>CM062820.1:244284656-244711976 GCA_031772625.1 Pinus tabuliformis
GATGGAGATGGAGGTGAAGGAGGTGAAGCGGGTGGTGGCATGGGTGGAGGTGGTAGCTGCAGACTGTGCTTCCTTATCAAACTAACTACACTTCTCGAAGAGACCCAAGTGAGCTCTTCCTCGCTCTCTCACGAAGGTGAAATTAAGGGACTGTTTCCTACTTCCCCGCTACCTTTATAGATCTTTCCACTCTGCGTCATTCCAAACATTAATGTATTCGCATAACCCACTTTTCACATAACAACGTCTTAATCCAGGTATTCAAATATTTAATGTACTTACCTCGCGGTCCCGTGAGAAAACGTCGTTCTGCTTCATTGTAGCTCACAATCGAGTCTATCGCAAACTTAGTGATAAATCTTGTTATTATCTAGTCGATCCAATGGTCCATAGCTCGCACGATCTTATCGTCTGATGCCTCTAGTCTACACACTAATTCCGGAGTCCACACTATTGGTTGGTTGAGCTTATACCTTCCCTGGCTGTTGACTAACCTCGCGATCCACTCATATAGTTTAGAAGGAAAGGAAAGGAAGAAGATCTTGTGGATTTTCATATACACATAGTGATCCAGCTACCTTTTCTCAAATACTTACAGAGTTTTATTTTCCTGTGTCACGAACTCATGAATATTCTTGTCCAACCACTCTTCAATTTCCTTTTTTGTTGGGTTCCAGTGGCACGATATCAAACATCACTTAGGCAGATCCTGATCTTGGCAACGGAACCATCTGTTGGCTTTTTGGGGCCCGACCTAGGTTCAGAAGTGATTTAGCCAAACAAATCCCAAAACTACCGGCCTTTTCGGCAATAGTCTGCGGTGCGCAGACTGAGGTCTCACCCGAGGTAGTATGGGAGGGTGCTGGAACTAGGTTTTCGCACCATAGGGATGTCTTGATGAAATATAGGAAGTTCACGAACAAAACTGTCGAGCAGTAAAAAGGGTCTTTTTCACCTCTATTTACTCTACAATAGTTATCAATCCATGTATGATTTGTTATCTCAAAGAGTGTACTTAGTTTGAGGCAGTCATTTGTCAGAGTAATGCTAGTAGTATAGTGCTTTAAATACAAGAGTAAACTGATGCCTGGAATAAAATCTACTTTCAAAAAGAAACTTAACACTTTGAGACTTAAATCATTCACTTAGAAAACTATAGAAATTTATCTGTCAAGGGTGCAGTAATAATAACTCCTCCCTTTGTAAATTGATGTAATTGAGAAGCAATTTAAGGAAAATATCATCAACCTGTGAACTGGACAACAATTGTCAATGTTCACTACAGTTTCAGATCGTTTTGTGCACATCAAAGCAATGTCAATTCAAATAATAGGAAATGGAACAACGACTAATCTATTTAACTTGATTTAATAGTGAAGCTTTACCCTACGAAAGTGAAGCAGTAATTGCAATCTTCACTCAGAAATGATTTGAAGAGCAAACGGAAATGGGACAACAAACTAAAGGAAGCTATGAAATATTGAACAACAACCTGAATCAAATGTAAATGCACAGTAAACCAAATCGAATATTACACACAACGCTTTTCTGTTGAATAAACAGTAGTCTAAGTTTCGGCATAACAATTATTAATCACGATTGTGAAGAAACAACAATTGCGATCACAGTGGAACAGCAGTCCCAATGAACAACAATCACACTTGGGAGTAAACTATAGATAAATAGACAATAATACCGATTTATAAATACACAGCACTGTTACTCTGTAATCGAACAGTAACGGTAATCTGTAAGGAACAACAATGTTATACAATAATATCAGTTTGTTAAAGGAACAACAATACGATATAACTTTAGAATGAGTAGCATAACATTCCTGTGTAGAGAATAACCTTACTATTCAAATAGGAATGAAATATAATAGAGCTAATACATGAAATAATAAGGAACAAAAAATTACTAAACAAAGCAGATAAAAGAAATCAAACCACACACGACTTGGAATCGAGAATTAATGGTACAGGAAGCAAGTGATCCACCAGGGCCGGGCCCTTAGCCTCCAGGGATGCACTACTTATGATTACTCCAGAATCAAAGATGGAATGGCAACAGAGTTTATATATTAAGCATCAAAACAGAGTTACAGTAATCGCTTTTTTAAAGAGAGTCGATGATCAAAGTTTCAGTTACAATAGCGAATTTCATAAAAACAACAACAGTGCACCCCTTGGGCTAGCAATGTTGTCGCTTCTTATAGTAGCCGAGCGGAGATATCAATGATCCAAGGAATTGTTAAGGTAGAGATCCATCAGGATCAAAGGATCCTGAGGGATTTGCCATATGATTGGCTCTCAGTTATCTTCTCGTTCTCTTGCACCGATTTGGTATCTCCTCTTCCTTTTCCTGGCTTGTACGCTCCAATTTGGATTGCCTCGTTTGGATGCGGTTCCCTGTCAAAGGGACAGCAGTTGATTTCGTCTTGTCATTTCCTTTGGAATGGTGATTTTCCATTTTCCTCTTTTTCTGCATAGGAAAAGGGTAATTATTAGTCATTTTATGTTGCACACAAATCTTCTAAACTTTATCATAATCTTTCACCATATACCTATTTCATAATGTAAAGAAGTTATGAATTTAAGGAAAGGATGACAAAATAAGTGGTAATTACATACCTTCTCTAGTGCTCAACACACCTCCCTGCTTACCCTTTTTCATGCCCTCATGAAAAAATTGTAATTGACATGCAAGGAAGTTAGGGAATAGGAAGAGAAGGGATCTCATGAGGTGGTCTACAGCCATGATGCCTAGCTAGGTATTCAAAAATATGTCCTGTCTGACCTTCAAGCATTTCATATAAGGCTTGATATCCTAGTGTAGGGTGCCAAATGACCAGACTTCGGAACCTACAGCCTAACCAAGACGGGCCTTCTCTCAAAATGAGGTTACCATAGATAGCCAAGCGGTTAGCGGCTAGCTTAAAGTTCTCATAATTGAATGGTTCCCTATTTTGGATATTCCGATTAGAAGTCTGATATCAGAATTTGGTTGCTGCTATGGCAAGGTCTTTGATGGCAGGGAAGTATCATACCCCTTGGCTGATGATTGTTGTGTGAATAGGTCCCAATGCTTTGATCACTCCCTAAGTCTCATTAGGCTCCTATGTTTATTCCATCACTGCAGTGGGTCTCTAGGTTCAACCCTCACCCATAAATCTAATCAATTCTCTTGTCTTTGAAAGACATTGTAGGCTTTAAGCCACTTTATTTGATTGACACCAAAAGAAATAAATGCCTGCAATTGGACATCACCCACAAAAGGGCTAGGATTCTGCTCTATTTCTCCATCTAATACAAGATTGTGCAATTAAAATTCACATAACAGTCTTTGAACTTTCACCCCGTAATGCTTACAACAGTTTATGAAGTCATCAATGGTTTTTATTTCTATAGGTACTCCTACTTTAACAGCTTTAATTTTCAATTGTAAATATCTTTCCATTAAAAACAAAGCATAGTTTCTAGCAGGTGCCCTACATGCTATCACGTCAGTATACAGAGAGCATAAGCTATCCATTTGTTTGATGACTATGTCTAGTTTATGGGTTACCTTTTTGACTCTTTCTTCTGCCTTTCACCATCCTTCAAAGCCCTGGCTTTCTGATGCGTTAATGTTCTTCAGCTGCTGTTGTAATTTCTTGTATTTTTCTCGGGGGACAGTATACTCTGTAAGTTTCTCTACTGTTTTCTAGGCTTGTGCCAAATCTTTACGCAGAGTTACTGTCCTTGGGTCATTATCCAACATAATAGTTGTAGGCAGGAGATCTACTTAGATCGTCTTATCACAACATCTCATCTTTATGGTCTGAGTTTCCTTCTCACTAGAGGATGATACTTCTGTTTGGATTTCCTTATCACGGTCCGATACGTTATCTGTTTGTACTTTGACATGGGCAACAGCCAGATGTTGTTCCTTTCGGTTCCAAATGATAGGTTGGACTTGAGTCCTCTTGATCTTTTTCTTAAGGGGTTTTGCCTAGGCAGTTGCATGCTTTACCACAGAGGTTTCTTTTGATTTCTTCCCCATTTTCAAAACCCTTATTTGTTGTCGAAGTTGCTTGATCACGTTAAGAAGTCTCTGCTATTCCTTTCGTAATCTTTTAATTTCCTCTATTTTCTTGGAAGGAACAACCGTTCGTTTGCTCAGGCCTAGGCTTTGTACCTCAAGTATTATACCTTCGCCTTGGCCAATTTCCTTATTTTCTTCTTGGGGTGCCTCTTCAGTGTTCTGCTCATCGGGTTTTTCAGGGGTAGAAACTCTAGCTTGCTCTGTTGTTTCTTGGGTAACTTCTTCTTCTACCCCTTCTTCATCGTGGAATTCTTCTGGTGTATTCTGACTAGGAACAGATTGTTCCTCTTCTTTATTCTCGTCACTCTTCTCTCTAGATACACTCTCATTATGGGCAAAGTGATCCTCTTCTTCTTCTTCTTCTTTTTCGTAAAGTTCTTCGGAAGCATTTCTATCATGAATAGAGTGCTCCTGCGGTCCTTCTTCCTCATCACACAGTTCCTTGTATGTGCTTTTATCATGAGCAGAGTGCTCATGTGGTCCTTCTTCGGTGTGGGGGTTAAGTGGGCTACGAGGTTAGACATATTCACCCATATTGGCTAGAATCTGGGCCAAGTCATCTTCTTGCAACAAGTTTTGCAGTGGACTTCCACTATGTTGCTATGTTTCCTCTTCTTCTTCCTGATTGGATTGTTTAGCCTCCTCCTCCAGTTCTCCTTCATTACTTTCTTCCAATTCCTCTTCATCCTCCCCACCTTCCAATTGTGTGGGTTTCTCGTCTCCCGAATTGTGTATTTCCATCGGTTGACTAATGTTCCCCTGGGAATTTCCCAACATTCCTCTGATCCTTGCCAATCTAATAGATTTTCTTCATTTCAGTGGTCTGGTCAATGTACTGGCAACATATTTTCATTTTGGGGCTAGCAAAGCTAGTCCCTCGTCTATCGTGAAAATCAGTTCTTCCCAACTACTTCATTGTTGAGCAAGACTATAGCTGACTATTAGTCGTATTAACCCATGGTGGCTTACTAGTGATTCTACATGGCGAGATTTCTTCATGATTCAAGTAACATCATGTAATAAACAATTCAAAAACGCAGGCAAATTCACAGCACATTTTTGCTTTAACATAGCTAAAAGTTTAAGATGGCGTGATCTTACCACGTCTTTCCTACTGTCACAAGTGATGTAGATCTGGATAATTTTCACCAATTCTACCCGCTGCTCTCCCAAGGCTGTCGGTAAAACTCCCTTCCCTTTTACAGTCAGGTTCTGCCCTTCATCCTGGAAGATTTTCATGGCATCTCGCAACCTCACCTTTTTCAGAGTCCACATAGGTCCAGTGGCTGGTAGTCCCGAAACTTCTGCAATTATGTCATCAGCGATTGCTATCTGTCTCCCTCTTACCATGGAGTAATTTTCTTACAACTTCTACAAAAACTCAATTGCCACCCTCTCATTGGATTGTTGTATATGGTTAAGATAAACTATCCATCCTACCCTCGCTAATATCTCTCGTGTAGCATCAGAGACCATCAACACCTATGGCTCACTACGAATTGATCTTCCTCCCATGCTTAGTGCACTGTAAAAAAAACACAGAGACGACAATGGAACAACAGGTTGTTCAAATTTTTATCTCACTGCTAGCAAACATAGAGAAGATGATAGAACAACTAGTTATTCGAATTTCGAACTTACTGCTAATTTTTGCAGAGAAAAACATGGAAATAGCTTCAGAATAGCAAGCCATGCATATTGGGAAAAAAATATTGTTAAGCTTTGCTATTCTCAATTCATAATTCTCCAAATGATAAGCTAACACGTATGCCAACGAATTATGGGGATCACCTGCGCCCCCCTGTAATGTGATAGGCCATCCTTGGCCATCAAATGAAGGAGCAGCGTGATGAACTGCCATAGTACAGAGTCATAAAGGAACAGCGTATACAGAAATGCTATGTTTACAATGAGGAAGAGATTGTTGAAATCGAGGCGTATAATAGAATCGCTTAATAAATAAGGAAATTCTGTGATATGATGCGAGAATTGGAGGATAGGACAGCTGACGTGCATAAAAGGTCTGATGCAAACATTATCGACTTTTACCATCATAATTGATTTGTAATATATTATCATGTATCAAAAGTTCAAAAGGGTTATATACATAATCTCATTGGAACCATTTATAAAGATATAAGAAGAAGGGTTTGATAATTGCTATTGGTGTATAAGAAATATGACATCAATACCATCAACAGATCTCTGTTGCCCACAAGTGTCCATAACCTTTACAGAGTCATTTATTTCACCCTTGGAACCATAATCCTTTGTGTATGCCTAGGAAAGTGCTATAAAATGTCATAATGGAGGCCATTATGCTGGCTTGGTAACCAGATAAATCATAATGCCATTCACCAGGAAGGATTGAAAGGTGGATAGGCTGGCTCATGATGAGACCTCCTGTTCCAAGGACTTTTTATTTTTTCTGATGTGCCTCTTGGATCATATCCCTGGTGTGGTGGCCATAGTGGGAATGCCACTTCACTTTCTTCCTTATGATCATGGTAGGCTGGCTCTTGATGAGACCCCCTATCCTTCATCTGACAAACCATGTTAGCAATCATATAAACATTTTTTCTTCTTTTTTCTTTTATATAGCACTTTTCCTATTTATATACAGAGGGTGGTTCAACACTCCTTAAGAGTAGGGATGGTGGAAGAAGTCTTAACATCTCAATAGAAAAATGTGCCCATATTATTATTCAACAATAATGATCAAAGAGAATTATGGGGATTTAGGAGGAACCATCATGATAAAAATAATCAATCATATCTATATTAGTAGAATAATAACAGCAAGGTGATCAATAGTTGTGTCATTTCCTCTTTTCTCTTATCAGTTCAAAGCAATTTCTTCTAAAGATAACAGTTTTTATGTAATTTGTTGATTTCAGTATCCTCTAGTTTTTGTATTTGTTGCATAAATGTATAGATGTGCTTTAAATGAGCATGACTCACAAAAATGATCTAAATGGTAAAACACACAAAGAAAAAATGCACTCTAAAAATGTTGTTCTCAAGATAGAACAACTACTGTACAAAAAAGCACAAACAAAAGGAAAAATATGCTCGAAATTGTTGTTCATTGAAAGGAACAGCAGCTGTCCCTTAAAGAAAACAAGCGCAAAAAGAAAAAAATGCGAAAAGTTTGTTCCTTCGAAAAGGAATAGTAGAAAAATGAAAGTGTTGTTCCTTCGGAAAAGAACAGCAAAAAAATGGAAATGTTGTTCCTTCGGAAAGGAACAACAGAAAATGAAAGTGTTATTCCTTCGGAAAGGAACAACAGAAAATGAAAGTTCTGTTCCTTTAGAAAAGAACAGCAGAAAATGAAAGTGTTGTTCCTTCGGAAAGGAATCAGTAGAAAATGAAAGTGTTGTTCCTTTAGAAAGGAACAGCAGAAAATGAAACTTTTGTTCCTTTGGAAAGGAATAGCAGGAAACAAAAGTGTTGTTCCTTCGGAAAGGAACAACAAAAATGTAGAAGTGTTGTTCCTTCGGAAAGGAACAACAAAATGTAAAAGTTTTGTTCCTTTGAAAAGGAAAATTAAAAGGGTGGAAGTGTTGTTCCTTCAAAAAGGAACAACAAAACGTGAAAGTGTTATTCCTTCGGAAAGGAACAGCAAAACGGCAGAAATTATGTTCCTTAGGAAAGGAACAACAGAATGCAAAAATGTTGTTCCTTCGGAAAGGAACAGAAAATGGTGAAAATGTTGTTCCTTTGGAAAGGAACAACAGAATGTAGAAGTGCTATTCCTTCGAAAAGGAACAGCAGAATGGTGAAAATGTTGTTCCATCCGATAGGAACAGCAAAAATGAAAAAGTTGCAGAAATGCAGAATTTGTATAGAAAATAGTTTATACAAACAAAACAAAAGAATTATGTACAAAATTTAAAAGCAATCAAATCACTTAATGAACCAAAGGTGAGGAAGAGTTCTTTTCCTCAACCAGAATCTGCATGTCGGAGTCTTGCCGGAGTTGCTGGTAGAAGGATTCCCGAGTAAGTGGTTTGCGGTACAATCGAACTCAGTGGTCGTTTGCCTTAAAGGTATGTCCAGATCCATTGATGGTGGTTAAAGTAATGGTGCCATTATCATGTACCTTCTGGATTTTGTATGGTCCCAGCTAGCGAATCTGAAGTTTCCCCAGAAATTCCTGAAACCTCGAATCGTATAGGAGCACCCAATCTCCTTCGCGAAAGACTTTCTTTTTATGAGGGCGTCGTGCCATTTGGCTCTCTATTGTTGGATTAATGCAGTATGTTGAAGAGCAGAGAGCCTGATTTCATCCAGCTCGTTGATTTGTTGTAGTTTATTAATCTGGGCCTCATTTAAATCTAGACCGACTTCTTGTGTTGTTCTTAAGGTTTGTATTTCGAATTCTATTGGAAAAATAGGTTCCTTTCCAAATACTAGCTGATATGGTGAATAACTAGTAGTTCTTCTCCATGTTGTTCTGTATGCCCACAAGGCTTTCGACAGTCTTGTAGCCCAATCACATCTGTGTGACACAATGGTTTTTTTCAGTATTGCTTCTATTACTTTATTCGTGTTTTCTACTTGGCCATTCGCCTGTGGGTGGTATGGAGAGGTAATTTTATGCTGAATATGATAGTTTTTTAGTGTTGCAGCAATTTTATTACCAGAAAAATGTGGTCCTCCGTCCGTGATTATGTCTCTTGGGAGGCCATATCACACAAATATGTGGAACAAGAACTGAATGACGGAATCCTCTGTAGCTCTTGGCAATGCCTTTGCTTCAACCCCTTTGGTGACATATTCTGTTGCTACCAAATTATATGTTTTCTGGTTTGATGATGGATTGATCAGACCAACAAAATCGAGTGCCCAGTGCTCAAATGGTTCAATAACTAGTTGTGGGTTTAAAGGCATTTAGTCTAGCTGTCTAGGGCATCCCACTCTTTGGCAACTGCCACAGGCTTGAACAAATTTCTTTGCATCTTTGAATATTGTTGGCCAGTAATACCCTGTTTGCAGAAATTTGTGACCAGTTCTTCAATCTACAAAATGTCCGCCACACTATTCGTCGTGACAGGCTTTCAAAATGTCAAAAATTTCATCTTCACGGACTCATCTTCTGATATGCATATCTGCTCCTGTATGAAATAAGTAGCCCCCAATCCAAGAAAATCAGGTACTACATTGGACAATCTACTTTCGTTCATTGGGAGTCAGATGTTTTGGTAATTTGCCTACTGTTAAATAATTCACAACATCAACATACTAGGGTGTTTTGACAGTAACAGCGAACAAATTTTCATCTGGAAATTGATCTTCGACTGCTGCTGCGTCCACTGGTTTTGGCATTCGTGAGAGAAAGTCAGCTACAGGATTTTCTTTTCCAGGTCGGTCTTTTATTGTGATGTCGAATTCCTACAATAAAATCAACCATCTGGTTACTCTACCATTTGTGATTGGTTTATTTGCTAAATATTTTATGGCAGAGTGATCTGTATATAAAACAACAGGATATCCAGTGATATAATGCCTAAATTTATTTACAGCATGTATTACAGCTAAAAATTCTTTTTTAGTAACGGTATAGTTCAACTCAGCAGGAGACAAATTCTTGCTAATATAATAAATTGCATATGGTTTTTTGTCTTCTTCCTGCCCAAGGACTGCTCCAATAGTTGTGTCTGAAGCATCTGATGAAATTTGAAATGGCAGGTCCCAATTTGGACCTCTGAGTTGGGGTTGTTGACACAGGATTTTTTAGATCCTCAAAAGCACGGTCACATTTATCTATCCAAGATTCCAAACAAAGTCAACATTTCCTGCCAGTGCGTATAGAGGTGCAACAATGTGAGAAAAATGTTCTATAAATCTCCTATAATAACCAAAAAATCCAAGAAAACTGCGTACTTGTGTCTGTGTGGTAGGAGTAGGTATCAACAAAATTATTTGAATTTTGGCCGGATCTACCTGTATTCCAACTGCTAAGATATAATGACCTAGGATGAGTCCTTTCGTCATCATCATATAGCACTTTTCATGGCTCAAGCAGAGCCTGGTGGTAATACATCATTGCAGCACATTTTCCAATGTGTCTTGTGCTGGGTCGTAATCATCTCTGTATGGTGTGAAATCATCCATGTATACTTCGAGCCCTTCATTTATTAAATCTGAAAAGATGCTGAGAATGCCCCTTTGAAATGTGGTAGGGGCATTGCATAGGCCAAAGGTAGGACTCTGTAGGAAAATGTTCCCCAAGGACAAGTAAAAGTAGTTTTGTCTTGGTCTTCAGGGGCAATCTGAATCTGGTTGTATCCACTGAAGCCATCCAAGAAAGAAAAGAATTTCTTTCCTGCTAATGTGTATAATACATGGTCAATGAATGGAAGAGGAAAGTGGTCTTTTTGGGTGGCTTTGTTTAATTCTCTATAATCTACACAAATCCTCCACTTTCCATTCTTCTTTGGCACCACTACAAGCGAAGAGACCCTTTTGCTATCAGAGATAGGATAAATAAAGTTTACATCTAAAAGTTTTTGTAATTCGGCTTTCACAATGTCTTTTAGATGAGGGTTAAGTCTTCTTTGGGGTTGGCGAACAGGTCTTGCATCCTTTTCTATGTAAATGTGGTGTGTACATAACTGGGGATCAATTCCCTTCATGTCCAGATAATCCCATGCAAATGCTTCCTTGTATTTTCTCAGTAGTTCGATCAGCTTCTCGTCTTGTTCGGGAGTCAAGTTACTATTAATGTTTAAAGTTTTTCCTAGCTCAATCTCTACAGTTTTGCTATTTGAAACAGAGGTAGTAGGTATTATTTGATCATGAGTGTCTTTGAGAGAATCATCTTCTAATTCATTATCAAATGTTGCCTCTATCATGTGACATTGTATGTGGGATCTGTATTTATCTTGGTTAATAAATTTGTTAATAACATCATCCTCTGTTTGATATTTCAAATCGAGGGCATCTTCTATGGTTAATGGGGAGATAATGTTTTCGGTGAGGTATGATACAGGATGTTTATTAGTTTTTATTATCGTCACACTTGGCTAGGCGGGAGGGTATAGGGCTAGATTCTTGATGTTACTCCCTCTAGTTATGGTCATACTACCTTGTCGGTAGCCAATGTAAGCATCAGTGGTTGCAAGCCAAGGTCTGCCTAAAATTAACAGACGTCCATCAAGTCGATTTTTGGGGTTTATTATCAGAAAGTCGGCAGGATATTCCCAGGAATCAACAGATACCATGACATCATGTAGTGTACCTTCTAGCCTGACCACTGATTAGTCAACCAGTTCTAATAAAGTGGAGGTTGGTCCTACTAATGTAATGCCTAGTTTTTGACAAGTGGCGGTTGTTAAAATATTAATTGTTGCCCCCAAATCAACTAAGGCATTTGAAATGGTTTTTCCATTGATTTGCGCTATCACTATTGGATTTCCTGGGTCTTCATATTTGAGAGGTGCTTCTCTCCCTGATAATAGATCAGATAGGGTGCCGACTACTTGGACTGTTGGGTTATTTGTTATTCTCCTCGGTTTTTTTATACAGAGTTCTTTAATGGTTTTTGCATATATTGGGATATCTTGGAGAGCTTGGAGGAGTGGGATTTTTATGTACAGATTTTTTAGTTCTCCCAGAATATCAAAGTTAGGATGTTTTATAGGGCACGATATGATTAATCATTCTGGGAATGGGGGAGAAGATGTGGTTGTTTGATTATGAGTTTGTTGTCTGATCACATCTTCTTCTTGTGATGGTTGTTCTACAGGTAACTGATTTTCAACTTGAACAGTTTATCTCCCTCGGTTTCTACAATACGCCCAGACCTTAATTGAAGGTCATTGCACTCCCTTAGATTGGTTTCTAGCTCTGGTGTCTCAATTATTTGAACAGATTGGACCGGTCTTTTATTTGGGTTTGGGTTGGGTTGGGTTGGGAGTTGCGGTCTTAAATTGGACTGGGGGTTTTATTGTAATGCTAGCAGTGTAGGTTGAGGGAGTGGAATGGTTTCTACTGGCTGATTCATCGGTATTTTCCAGTTTGTCTTCCAGGCTTGACTCTGCGAAGTAGGAGGGGACCATTGTGTTGGATATGCATTGTTTTGCCAATATGGTGGGGTATAGGGAAAATTTGGCCAATTAGATTGGCTTGTTTGGTTCGGCCATGGAGAAGATGAAGGAAATGGTTGTTGTGACCAATTTGGGAAGGGGGGTTGATTTTGCCACATTGTATTATATTGCTGAGCATGATATTGCGGAGGCTGAAAAGGAGAAGCTAGATCGGGGAACATACCTAATTGTCATTGCTGCCATTGACGGCGCTGATTAAGTAGGTATACTGGTTCTGGTTCTTCTTTCGCTTCTTTGTATACCGCTTTCAAACCAGGAAGCGAGGGACAGCTTTCTATAGAGTGGTCTTTTGTACAAATGGTGCAAACATGAATCACATCTAATGGGCACTCTTTGTGGTTGTGTTTCTTTCTGCATCTAGGACAGAAGATTGCCAGATTTTTCTCTGCCTCTGCTTGTTTTTGCTTGGCTTGCATAATATCAAGTTGCGTTGTCAGAGTCCCCAATATGTCAGTTTTGAAATTTTCTAATAAATTTCCAATTTCTACGCGAGTTACTCCTTCTGCAGAGATCTTGTTGTCCCTTGTAAACCTGTCATGTTCTGCTGGTTTTAGCCTTGTGCTTCCTCGTGAGCTCCTAATACATAAATCAATGATGTTAGCAAAATCTTCTTGATATATATCTCCTTTTCCCATAATATTCAGTGTCTCAATCCATTGTTCCTTCATACCTTTAATTAATTTTGTTTTTAATACATTATCAGGTAAGGCTAATGATGCATAAGGAGATCTTTGAAGATTATACTAAAAATGTTCAACATATTCTTCTAATGTCTCATTAGGTCTAGCTAACATCTGAAATATTTCATCTTTTAACTCTCTAGACCTACAATAATCCTGATATTTCTTTAGGAAAGAACTTTTCATTTGATCCCAGTTATTTATAACACCTCCACCCAACCCCATAAACCATCACAAAGCAGCCCCTTTCAATGTAGAGGGAAATAATTTCAACTTTTGGGGATCAGTGGTATAGTCATATCCTCTGCACGGCACATCGAATTCAAATAAAAATGCATCCGGATATTTTGATATTAGGCCATGAAATGTAGGGATGTGCTGGAGTGGAATGGCCTTCATAGGTGCATTAGTTGTAGTATCTACAATGGGATATTGCAGTGTGGAGGTTTGGGTGTTTGGCTAGTTCTGAGCCATTTGGTCAAATATGTGTCAATATGTTGGGTCCCTATAATACTAGTGATTACCCCATTACTATTGTAGTTATACCCCTTATTAATATTGTTGTGCCCCTATTGCTCCCATATTGTTATTACTGTGCCCCATAGAATCCCTCTATTATTATTTTTGTGGCTTTATATTATTATTGTTAGGTTGGCTGGATTATATTGTGACTCCTTAGACTCCTATATATAGAAAGGAGGTTTTGTCATTTGTATCATCCAAGAATTGTTCATTTATGTAATGTAAAGGAGGTTTCCCCCTCGAAGAGGTGGAATTCTAAGGCGTTGATCTATCTTTTATATCTTTTCTTGAGCTGGTTCCATAACATTTGGTATCAGAGCTTTGGATTCTAGGGTTTCGCTGCTCCAAACAGGTCATCGTGGAATTTTCGCTATAACTTTTTTTCTGTGACGTTTCAGAAGTCGCAAAAAAAACCCATTTGAGAAGAAATCGTGCTGAACCTTGGGTCCAAATTTCAGAGTTTTTTGTGCGATATGTGTGGAGATATGATCTGAGGAAGTTGGTCTTTTTGCAGACTCCTAAATTACATTCAAAACAGGTGACCTGGGGAAAATCGTCATAACTTTCTCTCTGGGGATTGGATTGAAGTTTCTTCAGAAGGTACAGAAATAGGATGGACTGTAGTTTCTTGTGGGTGTTTTTCAGATCCAAAGGTCGAAACAGTGACTCGTGGAACGTCATACAAGTTCGCTCTACTGAACTAGTCTATAATCAAGTCACTGTGGGAGATTTTGCATAACTCTTCCTTGGAGAATCCAATTTGGGTCAGACTTGTGGCATTGGAAAGAGGACACAGAGAGCTACTACAAGTCACAAATTTAGAACTAGATAATCTAAAAGTACAGAGATACATCAGAGGCAATATTGAGCTCCTACAAAGTGAAAAAAGGTGTGTAGATTTTCTTTAATTTTTGCTTAAGCTTGGTTTGAAAATTTATTTTGAAGGAATTCAAAGGGCATATTAGAGAATTATTATCGGTAACTGATGCCCTGAGGAAAGAAAATGCAAACACCTAGTAAGGAACCTGAAAGCTCTAGCATGACTCATGAAGAAGAAGAAGAAATGCTATATGATATATCAAAATTACAAGAACAAGTGCAACAAGTGTCACTTGCACAAAAAGCAACAAAATCTAAGATGGATGGTTTAAGGAAAGATGTAGAAGCTAAGATGGATGGTTTAAAGAAAGGTGTAGAAGCTAAGATGGATTGTTTAAAGAAAGGCGTAGAAGCTAAGATGGATGGCATGGAAGCTAAGGTGAATGGCATGGACGCTAAAATTGATGGCATGGATGATAAGATGGAAGAATTGAAGATAAATATGAATAAGTTGCTACAAGAAATGGTCACTAAGGGTGAAAGGGTACTAAAGGAAACTCATGATGAGAACAAAAGAAATGTTAATCATGATTCCATAGACTCTAATGTTGGATCGAAGACTCACCATATTCCAAAAATCGATATGGGGAAGTTTGATGGCAAGGATCCCGCCACATGGATATTACAGATGGAGCAATTCTTCGATCTCAATAATGTGCAAAACACACAAAAGGTACGTATGGCAACTTTATATTTGGAACCAAATCAGTTTGTATGGTATCAATGGCTTTGCTCTCGTAAACAATTTATCACTTGGGCAATTTTTACGGAAGAATTGATAGCACATTATGAGGATACAAAAAGCAACACTTTTTTTAGCCAATTGATAAGTCTCAAACAAAAGGGTTCAATAATGGAGCACATTGAGGAGTTCCAAAAATTGAACATAAGGGTAAAAGATATTCCAGAGGAGCATAGGATTGATGTGTTCATAGGGTCTTTAAAGGATAATATCCAACATGATGTTCGCCTTTGGGAACCTGATTCATTAGAGAAGGCATTCAGGTTAGCAAGAAAAATGGAAAGCAAAATTATGGCAACCAGGAAGCATACCACTCACAACTATAAAGACGGAAGTGTTGTTGCCGCTAGTCTTCCACAACCTATAAGGTTGACACCACAACAATTGGAAGAAAAAAGAGCAAAAGGGCTTTGTTACAGTTGTGATAGCAAATACACTAAAGGTCATAAGTGTGCTGAGAAGAAATTATTCTACATAGATTGTGAAGAGGAAGAAGAAAAGGAGCAAGAAAGGTCAAAAGAAGAGGATATACTCCAGGAACAAAGCCTAGATAAAAAAGAAATGAATCCGACCATATCTTGTAATGCATTGGCGGGAATTACCACTCCTCAAACCATCAAGATAGAAGGACAAATCAAGAAGAAAAAGGTAATAGTGTTGATTGATTCAGGAAGTACCCACAATTTTATTCATTGTAAGGTAGCAAAAGAATTGAATTGCTTCTTATATCCAGCACCAGAGTGTCAAGTGATGGTTGCAAATGGAGGAACAATAAATTGCTCTGGAAAGTGCCATAATATCAAGCTATCCATGGGAGAATATGTATTGACTAGCCCAATGCTTTCCATTCCAATGGGAGGTGTTGATGTTGTACTAGGAGTCCAATGGCTACAATCCTTGGGTACAATAGCTTTTAATTTTCAAGAACTTTTCATGAAATTTTCTATGGAAGGAAAGGAAGTTGAATTAAGGGGTATTGCAGGGAAACCGGGAAAGATAATCAGCTCTAACGGTATGACAAAGCTTCTAAAAAAGGAAAAAAGAGGTGTAATTGCACAATTATGTTCGCTAGATGTTTCCACATTGGAATCATCTATTTCTCCAGATCTCCAAAAAGTCTTGGACAATCATTCCAAGGTATTTGAGACTCCCAAAGGTCTCCCACCTATTCGTGATCATGATCATGCTATTCATCTGATTCCAGGAAGTGTTCCTCCAAACATCAGGCCGTACAGATATCCTTATGCCCAAAAGAGTGAAATTGAACGTATGGTTGCAGAAATGCTAGAGGCTGGTATAATTCAACCAAGTCAAAGTTCTTTCTCTGCTCCAGTAGTATTGGTGCACAAGAAGGATGGATCATGGCGCATGTGTCCGGATTATAGGGAGCTCAACAAGCTCACTATTAAAGATAAGTTTCCCATTCCTGTCATTGATGAATTACTGGATGAATTGCATGGATCAATTTACTTCACCAAGTTGGATCTTCGTTCGGGATATCATCAAATCAGAATGAAGATTGAAGACATTCCAAAAACAGCATTTAGAACTCATGAGGGTCATTATGAATTTTTGGTCATGCCTTTTGGCCTTACCAATGCACCTTCAACATTTCAAGGTTTGATGAATTCAATTTTCAAACCATTCCTTAGAAAATTTGTGTTAGTATTTTTTGATGATATACTAATCTACAACAAGTCTTGGAAGGATCATGTTGAACATGTTGACAGGGTGCTACAACTATTGGAGGAGAAACAATTATATGCAAAAAGATCCAAATGTTTCTTTGGAGTCCAAGAGGTGGAATATCTGGGTCATATTGTATCTCATGAAGGAGTTAAGGTAGACCCTAGCAAAATTAAAGCCATTAAGGAATGGAAAATTCCCACATCCATAAAGCATCTGCGAGGATTTCTCGGGTTGACAGGGTATTATCGCAAGTTTGTTAAGAATTATGGGAGAATAGCAGCACCTCTAACAACATTATTGAAGAAAGATGCATTTTCATGGACCCCAGAAGCAACAAAGGCCTTCGAACATCTTAAAGAGGCAATGTGCCAAGCACCGGTCTTAGCTACACCGGACTTCACAAAAACCTTTATTGTGGAATGTGATGCTTCAGGAAATGGAATTGGTGTTGTTTTAATGCAAGATGAAAGACCCATTGCTTTTGAAAGTCGTCCAATCAAGGGAAAGTTTTTACACAAAGCTATTTATGAGAAGGAAATGTTGGCAATACTCCATGCACTTAAGAAATGGCGACCCTACCTAATGGGAAGACACTTCAAGGTAAAAACGGATCATGATAGCCTTAAATACTTTTTAGAACAAAGATTATCCTCTGAAGAGCAACAAAAGTGGGTCACAAAGATGTTGGGTTATGACTTTGAAATCATCTACAAAAAAGGGAAGCAAAATGTGGTGGCAGATGCACTCTCAAGAAAGGATGAGGATGTGGAAGCATTGTTGTGCGCCATTTCTATTATCCAACCAGATTGGATAAACGAAGCAAGGGAGGAATGGAAGAATGACGAAGAAGTGTGGGCACTTATTCGAAAGTTACAACAAGATTCCAGTATGTCTGATACATTTAGCTGTCAAAATGATTCGTTATGGTACAAAGATCGCTTATACCTCTGTAAGAATTCCCAGCTAAAACAAAAGATTCTTATGGAATTGCACACTTCTCCCTTAGGAGGGCACTCAGGATTTTTAAAAACTTACCACAGGGTTAAGAAGGAATTTTTTTGGGATGGCCTTAAATCAGATATTCAAAAGTTTGTGGTGGAATGTTTGGTTTGCCAACAAAATAAAGTTGAAACAATTAAGACACCGGGTCTATTACAACCTTTATCCATTCCAAGCCAACGTTGGGAGGAGGTTTCAATGGATTTTATCACAAGTTTACCAAAGTCTGAGGGAGAGAGTGTCATCATGGTGGTAGTTGACAGACTTACCAAGTATGCACACTTTTTTGCATTATCACATCCATTTAAAGCCAATACAGTTTCTACTGCATTTATGGAAACAATTCAAAAGCTACATGGAAACCCAAAGATTATTGTAAGTGACAGAGATCCCATTTTCACTGGAAATTTTTGGACAGAATTATTTTCTTGTCTTGGTACTCAGTTAGCTCATAGCTCATCTTATCATCCTCAATCTGATGGGCAAACTGAGATAGTAAACAAATGTTTGGAAGGATATCTTCGTTGCTTTGTATCTGATAAACAGACACAATGGGTCAAATGGTTGCCTTTGGCTGAATGGTGGTATAACACTTCCTTCCATACAGCAACAAAAATGACCCCATTTATGGCACTTTATGGGTATCAACCACCATCCATAACATCATATTTAAGAGAAAATTCTAAGGTTCAGGCAATGGAACATCACATCGAACATCAACAACAAGTCCTCCAACTCTTAAAGGATAACCTCGTGTTGGCACAGAATAGAATGAAACAACAGGCAGATCAACATCGCAGTGAAAGAAGTTTTGATGTAGGTGATTGGGTATTCCTACGGCTACAACCATATAAGAAAATGTCCATCAAGCAAGCTAAGAAGGATAATAAATTATCACCAAAGTATTATGGTCTATACAAGGTGTTGCAAAAGATTGGTACTATGGCATACAAATTGGAGCTTCCTGCAGCTTCTCGATTGCACCCAGTTTTCCATGTTTCATGTTTAAAGAAGGTTATAGGCGACAAGCTCCCAGTTCAAACAATATTTCCAGAACTTGATGAGGAAGGAAAAATTATATTGGAACCGGAAGCAGTCACAGAAACAAGAACTCGACAGCTACGAAATCGATCAATTTCAAAGTATCTTATCAAGTGGAAGAACTTATCCGCTGAAGATTCCACACGGGAGGATGAGAATTTTATGCAGAAGTATCCAGAACTACTCAAGCGTTGAGGACAACACTTTTTTGAAGGAGAGGGGCATGTTGGGTCCCTATAATACTAGTGATTACCCCATTACTATTGTGGTTATACCCCTTATTAATATTGTTGTGCCCCTATTGCCCCCATATTGTTATTACTGTGCCCCATAGAATCCCTCTATTATTATTTTTGTGGCTTTATATTATTATTGTTAGGTCGGTTGGATTATATTGTGACTCCTTAGACTCCTATATATAGAAAGGAGGTTTTGTCATTTGTATCATCCAAGAATTGTTCATTTATGTAATGTAAAGGAGGTTGCCCCCTCGAAGAGGCTGAATTCTAAGGCGTTGATCTATCTTTTATATCTTTTCTTGAGCTAGTTCCATAACACAATAACAGAGTTTAAGCTTCTGTGATCCATATCAAGTTAAGAAAGATTCTTCGGCGAAAATCACATGGAATATCATTTGTCGACGCGTTTCGAACCAACTAGTGTGGTTCATCGTCAGGACAAGTTGAAGCAACAGATCCAGCTTAGCATGATAAATAGTTTGAGTAGAGACTCCAACGGCTAAATTAATAGCTAATTTTGACCTTAGGACCAGGTCAAATTCTTATTTACTATTTTTAAGGAAATCAGTTGAATTCGGTAAAAAGGATGGTTATAAAAAGGGAATCTGTTTATTTATTTAAATTAATATATATATATATATATATATATATATAGAGAGAGAGAGAGAGAGAGAGAGAGAGAGATATATATATATATATATATATATAAGGTAGGATTAAATGGTTGGTTTGATAGTATATTTATTTATTTATTTTATTCAATTTATAAAATAATTATTATTGGTATTCTACATATATATATAATGATTAAAATAATAAGATGACTAGTTTTTTATTCAATAATAATTTAATGGTTAGTTTATTTTTATGGAAGTTAGTTAAAATAATTTTAAGGTTAAATATATAAATATATATATTCTATGATTAAAGTTAAAATATTCGGTTATTAAGATGAAAGTTAGGGTTAATGGTTAGAATTAAAAGGATAATTTATTTACTTATTTAAATTATTTAATAATTATTATATATATATATATATATATATATATATATATATATATATATATATACATGCCTATATATATAATTAATCATAGGTTGAGAAAGTAATTAATAATTAGTTTATAATAATGTTTAGGACCATTATTTTAATCATTATATATATATGTAGAATACCAATAATAATTATTTTATAAATTGAATAAAATAAATAAATAAATATACTATCAAACCAACCATTTAATCCTAACTTTTATATATATAAATATAAATATATATAGATATATATATATATATATATATATATATATATATATATATATATATATATATATATATATATATATATTAATTTAAATAAATAAACAGATTCCCTTTTTATAACCATCCTTTTTACCGAATTCAACTGATTTCCTTAAAAATAGTAAATAAGAATTTGACCTGGTCCTAAGGTCAAAATTAGCCATTAATTTAGCCGTTGGAGTCTCTGCTCAAACTATTTATCATGCTAAGCTGGATCTATTGCTTCAACTTGTCGTGACGATGAACCACACTAGTTGGTTCGAAACGCGTCGACAAATGATATTCCATGTGATTTTCGCCGAAGAATCTTTCTTAACACAATAACATTCTGGGATATCTAGGAGGGTATTCCTAGGCTGGATAGAAGGAGCAGGAATGGCCTTAACAGCACTTCCTTGATCTGGGATAATGAGAATTCCTTGCTGAATTAAATTTTTGGGGGATTATTTTTTTTGGATGATCTTTACAGCACTTCCCTTATCTGGGCTGCTTAATGGCTGAATTATTCCAAGAGGAGATTTTGGCTCTTCAGTTTCCCCTGTTTCTCCTCTTCCCTCATAGATATTACTAGGGTTCCCTTCTTGCAATTATTTTGGACCAGAATTCTCAATTTCTTAAAAATCTTGCTCCTCAGTTTGGCTATGCACCTCAGAAAAGGCTACAAATGGTGATCCTGTGGCCTGAAGGGAACTAGTAGATTGTCTAGAAGCAACTTTTCTAGGTCCTACTGAAGGCTGAGATTCTTCTTTCTTAAGGATTTCATCTATAAAAGTCGATCGGCCAAGGGTCACCGACCCCTTAGCTTTATCAGGCTTGGTTAGTAGTTTCGGATTCTTTTCAGGATTTTTCTGCTTAGTCATGCACACAAATCAAATATTGGTTTCTACCCAAAACAACAACAAATCTACAGGAAAGCAGGCAAGGGAGCAAGGCTGTTACATGCTCCATACACAGGTTCTTACCTTACATTTTTAAAACCCAATTCTCTCCTAGCAGGTACTTACACTACTCTGAAAAGAAACAAATGGCTACACTCTTCCCCAGCAACAGGACCAAAATGTCAAGCAGTAAAAAGGGTCTTTTTCACCTCTATTTACCTTGAATTAATTATCAATCTAGGCATGATTTTTTATCTTAAAGAGTGTACTCAGTTTGAGGCGGTCATTTGTCAGAGTAATGCTAGTAGTATAGTGCTTTAAATACAAGAGTAAACTGATGCTTGGAATAAAATCTACTTTCAAAAGAAACTTAACACTCTAAGACTTAAATCATTCACTTAGAAAACTACATCAATTTATTAGTAAATGCACAACAAACCAAATCAAATATTACACACAACACTTTTCTATTGAAGAAGCAGTAATATGAGCTTCGTCATAACAATTATTAATCACGGCTATGAAGAAACAGCAATTGTGATCACGATGGAACAGAAATCCCAATGAATAGCAATCACACTTGGGAGTAAACCGTAGATAAATAGACAATAATGCTAATTTATAAATACACAACATTGTTACTCTGTAATCGAACAGTAATGGTAATCTGTAAGGAACAACAATGTTATACAATAATACCAGTTCGTTAAAGGAACAACAATATGATATAACTTTAGAACGAGAAGCATAACATTCTTGTGCAGAGAATTACCTTACTATTCAAATAGGAACGAAAAATAACAGAGCTAATAAATGAAATAATAAGGAACAGAAAATTACTGAACAAAGAAGATGAAAGAAATCAAACCACACACGACTTGGAATTGAGAATTAATGGTATAGGAAGCACGTGATCCACCAGGGCCGAGCCCTTAGCCTCCAGGGACGCACTGCTTATGATTACTCCAGAATCAAAGATGGAATGGCAACAGAGTTTATATATTAAGAATCAAAACAGAGTTACAGTAATCACTCTTTTAAAGAGATTTGATGATCAAAGTTTCAATTACAATAGCAAATTTAATAAAAACAACAATAGTCTATCCCTTTGGGCTAGCAATGTTGTCCCTTCTTATAGCAGCTGAGCAGAGATATCAATGATCCAGAGAATTGTTAAGGTAGCGATGTTCTCATTCTCTTGTGTCGATTTGGTATCTCCTCTTCCTTTTCCTGGCTTGTACGCTCCAATCTGGATTGCCTCGTTTGGATGTGGTTCCTTGTCAAAGGGACAACAGTTGATTTCATCTTGTTGTTTCCTTTGGAATGGCAATTTTCTGTCTTCCTCTTTTTCTGCATAGGAAAAGCGTAATTATTAGTCATTTTACGTTGCACACAAATATTCTAAACTTTATCATGATCTTTCACCATATACCTATTTCATAATGTAAAGAAGTTATGAATTTAAGGAAAGGATGACAAAATAAGTGGTAATTACATGCCTTCTCTAGTGCTCAACAAGAACCTACATGCTTGCGTTGTTCCACGCAACTGTCTGTCCTTCGCAACTTGTGCAACTGTTTTCGCACAGCTCTGTAGAGAGTGCGAAGAGGCGATGTCTAGATCCTTTATCCTTACTGTGCTAGTATTATAGATCTTAACTTAATTGTGTGGGCCCAATATTCTCATTAATCATTCAACATTCATAACAAGTGTGTGCAATCATAAAACTATAAAGAGATGCATAAATATAACAGAAGCATAGACACACAATATTTCAAAATCAACTTCTCTTTTATTAATTCTCTATCCAAGTACAATCCCAACTCCACCTTGTGCACTCAACTGCAGGGGTCCGCGCACACAGTTGTGGATTCTACTAGGCCTCTGCGCACTTAGCTGCAGAGCCTCTACCTACCACTATAACCAAAACACTTCAGATTTACTTCTATCTTCTAACCATGCCTTCGCATCTATCTGTTATTTGTCAAAAACTAAGACTGACTTTACACTTAGAGCCTTTCTCTATTTATACAATCCCATGGTCCATGGACCATGGGTAGGCTGACACACTTTACATTTAATTACATTATCTTAGGGTGGACAATCCTAGACTCTTACGCTCCGCACCCGCATTTCGCGAGGTCTTTATATTACACTTGACCAAAATTCGGGCTTCAAGCCCAAAAAACCTGCTATGGGGGGATCTGCTGCCCAACACCAAACATTGTCATCTTGTCATCCGCCTACTTTCGATTGAGGGTCATTTGCCGATCTTGGCCTGGAATCCTGGATAATCCCGTTTGAACTCCAGAGAACTCATCGACCACTGACGATCAGCTTGGACTGGTTATCTATCCTCTGAACCCTCAGTTTGACATTGTTGAGATATCACTACAGCTTCCTTACAGTCCATATGACCAACCGGGTGTTCCTCTGGAACTATCCCCCGGTACACGTTTTGCCATTCGTCGTCATTTGTTTTTAGACATGGAACCTGAAGGTGATGTTTCAGTCACTTCTCTAGATGAGTCTGAAGTTTCTACTCCACACACTATTAAGGGGGGAGAATTGCAGTTGCAGTTCCTTCCTGAGGGTTTCCCTTATTTAGAAGGTATTCTCACCAGTTTGCCACCTGACTATGTGTATTTGGGACACTTAGTTTCAAGCACACCTAGTGCCTCATCACTCTACCATAATTCTGTTTGGGCATCACGCGTCAGGCCTACGCCATGTCCGTTCGTCACAAACACGACTTCCCAACCACTTGTTACTTCAGCCCCAATGCAACCCACTGTCTCAAACACTCTTGTATCATCGATCCCAATTACACGTCAGTCTCAGCCGACAATTCCAAATATTGTCTCTGCCAGTTCTTCTATCCCGTTAGTCAGTGGCCAAATTGTGCCACCGCCTGGGGGGCAGAACCTGAATGTCTCTATGGTGTCAAGTGCCACTAATGTGAGCGGCTCACAAGCTCACATGCTTGGTATAAACCAACCCTCATCTGGTATTATTTACAACCCTGCTAACCATGTTAGATCAAGCAATGTCCAGTACCAACAGGTTCAGAATCCTGGTGGTCCGTCTGGATCGAGAAATGTTCAGTATCAGCAGCCCTATGGGGCTCAAGTCCAATACCAAAATCCTTACGTTCCATATGGTTCTCAAGGATTGGTTAATCAACCTTACACCCTCCAACCTGGGCAGTACATCTAGCCTGGCTACGGCCAGATTCAGTTTGGTAATTTCCCGGGCACTGTTCAAGTACCCTTGCAACAACAAGGACAACTTTTGCACCAACCAGGGCAACCTTTGTTACTGCAAGGGCAACCTTTGTTGCAGCAAGGGTAGATTATCCCGTAGCAAGGTCACCTGCAACAACCGCAAGGTCAATCCTTTCAACAGTTGCAGCAGGTCGCGCAGCAGCAGATGCAATATGCTCTACATACCTCTCAACCCATACCCTCACAGGGCCAACCTCCATAGCCCCATGGACAAATTTTGCAACCCTAAGGTCAGCCCTTGCAACAACAGAACTAACCCGGGTAGCAGCCACCCTTGTATACATATTAACAAGGTCAACATTTGCAGGGAGAGGGTCAAGGTAAAACCCTGCAACAACAGGTGCAGAATCCTCTTGTCCAGGGTCAATAGGTTTATAATGCTACCGACCAAGGGCACCAAGTACAAAACCCCTATGTCCAAGGGCAACAAGTGTATCAACCTTATGCCCAAGGACTACGGGTCTAGAACCCTCTTGTTCAGGGACAACAGGCCCAACAGCCCTATGTTCCAGGACAACAAGTCCCATACCCATATGTCCAAGGTCAATAGGCTCAGCATCCTTTTAACCCATACATTTCCTATCAGCAACCTATGCATGGACAGTTTCAAGGTATTCAAGGTCTGAATCCTCCCTTTGGTCAAGGTAATCTGCAATGGTGGCAGCCTCAGGTGCCATACAGCTAAAATCCCCCACTGTGGGGCCAAAACCCTTACCAGCAGGGATGGACCCCTCCCTATGGGCCCACTTATCGACCTCCCATCCTTTTAACACTTAATTACCTTTCTTGGCTACACTTGAGTTGCCAGACGTATCGTGTCTTATGAATGATCTGATCCTTCATTCACCAAACTGGCCTCCAATTCCATCCAATATACCCAGTGATTGCCCAAAGTTCGATGGAAAAGCTAAAGAAGATCCTCAGGCCCATGTGATGACATATCACCTCTGGTGCTCGTTGAACTCATACGTGGATGATTCCATTCATCTTCATCTTTTCCAATGAACCCTCATGGGTGCCACAATGAAATGGTACATCGAACTACCTCAAATTACTTTCCGTGACTTCAATTCGTTAGCTATGGCTTTCCTCACGGATTTTTAGCTGTCAGTTCATTATGAAACTAGCACCTATTTGTTCACATTGCTTAAGCAAGAAACTGTGACACACATCTCTGGTCATATCGATGAATGGAGATGTAGACGTCACCTGATCAAGTTCGAGATAGATGATCAATTGCTCACTAAATGGTTTACCAAATCATTCATAGCCCCAATTACTCGCGATATAGCTATGGGTGGATGTGTCACTGAAGAGAAATCCATTGCCCTTGCCCAGTACTTGGATCTGGTTTACTCTCAGTCTAGCACCTTATACGAATTATTACCCAATGCTCCGCGGCCATCATCTGACCCCGCAGCATCAAAATCACCAGTTTTTCCTCCCGCTGATGGAGTTATTGGTACAATATCCCAGACCCCCGCTAAAACTTCTTCCAAACAGAAGTCAGTCTCAAATGTTGCTCCTAATAGTTCATCTCAAAATACGCAAGGCCCTGGTAAAACCTCAGAGGTCCACGATCTCCAGTCTACAACAGCGGATAAATCCTCGAAAGTAAAAAAGAAAGGAAAAGGCAAAGCTAAAGTCAATACCCAGAAACAGGGTCCTCCCAAATCATCTGCTGGCGAATCTTCGCAACGGAAACCTAAGCATCCCTACTTCATTTTCCATGAGGATCACTATACTAAGGATTTTCCATGACGATCCAAAGTTAGTTGCTTGCTCAAAGGGATCCCTGTTGTCCTTAAAGAGCCATTTCCATCTCAGTAGACTCAAATGGTAGACCAACCTCGATCTTCTTCCTCTGGATCTCAAGTGTTCATGATGAGCACGCCCATTAACATGGCTACCCGATCAAAATATGATCAAACTTAAACTCGGGCAGCTGGGAAAGAAAAAGAAGTTGCTCCTTCTTCTTCCACCCTGAATTCTGGCCCTCTAAAAATCGAGCACCCTAAGCCTGATTTCGCTACTCGGCCACCCTCTCGAGGTGTGCTATGGAAATCCTCATATAATCCCAACACCAGAGCCACTCAACACTATAATATTGAGGATTTGGCTCAGGCACCGTCATCCATGTCGTCTCTCGAGGTACTCCAAAGCTAGCCATCACAGCGGAAATATTTGTTGTCGGCTATCAGGGGCACTGATCCCACAAATTCTAATTTGATCTATTTCAATCTGGAGAACCATGTTCCGTGGCTCCCTCATTAGATTGCCTTTCTTATTCAGGTAATCATTAACGAGAAGACCATCCACCGCACTGTCATAGATGAAGGTGCTTCCACCTGCATCATGTCAACTACATGCTGGAAGGCTATTGGTTCCCCTGCACTGAACCAATCTCCGAACACTTTGGAAGCTTTCGATGGGCATGATTTGCGACCCCTCAATGTCTTACCTAACCTTGCCATCACCCTAGAAGGCAAGATAGTGCAACTCGAAGTAGAGATTTGTGATGCCAATCTCAATTATAATCTTCTACTCAGCAGAAGTTGGACTCATGTCATGCATGTCGTGGCCTCCACTTTGTTTCATGTGATTCGTTTTCCCCATCAAGGAAAGATTATCATTGTTGATCAGTTGTCTTTCTTTGCTTCTTACTCCTCGAATGGCAATGTTTCGTACGTCAAGCACTCTGGTGCTCCCTATGAGAGTGTGGGGGCAAGACTCTTCAAAGATTCTACCTTAATGGGAATTTTTCCACTCCCACCTCCTCATGTTGCCTCTGTCAACATGGTCTCGGTCAAATCTGATCCCTGGGTCATACCTGCACTAGATCTTGTTGATGCTTGGGGCGAGGTCATGTCGCTTAGTCCCACCAAAGTCAATTACGTGGAAATTGTTTCGGCTTCAAACTCTGCATCCTCTGATTCTCATATACCGAAGACCTCTCTCGATATGTATTCTCAATCCCCCTAGTTTGGCACTTTGGAATCATCTGATCCCTTAGCCAAGACCTTCCTCAACGATGAAGGTATCATGGAAGTCATGGCTCTCAAGGATCCGCCATGGATCAATACCCATCATCGCTCCTCGTTCCTGCCACACCCAACGGTCACATCTACCGCTTTTGAAGAGTCCTCTTCTCCATTTCCACCACCAACTATTACTCATGAAGTATGGTCGGAAGGAAATTTGGGTAATATTACCCAAACGATACCAATTGACATTTCTATCAAACCCGGTGTCATTGAACATGTTCATATTGGGGTATCTTGTTCTCCAGATGAGATGAAGAAATCTACTCGTCTATTTCAAGAATTTTGTGATGTGTTTTATTGGTCTTACAAAGAAATTCTTGGCATCGATCCTAGCATTGTGGTGCATGAAATACCAATGTATCCGCACGCAAAGCCCGTTCGCCAATGACTTCGCCCAGTGCACCCTAGGAAGGCCACTGCTATTAAGGGTGAAGTTGAAAATCTTCTTAAAGCTAGGTTCATCTATCCCATCCCCCTTACAAGATGGGTGTCCAATATTGTCCCGGTGACTAAAAAACAAGGCATTATCTGTGTTTGTGTGGATTATCGAGATCTTAATCGTACCTGTCCTAAAGACAACTATCCTACTCCCTTCATTGATCAAATGATTGATGAATGTGCCGGGAGTGAGATCTTTTCCTTTATGGACAGTTTTTCTAGTTATAACCAGATCAATATCACATTAGCTGACCAAGAGAAGACAAACTTTATCTGCCCATGGGATACGTTCGCATACAAGAAGCTCCCTGTCGGCCTCAAAAATGATGGAGCCACATTTCAATGGGCAATGTCCTATGTGTTTCATGATATTCGCAACATTGTCTAGCCTTACTTGGATGACCTTCCTGCCCATTCTCATAAGCGCCAAGACCACCCAGACCATCTTCGGCATATTTTTATACGCTACAGACACTATAACATTCAGCTAAATCCACACAAATGTCTTTTCTGAGTGGAATCAGGATGACTCCCCAGCTTTATCGTCTCCAAGGATAGAATTTTCCTAGATCCGTTAAAAATCGAGGCCATTGTAAATTTACCCCCTCCATCTTCATTGCACCAACTCCAGAGTCTGCAAGGAAATGCCAACTTTCTCCGTTGTTTTATACCCAACTATGTTAGGCTAGCTACAGGATTTACCCATTTCTCAAGCAAGGAAAACCCTTTGCATGGGATGAGGTGGCCCAAAAATCTTTTAATGATCTTAAGTCCATACTCATAAAAGCTCCTTTATTGCATCCACCGGTGTGAAGTAGGTAAGTTCCCTCTATGGACAGAGGAAACCCTTGTATCCCTAGAGTGGGTCTAGTTACATCAAGAACAATATCAAAGAAAATTCCCTTAGATAGTTAATGTCATGAAGGCATAACTTCAAATCCTCGTTTGATGAATTTCTTGTTGTGTTGCTCTAGCTCTCTTGTAATCACTTTTGTACTTGAAACAACATACAGATAACAACAAAAAACATAATAGAATATAACAAAATCGAACCACTTAAATGGTCAAGGAACTTCAAGCTATCAATATGAAATTTTGACATAAGATATATGAAATAAACCGTTGATTTGTATTAATATGAATTGAAGTAAAACTTACAACCATGCCTTGATGTTGTAGGTCTCCTTGAAGGGTCTTGTCAGCATGTCTCCGCAAGCATTCACTCATGAATTATCTACCAAGAGGATGAATAACTCTCTCTCCTACCAGAAAGACAAAATTATGATGCTAGAACACTGATACAATCAAGCCAAATCCACACAAAACTATCCCATGCTAAGTTACATTAGAAGCTACTTCCAAACACTACTCAAACTCCCTCACTACAATTTTCTAACTATCTCTGACTCTCTCACTCTAGTAGATCTCAGCTATGAAGGAGGTATTTATAGGAGGAGGAGCCCCCATAAAAGATGAGAGAAAGATATTATCCCTTTGGGAGGTTGCAAAAAGGGTGGAACAACCATCCCAAAGGAGATATTCAAGCTCATCTGATCCAAAAACCAACCCTAAGACCGCCACTCAGAAGCTTCAACAAAAAAAAACTCGCCAAAAGTAGCTTGTCGCAATTGAAACACAGGGACAGGGAGATGACATCACTAGGCTTAGTTCATTCTTAGCCATCTTCACGGATGGAATAACTGATGACTCGTGACGACCCAAAAACATAGGTTAAAAAGGATCTGCTCTAGGAGTAATGAACTGAGGTATTCTTCCTGATATAACAAGGAAGACACTGACACATATTTTGCAACATGACACAAATCAGATGTCAATAACACAAACTGACAGTATTTGGGATCAGGGAATGCGGGGCCAGTGACAAAATATTGTGTAATAGATTCCCCCTAAAGCATTAAGGGTAAGAGAGTGTGAAGGGTGAAATGCTTTACGAATCCATAACTAAAACAAAACACCATTGCAGAGAACCTGCAAATGCAAGTACAATTGATATCTCTGATACATAAGTACATAGTGAAAGGAAAGACATTTGCATAAGGCATGGGTGTAGCCATCCAGAAGATAAACATAAATGATATGTGGTATGGACGCAACCATCCAATCAAAAGGACCATACAAAAGACTCGGGTACGGTCGCAGCCATCCAATCAAAAGAGTCATGTATACAATCATGTACCAATCCGCGAAACTTGGACTTGTATAATCTGAGCCCAGGGTCTTGAATCCCAACCCAATCAAGGTACAAATTCTAATATGCAAATATGTGTGCTGAAGTCGAGAATACTAGAAAATCGCTTAATTACTGGTCAATGATGTAAATCGTTAACAAGCATGAGAGAGACCACTAGTAATGTCAATGGCTCTCAAGGTGCTGCTAGTACAATCCATGAAGTGTGAAGAATGATATGTAGTTGAACACCCCTAAAATCACCCGATCGAAGGCCAATAATGAAAACCTATCGTTGAATGTGAAGAACTTGCCATTAAGACATGCAAGCTCCAAGGTACCAAAAAGGAGTCTCTAGATCAACTTCCCAAATAATGAGCTGAAGTCGACATGAAGTGATCGTTCGAGGGAGGGCCATAATGTTTCCCACATCATCAACACGAGACAAGGAACAAGATGAATGTGGATGAGACAGAGAATCTGAGGAAGATGTGTAAGGATACAAAATGTAGAAGGATTAAGCTCTTGAACATATCGATGACATGACTCCAGAGTTTGGCAGCATTTTGGTACTAAGGGATCAAAGGTCATGATTATGCAGCAAGGATCAGGTGGAATGAGGAAAAATGGATAACCCAAAATCTCGAAGGCCAATGATAAAGTGAGGATATCCCAACCTGACACGAAGTAGAAAGAGTGTCGATGTTAAAGAGCGACAAGCTACCATAATAATTAATACAACTGATGGAATACTTCCAAATTTCCCCCCACCATTTTTGGCAAGTACCCCAATTATTTTTGAAACACAAGCTTGAAGGGGATAACATATGCTTGCATTGTAAGTTCATCCTTTGGATGAATCTGACCTAGTAAGTTTAACAATCCCTAGGAAGGAGAAACTCATGTTCGTCATGGTGACAAATCCGATGTCGTTTAATAGTTTAACGAGTCTGACAAAGGTGTAACCTAGTATCTTTTTCATGTTTAAACAGTTTGATAAAGACACGTAAAAGAAAACTCCACATGGTCCTTTTTCGTATGTTTGTGTCTCTCGAGCCTGAAAAGGTAGAAAACAATACTTGAGAGAACCACTTGAATATTTCAGCCAAGGAGTACCTTTTTCATAAATAGTGCCTCCCAGCCTCAAAAAGGGGTAAACTTATACTGGGCGCACGACGTTTCACATCCGTTAACGAGTTCGAAATGACAAGGGCTCGACTATCTTTTTGTTTTTAAAGGGTCAGAAAAGAGTTGAAAGTGGACCCCCATTTTTATTCTCTTTAACAACTCAAAAGGAAAAAATACTTGGCAATCTTTTCATCTTTTACGAGTCAGAAAAGAGCTTAAAGTTGACTCGTCCTAGAGGAACGAGTGGTATAAAGGGTAGCAACTGGTTCCGAAAATGGTGGAACTGCTCAAAACATGTAATGGTCAAGAGGCTGGCTAATAAAACCTCTCATCACTGCGGTCCCTCAGGAAAGGAAAAACAACTAAGTGAAAGCATATGATCGGCCAAATAGATAGTGATGATGGAAGGAGAAAAACCAAGGCTCATCTGATGGAAGAGGCTGATAGAATGGCAATCATGAGGGTTAAAATGGAGACAGTTTCATTTTTACACAATCTTGAACGCTAACAAATTATGCTTGAATTCAATTTCATGTTTACACAAGCTTGAAATGAAAAACTATGCTTGGATTTAGTTTCATTTTTACACAAGCTTGAACCAAAGAACTATGCTTGAGATTGGTTTACATGCCCCCAACATGATGAAAGGGAGAGTCTCTTATAACCAGATGGAAGTCGTTGTGGTTAAGTAGGACTGTTATTCAAAACCTTTTTGGCTTCGTCCAGATAGGAACAAAGGTGAATGGGGTCATTCCCTTCACATAACCTATAGGGAAACTTAACTTTTCCACTAGGTGCATGCCCCCCAAGCTTCATTACATTCACCTAAGTAGACTACCTGTGGCTATCAGGTGGATGGAATGAAGGTTCGTTTATGAGATCAAGTGAAAGACTCAAATGGGATTTTATGAGATCTAATAAAAGACTCAAATTTGAAAATTTCTCAAGGGGACCTTGTTTCACTTTTTAATGAGCTTGACACAAGACAAGGAACTCTTCTCAGATTCCTCATTTCATTTTTTAACGAGCTTGACACAAGACAAGGAACTATGCTCATGACGCCTTGTTTCATGTTTTAATAAGGTTGACATAAGACCAGGAATTATCCTCATATCCTTGGTTTCATATTTTAATGAGGTTGACACAAGGAAAGAATTGTCCTCATCACCCTTTGTTTCATTTTTTAATGAGGTTTACACAAGCCCAGGAACTATCCTCATGACCCCTTGTTTCATTTTTTAACGAGGCTGACACAAGACAAGGAAGTATCCTCATCTCTTGTTTCATTTTTTAATGAGGTTGACACAAGACCAATAACTATCCTCATAACATATGTTCATGGACCATATGATAACATGGCTCCCAAGAGATCCTCACTAGATGGAAGAACCACGCTCTGGGAGGAATACATGTCATTTTGTACCATAGACAGATCAAGTTTGAATTCTCCCAGTACATAATGTACAATTCCTTCTATGTAATCATCAGCAGATGTGAAGATGGAACGGGTAGCCACATAATTGACCTATGGTGGGGAAGGTACTACTTGCAAAAAAGAGTCGATAGGAGATGATGGTTGTAAAGGAGACACCTGGTGACCAATGAATGACAGTTGATCAATAGTCACAATTCTTCCTTCATGTGGAAAAAAAACCACACGGAAAAGTGAAGAAACAAGAGCTCCCATGACATACACATAGTCATGTCCAAGGAGGAGATTGAAATCTAACAGACCTTGGACTCTCATCATGTCTATATAGACGGTCTTTCCTCCCAAAGTAATAGGGAACTTCGAAAGTATTCTAAGGGTTGACTGGTTCCTCCGTTGAAAACCAACAAATTCTGGGTGACAGGCACAAGTTGTGGGTAACCCAATGCTTTCCAAGTAGTAGAGGACATGATGCTAATAGACGCACCTTCATCTAATATAGTGCAATGTACTACCATATTATAGGCTTGTATTGTGATCTAGAAAGGCACATAAGATGGGAGGCGGAAAGCAGTCAATGGACCCCAATCAAAAGATACAAAAGAACTACTTGGTGTGGGTATCATATGATTGCCCCCATGCTCTGTAGGAATAAAAGAAGGACTCTCCTGAACAACTGGGATGGGAGGGTCACTCTTCGATTCATGAGAATCTGAGGAGACAAGAAGAACATGAGTAGTATGATCACTGCTCCCTTCCATAATAGAGTGAGCAACTGGTGGAAAAACCAAGTCGTCACTTTTTTTGACCAATGGTTGGTTAGGAACAGATGCAATAGACTCACGCTCTGGAAGAACGGGATGGGCAAGAGATGAATCCAAGTCAACCTTTTTACCAACCGGGAGAGGGTTAGAAGAAATCTTGTGATAACCAATAGGAAGTTTGGGTTGAGGAGCTGCAAGGTTTTCCAAAACTTTGGAAGATTTATCCATAAGAGGACAAAGGTGAAGAAGATGCTCTCCTTCACATAGCCTACAGGGTAATCTAATCTTCCCTTTCTTATTACCATCATTAGCCAAGAGTGTAGCATCGACATGATCTCTAGAGGTCGATGGGGATGGTCGATATAGATTTTTCGACCATACCTCTAAGACTATGGGAATGCCAGGATGGTCTCAAAGGAGATGGTCACCCTTACAAAGCGTGCAAGGGAATTTTACCTTCTACGAAGGATTAAAAGGTTTTCCAATGGGGGGGGGGGCATTCAGAGTAACAGCGGCATGGTCGGCCTCTTTCTTAACTAATTTCTTCTTCTTCATAGCTTCCTGATTACTAGATTTGAAACTTTCACTAGGTGAAGTAGAAGAGGAAGGTGAAGAAATAGGGGAAGAAGGTGAGGGGTTAACCTTAGAATTATCGTGATGTGATTCAAATGAAGGAGACAACAGGGCATGAGTTGGGACACTCGGGATTACTAAGGTCAAAAATAACCAGATAGGTAAACCAATGGTTAACCCAGGGAGGGACAACGTTGCCATATAAGGAGCACCAACGTTTCCAAAAGAAGGAAAAGGACCATGAGGGGAACCCTTGATGGGTGGACTTCGGAAATGTTTCCATTGGAATCAACTCTAAAGAATTACTAAGGAAGATAACTTTTACTAGGAATATTTCATGGGAAGTTAATTTTAGAACACTGAAACAAAAATTTTCCTTTTCATGTTTTCAGAGTCGAGAAAAGGACGAAAGGTGGCTCTATCATTTCCGATTGGAAATGATCTTGAAAGGACAAGTGCTCAAACGATCTTTTAAGTTTAATGAGTCAAAAGATCAAATGACTACTCTGGAACTCTAGGCAAAAGGTTTACTAGACAAATCATAAAACTGCATATACACCTTGGTAGTAAAGTGAAAGAGAAATGACCACGGACTTCCCATACGGCAGATAATCTTCCCGAATTTTGTTTCCAGTGCATTATAATTCGTAAGGCAACAGACTTGGCTTCCTATGGATAACAGGATTGTAACCTAGTGGGGTCTCCCATCATATATGTGACGGTACAGGGAGCACAAGTCCCATACTAGCACTTATCGAATCACAAAATGAGGAACCACCCAACCTTAGTGAAAACAACAACCACTGGGTTTAAAGACGCTAGAACACATCTCTAGCCTAGACCTCTAGATATATGAGTGTTAAGTTCCATTGCTTTTTTAGATTAATTTGATAAATTTTAGCAGTTTATCTTGAATTATATCTCAGTTTCAAGGCCCTATTGAATGCATCTTCAAAAACTCCTACAATGCAACTAAATGAGTAAAGAAACCATTTCTTTTCAATGAATAACTAAGGAAAAGTGAGAGGTTCACTTCAAAGCAATCAAAGCAACATGCAAGCAAATGCAAAAATGGTACCTTTCATTATTTCGCAAGCAAACCAATCAAGAGGAAAGAGAAATGCTTCTATCTTTCACTAACTTGAAAGCAATCGAATTAAGAAAATGAAAAATACATCCTTTGCTTTTCAACTTCTAAATATCAAGAATTTACTAATGCAAAAGATTGTTCTTATTTCCTAATGAAAAATGAATGCGATATTTTGTTTTTTCAAATAGATGACAAGCAACCAAATGCAAAACTCAAAACAATGCTAGTTTTAAGTCCTTTTCAAATGAAATCATTCAATAAGTAAAGAGAAAAATTCCACTCAGAAACTAATCAAAGACTTAAAACAAAGAATATGTTTCTTTTTGCAAAAACTTGAAAGCTTTCTAACTGACCAGGAAGCAATGTGATCTATGCCAAAGTGATGGAAGGAAACCAAACAAACAAGACTTGAAAGTTTTGATAACCAAATGTCACATACCAATCAGGAAGATGAAAGAATAGTCAATAAGGAAAAGCCTCAAACAAAGCAAGGGATCGCTTCAAACATAGCTCAAAGGTCCAAACAAACAAGCAACCCAAGAAAAAGCTAATGCTTCAAGAAACCATAAGGTGAATAGGTTGCACAGTTCAAAAGGAGAAATATCAAGGGAATGAAACCAAGAGTCAAATATTCCAGTGAACAACAATTTGACACACAATAAATATGTTAGAAAATATATGTTATGAAGCAATGGAACACATAAAATATTACAGAAATATAAACACAAAAAACGCATAAGACAAGAGAGACACAGATATACGTGGTTCACCCAGTTTGGGCTACGTCCACCCCAAACAGCCAATCCTTCCTTTCTATTATCCAACAAAATGAAGAGACACAACCTACAGCAGATCCGCTGTAATATCCTCTGTTTTCTCTCACAGTCTTGCCTCTTTGTTTCTCGCTCAGAGAATACACATCTATTTCACAGCCTCAAATACAATGCCCTCATACAAAGAGAGGGGGTTTCCTTCTAGGGAAAAAAACCATAAACTAAACATAAGTTCTACTGTCAGATCATCCGCCTAATGAACGGCCCAAATTGACTAGAAATTACTATACTTTTACAAGGAAATTTTACATCTATTTTTGGCTTTGGGGGCGCTGCCCCCAAGCCCCCGCCGGGGGACCGCTGTCCCCCGGACCCCCCAGCTGAGGGGGACAAGTCCCCCCTGCGTGGAGGGGTGTACAAACTTCCTAGGGTATACATCCGGCTGAAACAAAGACCTCTGAACAATCATGCTCCACACACAATAATCTCCCACTTGGATAATGATTGTAGCAACTCCACCGCTACTTCATTTGCTGGACAATGACTCCTCTTTGGACCTAGATGTTTCTTATCTTCATCGTCATCCTTGAAGGCCAATCGAAACTGAGAATATTCTCAGTTTCTCCCTGGTTACAACTTTTGTTAGCATATCTGCAGGATTCTGGCTAATGTGTATCTTTTCCAGCTTCAACTCTCCATCTTCTAACACTCATCGTATGAAATGGTACTTGAGTTGTATGTGTTTATTCCTGGAATGAGATGTTGAGTTCTTTGCAAGATGAATGGAACTTTGACTATCACTGTATAACATGCCCATATCATGCTCCTTACCCAATTCACCCATAAACCTTTGTAGCCAAATCATTTCTTTACTAGCCTCCGTAGCAACAACATACTCTGCTTCTGTTGCTGAAAGTGCAACAACACTTTGGATTTTTGAAACCCAACTGACAGTTGTTCCACCAACAGTAAATACATATCCTGTAGTGCTCCTCCTATTACCTCTGTCACCTGCCATATCTACATCAACATATCCCTGTAGAGAAATGTTTGAACCACCAAATCATAATGCTTGATTTGTGGTACCTTTCAAATATCTAAGAATCCATTTCACTGCCATCCAATGTTCCTTTCCTGGATTGTTCATGTACCTACTTACAACTCCCACTGCATGTGCAATATCAGGCCTTCTGCAGACCATTCCATACATTAAGCTTCCAACTGCTGATACATATGGAACTTTAGACATATAATCCATGTCTTTTTGGGTCTTTGGGCACATTTCCTTACTAAGTTTGAAATGGCTAGCAAAAGGTGTACTAACTAGTTTTTCATTGTGCATATTAAATCTTTTCAACACCTTTTGTATGTACTCATTCTGAGACAATGTTAATTTGCAATTTTTCCTATCTCTAGTTATTCTCATACCAAGGATTTGTTTTGCAACTCCCAAATCCTTCATTGCAAATGAATTTTCCAATTTTCTTTTGAGCAAATTTATTTCCTGCATGTTAGACCCTGCAACAAGCATGTCATCTACATACAATAACAATATAATATAGCTGCCATCATTTTTCTTTTTCATATAAACACAATGATAAGAGTGACATCTAGTATAACCTTGTTCAGACATAAACTTGTCAAATTTTAGATACTACTGCCTTGGAGCCTGTTTTAAGCCATACAAACTCTTCTTCAACCTGCACACTAGTTTCTCCTTCCCTTTTACCTCATATCCTTGTGGCTGCTGCATATATATCTCTTCCTCCAAATCCCCATGGAGAAAGGTTGTCTTTACACCTAACTGCTCAAGATGCAAATCTTTAGCTGCTAGTAGACTTTGAATAGTTCTGATTGAAGTCATTTTAACAACAGGAGAAAATATTTCATTAAAATCAATACCTTTCTTCTGTGCAAACCCCTTCACCACAAGTCTAGCTTTGTACCTCTGTTTTCCTCCATCTTCTTCCTTCAGCCTGTAAACCCATTTATTCTGCAATGTAGTTTTACCTGCAGGCAACCTGACTAAGTCCCAAGTCTGGTTATGCATTAAGGAGTCCATCTCTTCTTCCATGGCTAGCTCCCACTTCTTCCTGCTTTCAACCTGCATTGCTTCTTCATAACATTCGGGTTCACCAGAATCAGTCAACGATAAATAATATAATGAAGGAGATTATCGTTCAGGGGGTCTATTTATCCTAGTAGATATTCTAACACCACTTTCAGGTGTTTGGGGTGCCTATTGCTGTTGTGGTGGTTGCTATTGTTGTGGTTGTTGATTATTATTATTTTCAGGCACCTTTAATTTTTCAGTAATTTCATCAAGAACTACGTATTCCTTGTTTTCTTTTTCCTGTTTCTTTTCCTACAACTGATTCTTATACAAGACCTTTTCATTGAATATTACATCTCTGCTCCTAATGATTTTGTGATTTTCATAATCATATAAGCGATAACCAAAATCATTAACACCATATCCAATAAAGGTACATTTCTTTGACTTTGCCTCAAGCTTTGTTCTATTTTCTTTACCAATATGGACAAAAGCCTCACAACCAAAAGGCTTTAAAAAGGAGTAGTTTACCTTTTTACCTGTCCATGCTTCCTCTGGAACACCACCATCCAAGGAACTTGAAGGCCCTCTGTTTATTAGATAAACAACAATATCTACAGCATCTGCCCAAAATTGTAAAGGCAATCCTGCATGCAATTTCATGCACCTTGCACGCCCCATGATTGTTCTGTTCATCCTTTCTGACACACCATTTTCTTGTGGTGTTCTTGGAACTGTCTTCTCTTTGTGAATTCCATGCTCTAAACAATACCTATCAAACTCTTTGCTGCAATATTCACCTCCATTGTCTGATCTGAGACACTTCAATTTCTTTCCTATCTCAATCTCAACCAAAGCTTTCCATTTCTTGAAAGTATCAAATACATCAGATTTATTCTTAATACAATAAATCCAAGTTTTTCTAGTTGCATCATCAATGAAAGTAACATAATAACGAGAGCCACCGAAAGATGATACCTGAGCAGGTCCCCATACATCTGTATGCACAAGCTCTAATTTTTCGCTCTTCTTTTCTTTCCCAACTCTGAGAAATCTGACTCTCTTATGTTTTCCATAAATGCAATGCTCACAGGAGTTCAAATCAACATTCTTCAAACCCGGCAACAAATTCCTTGAGTGAAGAATCTTCATCCCCTTTTCACTCATGTGTCCGAGCCTATGATGCCATAATGTTGCATTTGCTCCTTTGGAAGTTAAAGCATTAACAGAGTTAGAAATACCATTGCATAAATACAATGAACCAGCCTTTTCACCTTTTGCTATTACCAGGGCTCCTTTGGTGACCTTCCAAGCTTTATCTGTGAAAGTTGTCACACAACCTTCACTGCCTAACTGCCCTGTTGAAATCAGATTTTTCTTTAGATCTGGAACATGCCTTACCTCCTTTAGTATCCATTGGTTTCCATCCCGTTGTTTTACAAGAACCTTACCCATTCCAACAATTTTACAGGGTTTATCATCACCCAAACGAACTTGTCCAAAATCTCCTTGAACATAGTCATGAAAGTATTTCTTATCAGGTGTGGCATGGAATGAGGCCCCTGAATCTACCACCCAGGAATCAATAATATTTTCGAAAGAAAGAATCAAAGCATCTTGTAACACCTCACCTATCACATTTGCTTCATGATTTTTTTCTTGTTGTTCATCTCCTTCTTTTCCCTTCCGAGATCTACAGTCTTTCTTTAGGTGTCCTTTCTTTCTGCATTTCCAGCAGACTATCCCCGATCTGGACTTGGATCTGCCTTTCCTTGATTTACTGCGATACCTTGAGCTCTTTCCTCTTTCCATTTTTCTTCCCCTAGAATCTGCACTCAAAGCATTACCTGATGTCTCACCGAAGCTTTTCCATCGCATTTCCTCGCTAAGGATAGCACCGACAACATCATCAAACTTTAAAGTACTAGATCCAGAGATAGAGTTACTAATGGCCATTACTAAACCATTCCAAATTTCTGGCAATGAGCACAAGAATAACAGAGCTCTAACTTCATCTTCAAAGTTTACCCCTACAGAACTTAACTGACTTGTAACTGTATTAAAATCATTTAAATGATCTGCAACAGATCCACCTTCTGACATCTTCATATTCAATAACCGTTTCATAAGAAATACCTTGTTTGAGGCTGAGGGTTTTTCATATAGTTTTGATAACCCCTGAATCAAACCCTCGATCGTTGTTTCCTTCGAAATGTTGAAGGTGACTGACGCAGCGAGGCACAACCGTATTGTTCTGAGTGCCTTTCTATCGAGAAGGTTCCATTCTTCATCTGTCATAGCCGTCGACTTCTTTGTTTTTCCACTCAATGGTAGGTACAAATCTTTCTGATACAGATAATCTTCCATCTGCATCTTCCATAACGAGAAGTTTTGGCCGTTAAATTTCTCGACCCTAAACTTACCATCTTCCGCCATTGCTCCCACTCGAACGAGGAACCCTTCTTTCCTGCGAGTTTATCAGCCAAATAGACCTTCAGCTCTGATACCAGTTGTTAGAAAATATATGTTACGAAGCAATGGAACACATAGAATATTGCAGAAATATAAACACAAAAAACTCATAAGACAAGAGAGACACAGATATACGTGGTTCACCCAGTTTGGGCTACGTCCACCCCGAACATCCAGTCCTTCCTTTCTATTATCGAACAAAATGAAGAGACACAACCTACAGCAAATCCGTTGTAATATCCTCTATTTTCTCTCACAGTCTCACCTCTCTGTTTCTCGCTCAGAGAATACACATCTATTTCACAGCCTCAAATACAATGCCCTCACACAAAGAGAGGGGGTTTCCTTCTAGGGAAAAAAACCCTAAACTAAACATAAGTTTTACCATCAGATCATCCGCCTAATGAATGGCCCAGATTGACTAGAAATTACTATACTTTTACAAGGCAATTTTACATCTATTTTTGGCTTCAGGGGCGCTGCCCCCGAGCCCCCGTCGGGGGACCGCTGGCCCCCGGACCCCCAAGCTGGGGGGGATCAGCCCCCCGAAGGGGTGTACAAACTTCCTGGGGTATACATCCAGCTGAAACAAAGACCTCTGAACAATCATGCTCCACACACAACAAAATAGGCAGAATACAAGCTCAGAAGGATAAGACACACTGGCCAATCTACAAATAGAACTTCAAAATGAAAACCTACAGGAATCTTCACGGGCATCAAACTGACAACCTGCGCCGACAATGAAAAGTCACACCCCCTTAACTAGCAACTTGTGACGTCGTTGCAGAAGTACACCAAGAAACAGTGTCGAGCATAACTCAAAGCCCATCGCGACTGTGAGGCGATTTAATCGTGCCAAACAGTAGAAAGCGCAACTAATTAAATAGAGAAGACATGACTATCGTCGCGATTGTCATAAAATAAAAGGCGACGACCCCAAATCAAAGAAAAAAATTTAAAACTCAGCTAAGGAAAGGCCAGACCTATCACTTATGATAGAGGGAAGACTACGAGGAGTAGTCAAACAACCCACAATATGGAGAATTCTACCCTAAAAGTAAAGGAGACAATAAACAAGCAAAGCAAAATCAAATCAAGAGACAAAAGACACAGGTCTCCAGTATGGTCGCCAACTTGTGAAGCAGTTAAGTTCCCTCTACGGAAAAAGGCAACACCTCTAGCCCTAGAGTGGGTCTAGTCATAGCAAGAACAATATCAAAGAAAATTCCCTTAGATAGTTATTGTCATGAAGGCCTACCTTCAAATCCTCGTTTGATGAAGTTCTCGTTGTGTTGCTCCAGCTCTCTCCTAATCACTTTTGTACCTAAAACAACATACAGAGAATAACAATAAACATAATAGAATACAACAAAACTGATCCACTTAAAGGGTCAAGGAACTTCAAGCTACCAATATGCAATTTTGACATACGATATAGGAAATAAATCGTTGATTTGTATTAATATGAACTGAAGTAAAACTTAAAACCATTCCTTGACATTGTAGGTCTCCTCGAAGGGTCTTGTCAGCATGTCTCCGCAAGCATTCACTCATGAACTGTCTTCCAAGAGGATGAATAACTCTCTCTCCTACCCAAAAGAAAAAATTATGATGCTAGAATACTGATACAATCAAGCCAAATCCAGACAAAACTATCCTAGGCTAAGCTACATTAGAAGCTACTTCCAAAATCTACTCAAACTCCCTCGCTACAACTCTCTGACTATCTCCAACTCTCTCTCTAGCAGATCTCAGCTATGAAGGAGGCATTTATAGGAGGAGGAGCCTCCATAAAAGATGGGAGAAAGAGCTTATCCATTTGGGAGGTTGCACAAAGGGTGGAACAACCATCCCAAAGGATAGAGCCGAGCTGATCTGATCCAAAAACCAACCCTAGGATTGCCACTCAGAAGATTCGACAAAAATAAACTTGCCAAAAGTAGCTTGTCACGAGTGAAACACAGGGATAGGGGGATGACGTCGCTAGGCTTAGTTCATACTTGGCCATCTTCACAGGTGGAATAACTGATGACCCACGACAACTGAAAAACATAGGTTAAAAAGGGTTTGCTCCAGGGGTAATGAACTAAGGTATTCTTCCTGATATGACAAGGAAGACACTGACACATATTTTGCAACATGACACAAATCAGATGTCAATAACACAAACCGGCAGTGTCCGATATCAGGGAATGTGGGGTCGGTGACAAAGTATTGTGTAACAACCGGACTATTATCGAGATTACTTCCTATACCTAGCCGCAACCCCTAGCACCATTGCTATGGTGTTGGTTCATGACAACGACGAAAGCGGTGAACATGTAATCTACTACCTTAGTCAAAATCTCCTTGACACTGAAACACATTATGCACATGTCGAGAAGTTGGATTTGGCTGTCGTTCAGGCTATTCAACGTTTTCGACACTATATTCTTTTACAAACGACCACAGTGATTTCTAAATGTAACCCTATGACCTATATCCTGACTCATCAGTTGCTAGGGGGCAAGTATTTTAACTGGATCATTATCCTGCAAGAATTTGATTTGGTCTTCACTACAGCCAAATCTAAGAAGTCATTTGTTTTTGCTGAATTGATTTGTTCCCTTCCCTCCAATGCTCTCCCTGGTGGTGCAGATCAACAACTCCCAGATGAGACCCTTTTCTTGATTAGCACCCTTGATCCATGGTATGGTGATATCATCATGTATCTCCAAACCTCCACGTTCCGGTCAGCGTTGACCATGGATGATCATCAAATGATTCGGCATCATTCCCAACCCTATTGTATTATTGGTGATACTTTATACCATTTCGGCGTCGATTTTGTCCTTCTTCGATGCCTCACGATCGAGGAAGCTGAAAGAGCGCTCAATGATTGCCACTCAAGGGCATGTGGTGGCCATATGTCTGGTCACGCTATAGCTCAAAAAATCCTTTGCGCTGGTTATTTCTGGTCGTCTATCTTCAAATACTACATTCTTTCTATTCGCAACTGTCATGAATGCCAAATTTACCAACGCAACATGCACGCCCCACCCGCTCACCTACACCCTGTCATTATCGTTAGTCCCTTTTCCAAATGGGGCATTGATTATATGACATATAACCCTCACTTGGCGGGGGGTCATGGCTATATTATCTTTGTTGTGGATTATTTTACCAAATGGGCTGAAGCGATGCCTACATATTCGGCCGATGCTAAGACAGCAGCTCAATTACTTTTTAACCATGTTATTTCTAGGTTTTGTGTACCCCAAGCCATTGTCACGGACCATGGCTCCCATTTCAGAGATTACATGATGGCAGAACTGACATCTGCATTGGGCTTGCATCACGATGGCTTGACCCCATATTACCCTCAGGCCAACGGCCAAGTTGAAGCCGTGAACAAAGTTTTGGTCACCATGCTTCAACATACTATTTGAATGCACAAGTCAAATTAGCATCTCATGCTTTTTTCATCTTTATAGGCCTACCGAACTTCAACCAAAGACACAACCGGTTTCACACCTTTCCAGCTGGTCTATCGTTTGGAAGCAACATTGTTGATCGAATGTCAGATTCCTTCGCTCAAGTTAGCTATTGAAATTGTCCCCGAAACATCACCTCAAGAGGAACGCCTCTTATATTTAGAACGACTAGACGAGACTCACCGTCTCACTCCCTTGGTCATCGAAGCATAAAGGAAAGGGGTCAAATCCCATTTCTATCAGTCAGTCTCCCCTCACGCTTTCTGTGAGGGTGATTTGGCTGTGCTATACAACCAAGACAACGATAAGCTGGAGGCAGGCAAGTTCGAACCTATGTGGCATGGGCCCTATATTGTAAAACATGTTTTGTAGAAAGGAGCCTATGAGCTTATTGATTATGAAGGAAATCCTCTCGATAAGCCCCGAAGAGAGATTTACCTCAAAAAGTACTATTATTAGGACATATTGCATGGTTACTTATGTACATTAGTGTGTGATTCATTTTTGTACAATGTGGTTTTGTGTGATAGTTTTCAAACAACTTTCCTGTTTACTATGCTTTTCTTGCTTTGCAGATGTTTGTAGTTCCTCATGTTGGTTTTGTTGATGGAGCTTGCTAAAGTACTTGGAACCCATCATCTGTAGCATGGGATATCTACAACCCTAACACCAAGTTGATTGACCTTCAAGGTATCTTCCTAGGTCATACAACCAACAACATTGTTGAATACAGTGCGGTCATCGAACTGTTATCAGAAGCCATCACTCTGGGCATCAGAGAATTGGTTGTAAACCTGGATTCACAGCTTGTCATCCTTCAACTCAATGGGAAATATTCTATCAGGAACCCTCAAATATTATGAATATACCTCTGTATCCGTCAATTGGAAAGATATTTTGATTATATTACATATCATCATATTCCTAGATGCATGAATACATTAACAAATTCATTAGCTAATTATGTGTTGGATAGACATTTGCAAAACATTTGAAAGATAAGAAAAACCATTTGTACCATAATAGACAGGAAAATAAAACATATATATATATATATATATGTGTGTGTGTGTGTGTGAGAATGTTTGATACATCAGAACCTAAAAAATAATATGTGTCTATAATAACATCGGCGGCTTGTAGGCCTCGCATATCCGTGACATGTAGGCCTCAAAAAATATTTAAGTAATAGACCTAGGAACTACTCCACATGGTGGTCATGATAGCACGAGACAACTCATGCGACACGACTCAGTAATCGGCGAATCCAATCTGAGACTACCACTGTGTGCCTTTAGTACCACTGAGGCATGTCTCGTATCTGAGCATACTCTGGGATACCATGAGTCAACCCCTCGAGGTTCCTCGCGGTCTCCTCCTCGTTATCACTCCCTTCCTGATAAGGGGTGACAACTTTAATAGGACAGGGGATGCACCTGGCTATCGTGGACATCCCGGCTGGCGGCTCTGGTCCAACATCTGCATAGATAAGAGAAATGTTATAAGCATGCATATACCAAAAACAATTAAAAAACATCAAAATTAAAAATTTGATTTTTTTACCTTCGTCACTGAAGTCCTCTCCATCTGGTAAGGGCATATCTGTGTCTCCATGAAAATCAGTGCTGTTGTACGGCCAGTCCTCCATGATGATATTCTGTCATCGTAGCCATGAGAAGAATGATGGTCGGTATGACATATGCTAAACCCCAGTGATGTTGGGCATCAAACAACTCCAGTGGGCCATTCGCAGATCGCGTGGCACAGGAGGATCAACCTCAATCAACTGATACTGGAAGAGTGGCACTTATTCTACGAAAAAAGTCACAAGTACTGATCTGAAGCCAAATTGTTTCATATTCCCCGCCTTGGCCTTGGACAACTGGCACTTGATGTTCATCTTCATGGCCTCTACCCAGTTGAAGACCATGGGAGTTGTGCAGTTAATAGCATAAAGGAACCCCAACTTGTTAGTCTCATGTTCCACCTGGGATCCCACCACTCTGTTGATAGTCAACAGAAGCACCCTCAATGTCAAACCCCGCACATTGGAAATATCTATCTTCCCACTCTTGGATTTCAAGGCCTCAGGACAATGTTTGGCAAGCAGGGAAGATATGCTTGCCCCGATTAGACGTGACTCATACAAGTTCACTGGATCACCTCTGTGAGACAGTCCAGTGATGATGTAGATATCTGAAGTTGTCAACTCCAACTCCCAGTCCCCAATGACAAAAATCTCGCTATTGATGTCCCAAAGGCTTATCAAGTATCAAAGCAGCTCGGGCTGGGCCCGCATCCCTGGTGTAAGGAAAAATTTGAGGAGCCCGCAAGACCTCAAAGCCTCTAGGAAATTTGGATCTTTCAATGCCTGGGTGTCAACCTCTCTATGTTCTCTTTCCTTCCAATCCACCATTTTCAGAAATTTCTCTCCTGCAAAAGCCATTTATTTGAGTCAATCATCAATTTTGGCACATAAAATTCAAGTTTTAACGATTATTTATTGAGAAAAAATGGTTCTTCCCTATTCATGGCACTAGCACGCCTGTTTTAGAAACAGTCACACTGGTCGGCACAGATGTGTATCCAAATAACCCTTGGCTGGCGTGATCCCATGCCCGGAAATCACACCAACCAAGGGAAAAAACATTTCTCCAAAACATCCCTAAAAATTCTAAAAAAATTGCTAAAAACATAAATGAGTAGCATGAAAATAGAGCTCAGGGCTTCGGCTATTACCTGGAACTGACAACTCGTCGATTGACCTCCCGGATCTCCCGTAATCTGCTCCAGAAAAGCTAGGGCAAAAGTGGGTAAAAAGTCTCCACTGTAAAGGTGAAATGGTAAATGGTAAAAATATATTTACTTTTCCCCTTTTTATTCATTTTTTCACAAAAATATCATATTTTGTAAATATTTTTGACCTATTTTACCTCAAGGACTCGATAATACACTTTTCCTTACTAGTGCAGCTACAGGTGATGAATGTTCAGCGATGTCGATGACTCACATTTTAGCTCTTTTCTCGACTCGTTAAACTCATATGAAAATATTGCCAAGTAGTTTTTCCTTTTTGACTCATTAAAGAGAATAAAAATGGGGGGTCCACTTTCAACTCTTTTTCGACCCTTTAAAAATGAAAATATGGCCGAGCCCTTGTCATTTCAAACTCATTAACAAATGCGAAATGTTGTGTGCCTAGTATAAGTTTATCCCTTTTTCAGGTTGGGGGGCACTATTTACGAAAAAGGTACTCCTTGACTGAAATGATCAAGTGGTTCTCTCAAGTATAATTTTCTACCTTTTTGGGCTCGAGAGACACAAAAGTACGAAAAGGGACCATGTGGAGTTTTCTTTTATGTGTCCTTTTCAAACTCTCTAAACATGAAAAATATACTGAGTTACACCTTTGTCGGACTTGTTAAACTATTAAACGACATCGAATTCATCACTGTGATGAACATGAGCTTCTCCTTCCTAGAGCTCGTTAAACTTACTAGGTCAGATTCACAGTGCAAGCATATGCTATCCCCTTCAAGCTTGCGATTAAAAAATAATTGGGGTACTTGCCACAAATGGTGGGGGGGAATTTGGAAATCTATCAAGTCGTGTCGGCATCTTACTCTTGAAGGTGACACTCTTTTCTCCGTGTCAAGTTGGGACATCCTCCTTTGTGTTGGGCATGAAATCCCCCCATAGCATGTTTTAGGGCTCAAAGCCCAAGTTTTTGTCAAATATGTTGTAAGACTCTGCAAGTTGCGAGCGCAGAGCGTGAAATGTATATTGAGTCATAGGGTCGTCCGCCCTAAGTGTTGTAATGTAATGTAATGTCATGTTGGCCTACCCATGGTCCGTGGACCATGGGATTGTATAAATATAGCGAGGCTCTAAGTTGTAAAGAAAATAAGTTTTTGGAGATGGATTAATGAGAATGATCTAGTAGCGGATAGAGAAGAAGTCTAAGTGTCTTGGGTCGTAGTAGTAGGAAGAGGCTCTGTAGCTGAGTGCACAGAGGCCTAAGTAGAGTCTTCAGCTGAGTGCGCAAATCCCTGTAGTTGAGTGTGCAAGGCGAAGTGGATTTTGTAACCCAAGAAGAGGAATAATAAAGAGAACGGTGTTAGTGATGCTACAAACCATGCGCGGTGCTATCCATCCATCAAAGTCATATTGGCTTCATGAATCATACCCTTCAGTCTTTGGTCCAGATCCCAGGGGGTCTCGCCTGGGAGCATTGCGATCTCCTTAAACCCAATAATTGATTGTGTCTCTGACTTTGGCCTGCTGAATTCCTTGTTCAGCGTGGTCTGGATTTCTGTGATTCCTGCATTTGGATGATCATTAGAATGCTTGATGTACCATGTTAATGCGCGATCCTACAGTGCACTAACCAGCATAGCCTTTTTGATATTGTCATCCACAACTCCTTGTGCTTCCCATACCGCCCTTACTACGAATCAGAATTGGTGCAGATCTTCATTCCATACTCCTCTGAATACCGGTAGTTTTATTGCACTCGCCATACTAAACTGTGGTGGTGGCAGAGGTGGGGTGGGTGGAGATGGAGGTGAGGGGGGTGAGTCGGGTGGCAGTGTAGCTGGAGGTGGTAAGCATGGAATTCGCTGCCTTATCAAAATGACCATGCTTCTCGGAGAAACTTTTACGAGCTCTTCCTCACTTTCCCACAAGGGTGAAATTAAGGGACTGGTTTATAATTCTTCACTACATCCGCTTCTATAGATCTTCCCACTTTGCGTAGCCCCAAACATTAATTTATTCGCATAACCCACTTTTCACACAATAACATATTAATCCAAGTGTTCAAAGATTTAATATACTTACCTCACGGTCCTTTGAGGAAGCATCGCTCTACCTCACTGTAGCTGACGGTCATATCTACTGCGAACTCAGTGATAAATCCTCCTATAATTTGGTTGAGCCAATGGTCCATAGATCGCACGATCTTATCTCTTGATTCTTCTAATCTGCGCACTAATTTCGGAGTCCACACGATTGGCTTGTCGAGCCTACACCTTCCTTGACTGTCTGCTAATTTTGCAATCCACTCATACAACTCAGAAGGAAAGGATGCAAAGAAAATTTCGTGGATTTATGTATATAAGTAGCGCTCCAACCACTGTTCCTTAGATACTCGCAGATTTCTGTTTTCCTGCAACGCGAACTCGTAAATCTTCTTGTCAAACCACTTTTCAATTTCTTTCTTCATTGGATTCTAGTGACACGACATCATACATCGCTTATGCAGATCCCTGTCCCGAAAACAAAACCATTTTTTGGCTTGTGTGGGCCTAACCCAGGTTCAGAGATGATTTGGCCAAACAAATCCCATTACTACTGGCCCTTTCGGCAATAGTCCGTGGAGCACAGATTGAAGTCTCACCTAAAGTAGTATGGGAGGGTCCTAGAACCAAGTTTCCGCACCCTAGAGATGTCTGATGATTTTTAGTGGTCCGCAGATTGACCTTGCGTGCACGTCACCACGCACACCTATCAATACCTCGCAGCCTGCAATGTTGCCTTTGCGCAGTCCTGTTCGAGGTGCCATCCATGTTATTACCCCAGTCCTTACAGTTAAACCCAATATTACCCGATTACTCAACTTATTTGCGTGAACCCAATTATACTTAACCGTATTTAGTATTATAAGTGTGCACAACAAACAAAACAGTATAAATGCATAGAAAGTAATATAACAACAGATACACAATATTTCGAATTAAACTTCAATAGATCGAAGGGCATAGACCAACAAGAAGCAAGCAAACAAGCAGTCCTAATGCTTAAACTACTAAAGTGGGATGAAGAAATAGTACCCATAGGTCCTATGTTTGAGGATGTTCCCATAGGGTCCAAACCCTCTGCTTCCTCCAATGCTTCAAACTTGCAACTCATTCCAGAAAAGCATATATACTAGCAATATTCAAAGGTTTCATTTTCAAGATATAAATGTTAAATCATATAAGCATATAGATGTAAAACATGAGATCATACATAATTAGATCATAACATGAATTAAAACATAAATATCATCACATCAGGAACAAGACGAGCTTCTTTATTGATGGCTACAAAGAATATGGAAGAATACTACCTGATTCGACCATGGCTCCAAGTGAAACCTTCCTTTAGATCCATCCATCCCAAGCCTCAATAATCCTCTTTCAAATGCATACACATAGATTCCATATAAAGGAGATGGACATCTCTATGAGGAAACAAGGGTTTCCTATAGCTGGGAGTGCAGGAGGCATAGGGATAAATCAGACTTGATTAGGGACTAATTGGATATAATATCAATATCCTATCTTTCTCCTCCCTTTAGGCCTTCCCATGAGGTGTATTTATATCACCCCAAAACAGTTGTTTTAGTTGGGATACAGTTAGGCCACGGGCTCCTATAGGTGGGCTTCCAGTGTAACCCATAAACCCCGCCCATAAAATAGGGATTTTATATTTTTTTAATATTTTAAATTATATACGCAGGTTGGGTATAGCTGGACCCGTGTGTGCACGTGCTTTTTGAAGGGCAGAGTCACGTATGGAATTTAAAATAATGTTTTTTTAATAAATGGACCAAGTTTGAAGGGAAAGGGTTGCCCAAGGCCATGACTTAGAGCATCAAGTATACAAGGGTGATAAATGATGTTATAACATACATGCAACTAATCATACAAGAATGTAATCAAACATGCAAGAATGTAACCAAGCATACTACAACGATACATGTAAGCGACATAAATTGACATGTAACCAGTCATACACTCATGATGTATGATGTTAAAAAAATATTCTAAACAAATTAATACTTGGAACAATCATTATCAACATTATGTGCTACCTCTTTATTGACTTCCGCGGAGGAATTTTATTGTGATAACAAAAACGGGCCACACCAAGTAAGTAGTTCTGAACTCTCCAAATGGATTGACATCGTCAGCTACTAATGAAAGCCTAATATTACTATGTTTTGTTTTAAACTTTGGCCACATTTCCTCTATATTCCTAAATGCAAACCCATCTGCAGACATTCGAAGAAAACTATCTTCACCTCTATTGGTCGCATGATAATCCATAAGTTATGTTGTGCTTTTGCACCTGAACAATTGTCGCAAATGTGGAATTATGAGAATATAGCGAAGAACCTTGCAAGGCACACTTTTTGTTACTTTATCGGTTTGATATCTACTCTTATAACATTTTGGGAATTTGTCTTTTGAGGCATGTTCTCTATAATAGAGAATATCATCATTAGGACATGCATGAATAGCTTGATACTTCATTCCAATATCTTTCATAATGGCATGTAAATATCAGTACATATTGTTGAGAAATCTAGGGGTAGCTAGATGAGGTGATTTGTCTTCTTTTGCTAACTGCTTGTGATGTATTTTTACTTATATTGATTAGCTACTATTTTCACTTGATTATTATTAGTGTTCTCTATCATCAAACAACTACCAAACAATGAAGATCAATGAGACAAGGAGAGACAAAATGTAGGTTGTCACCTAGGGCCAAAACCTCTCCTCTTGAGAGGAAAACCCACAAAAACTCCTCTTCTTATAGAAATTCAAATGACAAATTCCAAGACCTAAGACTCTTGTCAAAGACCCCTCCAAGACCAAGTCAACTTTTCTCCTTGATGAGGTTCCTTTCTAGTAATTTCGACTCCAACATCTTTTCTAGCAACTTCGACCCCAGTAGCTTCTCCAGCAACTTCAACCCTGTCATCTCTTCAAAAAACCTCAACCCTAGCAACTTCGACCCTAGTAGTTTCTGCAACTTCGATTACTGCAAAAACCCTAGCTCTTTCATGTGTGACTAAACTGGTGATTACTTCCTTTTTTCCTTCACTCGACTTGGTTCTTTCTTCTATAGAATTCGGCTTGAAAAGAATACCTATTGATGCCCTAACTCAACTTATTCAATTTGGTCTTAGTTGCGCCCTAGTTTTCTCACATGTATGAAGGATAGTAGCCCAAAGATAGTCCAAAAACTTCATTTTTCTTCTTCCTCTTCTAGTCCTCCTCTTCTTGGCACCTTTAGGTCTCTTTCTCTTCCTTGATTGAATCTCTAGTGTGAGTAGTGAGTGTCTTTCAAGTGAGGTTGAATTCTCTTATATATAGACTTCACAATTTATTCGAATAGCCTTTCATGAGGTTGACTTGTTCTTTCATGTAGGTTGACTTGTTGTTGCTTGTGTGACAAGCTCCTAGAGGATCTGTATGACACTTTTGACTATAAAAAAAAAATCTTTACAAAATACAACATGCCCAGAAGGGTCTTCCAAACATGACAATGAATCAATTGACTTTTTGACTAAATGGAAAACCCTAGAAGCACTCAATGGGTGCTTGAACTATAAATAAATTTACCTTAAGCATGAAACCCATGCATCAAGAATGACAATAATATATTTATTTTTCTTCTTTACATCAAATACATATAATCATGATTACATATGTCATTATGAAGACCAAACCTAGTTACATATTTCAACATGAAAGAGGTAAAACATTTGATGGTGGTAACATAAATTCACCTAACAATCTACAACATAGAAAAACAATATTTCTGGTTAATGTACTAAACAATACTAATTGTACATATTGCATCCAAATGTTATAAATTAATTAAATGATGATCAATGTACTAATTACATTAAAAACATCAGAAAAATTTATTGATTTATCATATATATAGTACTAATTAATGTCACAAAATATATTACATACCTTAGGAGTTGTGTAACACATATGTTTGACAAACCATTCACCACTTTTAAGTTGACCAACAACAATACAGTAGAGAGAGGAGATGTTTTTTAGCCTTCACAAAGAGGTTAAATTTCCCTCTCAAGTACAGGTTTATCAAATGCACAACCACCATACTGGTTTCCATCATCACCCATTTCAATATTATTAAATGACTCTTGGATTAATCTATTTGTCCCATCTTCTTCAACTGTGTTATTAACATCATTATCTTTTTCCATAGGATCATTAGCTTGATTCTCAATATTCGCTCCATGTTCTTGAATAGGGGCTTGTACTACAACCACCTCTTTCAAGCATGCCCTAGGGGGGGAATACTTTACAATTACAATCAATTAATTAATATTAGTATATATAAAAAATATTTAAATGTCGATACAAATGTTTAAAAATATAATATAAGAAAACAAAGACAAAGAAAAAGACAACTTAGGTGAGAGCGAGAAACAAAGACAACAAATCAATGATGATGCTTGTGTAATTTATCAAGATTATATTTAAGAATATGTTGAAAAAATCTAGGAAAGATGTTACTTTTCTTGACATGTAGGAAGAGAGACACTTTCTGAGATATATAGTCACAACCATAATAAAAAACATATTGATCTTATTTTGCATTCATCATTATAATGTCATATTATTTCTTGATTTCACTTAGAGACCAGAAGTTTTAAGAGGATGGGTGAGCAACCATGAGCTTGGGTGAGAGCAAGAAACAAATACAACAAATCAATGTGATCATGAAGCTTGTGCAATTTAGCAAGATGTTTAAGATTATGTTGAAAAAAATTAGGAACAATCACTTGACAATCATCAAACCCTTTTCATTCCATCACATTTACAAATGTACTCAAAGTACAAGACTCAAACAATAATACCAATGAATCCAGGCAATACCAATTAAGTTCAAGCAGGAAAACCTCAAGGTAAATACTACAATATTGTTCATAATGGCTTCCATAAGACAAGAGAATGAGAGGGGAAAGGACACAAAATGTATTTTATCCCCAACTCCTCTCAAATATTTGATTATGACAAGTGGAGGGTGGATCTTATATTATCTTTTTTAATAATTTTTAATTAAAAATATTATTTCTAAAAAGGATGTGGAGTTTTAATCTTATATGAAAGATATTTGCACAATCAAAGTTACTACTAAAATTAGTTGGTAGCTAGATGGGTCTAGGAATGTACAAGAGGAAAATAAGTCTTTCTTATTCTTTATTTTTTGGTCCTGTGTTTGTCTCTAATTATTCCTTCTATTCCCTTTTATTCTTAATTTCCTATCTTTTGCATCATTGCTCCTAAATAGGTAGGTCTCATACTGTCTAGGTTAGCTCATCAAAATCAAGGCAATAATGTGTTTGTTGAGCTAACTTATTAGTTGTGTTTTATTTTGTACTTTACTTTCATCGTACGTTTTCACTTATAAACTTTAAAATCAATAACCTCTGTAAGAAAATTAGATAAGATCCCTTTTTTCTTTAGACAAGTGGTAGGGAACACACTAAGGACATTAATTTTCATAGGAAACCCTTTTTAACTAAGGCACGACTTCAATCTCTCATTCTACACAAAATGGGGTATTCTTTCTTTTTGACTACTTAGTTGATTTGACCAAAATGTCGAAAACTCACTCCTTTGTACTTAGTGGTAAGTGAATGTTATATATAAAATAAAAACATTGTGCCTACTTCAAAGGACATTCAAAATGGAAGACATTCAAAATGGAATGTTCTACCTTGCATGAGTGATAATAAGATAGATATGGAAAAAATAACCATGAATGATTTATCAAATATTTCATTGATCTACAATTTTCCTAAAACTATTATACATTTGATATTACTTCAAGTTTTCTCATAATTTACAACAAATGAAACCATTTACTTATCACGAAAAAAAAAATTATATAGATAATTCTTCACTCTATATCACTTGAGCTTAAAAATTTCATTGTCCCCTAGTAAAACATTTTGAAACATCAAGTGCGAGGCTTGTGTCCCATACTTTTTTCCTTAAAAAATGAGAAAGAGTCCCTTTTATGAGAGAAATACATTGTGGTTAGGACATAAGATTTTAAAATTTTAAATATTCATCTTTTAAATGTGCATAATATATTTTTAAAACTTATTAATAATGCTCCCTAAAAACCCATTAACCTCTAAATCCTCTAGGTCCTAATTAACCCCCTAACACCTTAACCTCATTCCCCCAAGCCCTTAAACCCCTAAGCACTTAACCCCTAACCCCTAAAACCTTAAACAATAACCCCTTATCCCTAAGCCCATAAAATAATTAACCCTTAACTTGACCTAGCCCCTTAATCGACCCTAACCATAATAATAAAATAATATTTTTCCTAGTTAAGATGACAACATAATTCAAATATCTCCCAAAAGAATATAAACATTTACAATAGAAAAAAAATACAATTTACAATACAAAAACTATAGGTTTTAACCCCGTACAGAAATTACCTACATACAAATTCTAAAAACAGAAAATAAATAATGGCAAGAACATAAAACATAAAACAGATATACACAAAGATTTTCCCCTGGATCCCAAAATCAGGACTACCAGATTGGTTTTTCATTATATTACTTTCAATGTTACAATACATATATATCAATGTTTTAAAACTCTGACACCAACACCGACTCAGCCGAGGGTCGACTCCGACTCCGACTCGGTCGGCTCGATTTCAATGACTCGGTCGTTGTAAAAAATACATTAAATATTTATTTATTTATAAAAAAACATAATTTTAAAGATTTTCATGTTTCCAAACACACAGCATTAGAATATAGATGGAAGATAACATATGATCAAAGTAGGATCATCAATATATCCATTATATCAAAATGGCACCCAGTGTATTGTCTAATACATACATGATCAAAACAAAAACACATAACCAAGGAGGTTAGAAATGGCCTCTACAACAAAAGTACACTGTGACCAGTACTACTGGCTAGTAGCTACTGCTAGAGGAGCCAAGATCATGTGGATCAATCTTTGGATCATCATTAGAGTCAGACAGGGGACCCCATGGCTCCTCCTCATCATCATCTCCAACTGCAACTGTAGAAGTGGTAGCACTAGCAGGCTATGCAGCAGATGCAAGCTGAAATAGACGAGATATGCGGTTGCGCTTCTGCCGTGGTTGAGCAGAGGAAGTGCCTGCAACTGGAGGACTTGTTGGCTGTGAGGCTAAGGCTGATACAAGTGGATCAAGATCTGCATTCAACTGAACATTATGTTCGAGTGATGTTGTCATCTGTAATTCAAAATCCATATCCTCATTAGAAGCAAACTCTATTGGATGACTCTCCGCTACCCAATCTGATGTTGGATCAATGTCTTCCAACACAATGGGATCTGAATCAGGGCTTTTGTTCAGCAATTGGTTGCGTCTGAGCTAGTGGTTGTATTGGACATAGACTAGATCATTTAACCGTTTTTTATCCAAATGGTTTCTCTTCTTTGTGTGAATCCTCTCAAAGACAGACCAATTGCGCTCACACCCAGCAGCACTACAAGTTTGACTCAAAATACAAATTGCAAACTTCTACAATTCAGGATAATGGCTACCAAAAGCCTCCCACCATTGTGCTGCAAAAAACATAGGAGTGTAATGAGTTAGCTCAACAAAATTACAAATTATATCCAACTTTCAAATTATAAACGATTTAACAAAATTTAAAAAAACTATTAAGAATTTGAAAATTGAAATTTTTGTTTACCTGGCTCATCTGCTTCTCTTGCAATCTTTGCTAGGTTCTTCCCAAAGGTACCTGAGGCATTGGTGAAGGTCGTGACCTATCGATGTATCTCCAACTGATCAGACTCCAATGGGATCATGTGATCAATGCAGTCAATCAGTCCATCTCTAACCTCCCCATTCAAAGCTCCTGTCTCCTTAGCTTTATAATGATACCGTGGGTTCAAAAAATAGTCTGCTACATGTATAGGGTGATGGAATTGATTGTTCCATCTTTCATCAATGATTGCCCAAATGGGCCCATACTTAGCCACTTTATCCTTGTATGCCCTCTTTATTTGCTCCTTTTCTAGATCCATAGCCTCATAAATGAAGCCCATAGCCAATCTTTCCCCATCCACCAACCGCAACACCTTAACCAGTGGCTCAGCCAGCTTCACAATCTCTGCTGCCTTTCTACAAAATATTACTTCATTAACTTTTTTTTTTCAATTCTTTGCCTTCCATTTTGTGAGACCACTGGCTTATAATCCATTCTTCACTGGAAAACATCTTTTGCAAGTTCCTATGTTGTGAAAGCATAGATTACAATGTCAAAAATGAGTAACAAATCTAGTGATGGCAGGCCTAATAATATCCCTGCCCCTAGTTTGTTTCCTCATGAGGCTCAAAATCCATGAATGATTGTAGATAAATTTTGTTATGCTTTTGGCATGATCTACAGTGTTTTTGACCCAATCTAATTTTCCAATATCCTCAAGCATGAGGTCTATGCAATGTGCAGCACATGGGGTCTAAAAGATGGTCTTGTGTTTTTCCTCTAACAGTTTATCAACAAAAACATTGTTAGAGGCATTATCTGTGATGACTTGAACAACATTAGCCACCCCCACCTCCTCAACAACCTCATCCAATTACTGGAACAAAAATTGCCCATCTTTTACCTTATCAAATGCATCAACTGATTTTAAAAACATGGTTCCCCATGGGCAGAAGATAAGAAAGTTTATGATGGTACGGTTTCTTTTAGTCCATCCATTCTGACATCATAGTACATCATGTTCTTGCCCATGAGTCCTTGAAATCTTTCAAATAGTCATTAATGGATAAAATTTCTTTCTACAAATAATACCCCATTAGCTCATGCATAGTAGGGCCTTTGAAACCTTTTCCAGCAACATGTATGGCATCAAACATAGGCTCATAATATAGTGAACGGGAACCATTGAAGGGGATATCAGCATCATACCACCATCTAGCTATGTAATCACAAGCAGTCTCCCTCAATTCTTTCTTCAAATGGTCATCTAAAGTGGGTTGCATTTGACTTCCACTATCTTCAGGACCATGTGAATCTGATGGAGATGAGGGAGTGAAATAACTTTTGACATTCATATCACCCTTTTTCATTTTACCATTTCCATTTTCTTGAATAGACTCAAAAGAGGGAGGAACATATTGGAAGGGGTTGGATGCATCAGTACAAGGGATAGAGGAAGAACCCTCAAAATCGAAATGGGGGTTGGTAGCCATCATTTTTTGTATATTCCTCTTCCTCCCAATTTTACCCTCTAACTCTAAATGCCTAGCCTTATATTCTTTAAACTTCTCAAAAGTGGCTAACAATTCCTTCCTAATCTCCCCAATTTCTGGTGAGGTACATAGAGTAATTTGGCCTCTAATCCCCGCCAAGTGTTGTTTCAGCCTATTAATGCCCCCAGGACCTTCCTTAATTTTACTATGGAAAAATTTGCAATGCATTTGACTTTCAACCATTTCAACATATGCCCAAGCAGCGTCTTTCACTCTAGGTGCCATTTTTTGACTTGTAAAAAAAAAAAGCACATTGATTCAATGTTCATTTCTTTCACAAAAAACACTCTTTAAGATTTCTAGATTTGCACATAAAATTTATTAAGCAAAAACAGATTTGTACAAGTGAAAAAAATACCTCTAGGCACAAACTGCCTCCTCAATGCTGCTCCAAATGGTTGCCCAAAAAGCTCCTCACTCCAGCTACAATGATTGCCCAAGACTCCTCACTGCTGCTCCAAAAACAAACTCAACAACTCCTCATAAACTCTCACTGAAATTCTCACTCAAATGCATGAGATGGCTGTGAGAGAATGAGAGGGGTTGAGTGGGTTAAATAGGGTTTGGGAGAAGGGAATGGACCCCAAAGACCAACTAAACAAAAACTAAAGTTCTTTGGGGTCCCCCACACAAAGCAATTAATTAAAAAAATAAAAAAATCACAGTTTCTTATGTGCTTGGGTCGTTGTACGTAATTCGGCCGGGTTGATACGGACTCAGTCGAGCCGGCTCGATATTAACCCGGCCGGCCAAATTGATTACTTGGCCGATTCAAAGATTTGAGGCCTGGCTCAGACCAACTCATCTGATTCGGTTCTGAGTTGGCCATTTTTTAAAACATTTATATATATACATAATAAAGGATTCATAAACCCCAATCCATTAACCCTAGATTAGAACATAATCGTAGTTCCCTTAACCAGATCTACAAAATACCATGGTCAAAAAACCATCATGCCCAAAACCTATGCACAAAACCATAGATAGCTCTGCCCACCTAATCTAGGGTCCAAAAAAATATTTCCCGGAATCATCATCAGAAATAGATAAAGCAAATTTGAACAGAAAACAATAGACTAAATGGACTATACCTTTCTAGCTGTCTTCTTTCTCAAACGGATCTTCTCACAGCTAGAGTTTGTGGCTCTTCATCTTTTGTTTCTTGTTCTATGTAAAGTCTGATTCTTCCTCCTTTAGACCAAACTCTATCTTCTCAAGTTCCTTTGGTAAAACTTCATTTTTAATAACATCTTTCACCTCTCTAAATATCACTTCTTCTTTCTTCAGCCCAAACTCTATCTTCTCAAGTTCCTTTGGTAGAACTTCATTTTTAATAACATCTTTCATCTCTCTAAATACCACATCTCGGTTGTACACAACTTTCCTTGTTTCTAGGTTCCAAAGCTTATAACCTTTAAACCATCCTTATACCCAATGGATTGGTATCTTCCTATGAGTTATTAAACTTCAGTGTCACCAAAGCACAAACCATCCAGTTTCGTCATTTGTCATTGAGTCTCATCTAGTTAGAGAAGAATTTCATATTGCTCCTTGAATCCCTCCACTATGACTTGTCCCATTATAGTTTTAACATGTCAATGGTTATCAATGGCTTGCATGTATTTTGTGTTACTTGTCCTTGTCCTAGTGCTTGGAATTCAATTTTCCACCTGTGCAATCACGTCCTCATTTGATATAAACCAACATTCTACTTGAACTTCTTCCTCTGCGTTTTCAAAATCTTGTTGGACAACCATGGGAATGGTGTTGTGATGTATTTTAGCAAAGCTCTCATCGACCCTCTGAGCTTTGAACACGGAAGGCACATCTTCCTCTGCCTTTTCAAAATATTGTTGGACAACGATGGGAATGGTGTTGTGATATATTTTAGCAAAGCTCTCAACAACCCTTTGAGCTTTGAACATGGAGGGCCCTGAGATATCTCAACATTTACACAATGTTGACCACCTTTGCCTCTCATCATGGAAGTGATTTGGTGGCAAAGAAATAGAACACTGACTAGAAGGAGCTTTGGGTACTTGAAAAGGAACACAAAAAAGAAACCAACAAAAAGACTATATAGAAGGGTTGTTGAGAGGGAAGATGACAGTTGGGAGATTCCCACTAGATTGCATGCTAAATTTAAAACTGCAATCCCTTACTGACAACATGATTGGCAACATGATGGCTTTGCATGACCGTTGCGGCTTCCATGGAGGCCTCGGGGACCTTAACCTTGGGGATTGACTGCCTCTGAATCCTCTCTGTGCTAACCAGTTGCATTCACCCCCTCTCTATCTGGTTTAACCCACCGTCACAGTTATTTCGAGTTTTACCGTGAAGCACTTGGTAACCTAGCTCTTGTTTCGCTGCACATCTGCTATTCTGCCGACTGTAACTGTCAGTTCCCGATGGATTTGGATGTTGTGGACTACGAGGCGGACCCCAACCCCGACCAAGTCATCTGGGCTCACCACCGATCTGGGACAGGCTCTAGTCCCTCTGCTGTCAAAAAACGACTGCTAACAGCTGCCCAATCCGTTCTGTTTCACCCGAGCTCCTCTGATAAACACCCTCCTCCCTCTGTCCACATTGAAGATTTGCCTGGGTTAGACTGTCCTCCACTCTCCCCTGCGACCCTTAATCTGTTGGGCACATGCCTTCAACCCTCCCCTACTTTCGATGCCCCCCTGGTACACCCTCCTCAAACCTCTTTACCCTCGTGTGCACCCTCGTCCTCTCGCATTACTCCGACCGGACCCTCTCCCCACTCCACCACTGCTCGTTCCAATGCAACCCTAGCTCCCAGTAGTATAAACCCTAACTCCCCTATTCGATCTGGGTGCTTCAGTTCCCCTATCCCTAATCCCAAATCCACCCCGTCCACCCCCCAAACCGTCAACCAGGGTTGCAGGGGTCTGCTCAAGGAACATCCGATGGCCCGTCACTCAGATAAACCTAAGAAGGGAAGGTGCCTGAAAGCTGTGGATAGAGACATTAACCTAACCCTTGGCGAGGACATTCCGATGGGAGAAGTTGCAGACACGGCTAAGAAGGTATTGGTCAGACGTGTAAGAGGCAGAAACTACTCAGTGGAACGTCTTCGCCTCTGGACCTCAGAGATATGGGGTTCCCTCCTCAAAGAACTTCCCATCATCAGAGTCTTGGCTCGTGGCTAGTTTGCCCTTTGGTTTCACAGGGAAGAGTACACGAATTGGATCCTCTCACGTTTCTGGCACATTGAGCTTGCTCCAGTTCTCCTAAAGAGATGGGATCCCTTATTCGATCCAGAGCACGAACAGATGGGTGCAGGGCCAATCTGGGTTCGTTTGCCTGGCCTCCCAATGCAATTTTGGACCCCTCCGGTATTCAAGCGAATAGGAGATGCTCTGGGGACATATCTAGAACACGACCAGTCTTTCGAAAAATATGGAATTATGACAATGGCGAGAATCCTTGTTCATCTAGATACCAGGGAGGGACTAGAGGAGAAAATAACCCTTCACTGGAGGCACTTCTCACGTCGCCAAAATCTGGACTATGAAGGAGTGCCCTTCCACTGCCGAAGATGCCATAAGGTCGGGCATCTGTACAAGGATTGTCCATTACTCTCTACTTCTGCACAGGAGACTGCAAGGGGTATGAAACAACGTCTGTCTGAAGATCTGAATGTGGACGAGCAGCCCTCAGGACAGGATCTCCCTAAGGATGCGGATGGAGTCTCAACACAGCAAACCAGTACTCCAAGGGTTCCATCTACATCCCCTCCACTGACTCGATCCCAGTCTGCGGTGGAAGCTGCTCCTACATCGGGTAATGATCCTATTACTTGTTCCTCTGCTCATCTTTATAATCATGTTCATTCATCATTACACTCTCCTGCAACTCATACTGAATCTTTTTTGAGTCCACATCCCCCCATTAACTATGGATTTGAGCCTCCTCCACCCATTTTCTCGACCACCCCTCCGTCCCTTCCTGCATTTACCCCCTACCCCTTCCATCTTCCCCACCCTCTACATCGGGTTCCCATTCATACAACCTTCGATCTTGACCTCTGCATAGCATCCCCCTGCTTGGCCTTGGTATACCCCCTCAATCTGCAAAGTCTAAACCCATCAGAGGTAGACCTTCCAAGCTTGCAAAAGCCATCAAATCTGCGGTGGCTGATGTGGCTCAGGGTCATCAGACCACCATCGAAAGGGCACTTAGAGCAACCGAGCCCCTTGAATCTGTTCCCTAATGATTTGGCTTTCTTTCAACTGCAGGGGATTAGCCAACCCTAAGAAAAAACTGGCTCTTAAGCATCTCCTGAACCGTTCCCCCTATGACATTTTACTCCTTCAAGAAACCCTTGGACCCTCCAATCTAATTATAAAAACCCTACATTCCTTTCTTCCTGGTTGGCACTTCCAAGGCCTGGATGCAGTGGGCAGATCTGGGGGTCTTGCCATGGGTATAAACCCTAAAACCATCAAAGTGATATCTTCTTGGGGTGGCATAGGTTTCTTGGGTATGGATATTCTTGCTGTTGATTTAGGCAAACATATCCGAATCATGAATATCTACGCCCCCAACCAGAATAGACTTGCATTCTGGCACTCCTTTCTGGACAACTCAATGATCAATAGCTCCACCATCATCGGAGGAGACCTAAATTTTTCCATTGGAAATGAGGAATCCTGGGGTCATCACTCACAGATTGACCCTCTCTCAAACCAGCTGAGCTCCCTCCTGGACCTCCATGGGCTTCTCGATGTCCTCATGAACAAGAAAATTCCCACTTAGCATAACAGAGGTACTGGTGAAGTTTCCCTTGGTAGAATGTTGAACAAATTTCTTATTCATGAAGAGCTCCTCCGAACCCTAATCCTTTATAGACAATGGGTTGGCTCGGGAGGCATATCAGACCACTCCCCCATCTACTTGGAAGTGACCGGTTCTTCCAGGAAACCTCGGGCCCCTTTCAAATTTAATTCATCATACTTAAAAGACCCAGACTATGTCAAATTAGTCTCGGATTACTGGCGAGCACAGCCTCCCCTTAGAGATCAAAGAAAGGCAGCTGATTTCTGTAGGCACCTGAATCAGCTCAAGAGACTAACCATTGACTGGTCCAAGAGGAAAAAAGAGAGGGATGAACAGTCTCTAGTGGACATTGAAGATTAGCTAGCCTCCTTAACTGATGAAAATGGGCTTGGCTACTTATCCAATGAAACAAAGCTCCGCCTGGTGGATTTGGAATCCCAGAAATCCAAGATCCTTTTGGATAGGGAAGAGCTATGGAGGCTCAAAAGCAGAGCAATTTGGCTGCAAGCAGGGGATGGCAATACCAAATTTTTTCACAATTTTGTGAATGGAAGGAAAGCCAATAACACCATCTGGCAGATGCCCATGGAACAAGAGGGATTTTCCACCACTCACTCTCAGCTGGCCCGGCTTGGAACTGCCCATTTCAAAAGTCTATTTAAAGCCCCCACTGCCCCCTCTCTGCCTGAAATCATCAATCTGGTTGGTCATCTCCCTAGCTACTTGGATCCAGATAGCATCGATGAACTCGTCAAACCTGTTTCCATGGGGGAACCTGAAAGCACTCTAAAATGGTTCAAGAGAGACAAAAGCCTTGGCCTAGATGGCTGGCCTAAGGAATTTTATATTGCCTTCCTAGATGTTGGCTTATAGGGCACTGCCCAAGTTCAAAAGAGTTATTTAGCCAAACAAATCCCACAGCTACTGGCCCTTTCGGCAACAGCCCACGGAACGTGGACTGAGGTCTCACCCGAGGTAGCATAGGAGGGCGCTGGAACCAGGTTTCCACACCCTTGGGATGTCTAGATGTGGTTTGTGAGGTTTGCACGTCGTTCTGCAGCCTCGCGCTGTGCAGATTTGGTTACCCTTATTACACTTATTACAGATTGGATCAATTATTACTATTCTGATATAGTTAGAACGGTCTTTAAGCAAACTGTATTATTTGTTAGATACCTATACCAATAGGTTTCATATTTCATGATTGGCAAGGAAAGGTCCAAATATGCTCTGCTTTGATGATGCAAAGATCCCATATTTCCATGAGGAGACAAGGTTTGTATATAGCTTGATGTGGACTCAATTTTGATGGATGCTCCAACAGCCTAATCTGGATCATGCCATGTTTTAAATTTTCAGTTGTAGAATAGAGAAAGAAGTCTGTCCAAACTGTTTAATCTTGGCAGACAAGTAGTTTAGGTAGAGATGTAAGGCTCCCAACTGCTTAATCTGGGACCTTGGAAGCAATAAGGGTAGCATTAGATAGAAAATCAAAAGGAAAAAGCCAGAGAAAAGAAAAGGCAAATAAGGGTCTGCAAGTCTAAGTGCACCCTCCAAGAAGAAACAAAAAATGCTAGGCAAATAGATGGGTAGGCAGATGGGGTTGCAGAAGTGTCATTCCTTACAATTGAAGGTGTGCTAACCGATTTTACAAAGCAAAATCAATGGATTGAGAAGTCCTTCTTCTCTATCAGGTCGCAGCAAAGCAAAGAAGCATGTCTAACTTCCCAATTTTCCCCTTTTCCATTCATTACTAACATCCCCTCATCAGTTGAGATTCATGAAAGAATTGGTGGTTTTATGGTGGTTCTTAGTCCTTTAAAGGCCACATTTCTTGTCTAAAACTCTTTTCATTTTGATCTACTCCCTAAGCTAAGTTATTTTCAAATAAACTTAGTAATATCACCCCTCATCCACTCTTTCATCCACATTAATTTCTAACCTCTATTATATAATTCCCCTATGTTACCCTTTCCCTACTATTATAACGCCATGGTGTTATAGACATTTTTGTGCCTTACAGCATGAAGCATGAAATGTCCATAATATAAGGGATCCTAAGTCCCTAAACATGTTGTTCCTACCCCTAGAGGAACAAGGTCAGCAAACCACAGCACTGAATATCAGTTCTCCACCTGAAAACACTCAAAAACAAGGCAATTCTGGATCATGTCAACTGCTCCACTGAGCATCTGCGCTGAATGTCAAGTGCTCCACTGTCTACCTGCGCTGAATGTCAACTGCAAAGAAGGCTACCTGCGCTGGGCGAGTTGGGACATGTGGCACAGTCATTCCTCAAGGTGTCAATGCCCAGGAAGCTTCCAAAATGACACTTGGATCAGGGAATTCGACTGGTGATGAGTAAGAGGGTCTAGATCTCCAAGTGGAAGCAAGAACCTCCAAGTGGACTCAAGAACTGAAGAATAACTAAAGTGAGAGAGGACACTAGTCAGCTTCATGCTGGCCTCAAGCTGACTCATCCTTTCTCCAAAAATCCTATATATAGATCTCTCTCATGAGGTCTAAGGAGGCTGGAATCTTGGGAATGTAAAGAATTGTTGTTGGTTTGAGTTTAGAACTATTGGGTGATTTGCTTTGAAGGAGGTGAAGAGGAGATTTCTTTCTGCTGGTAAGGTGATGCTGGATTGGGCCTCTTATGGTTGTATCACTTCCTGAACTTTACTTCTTCCATTAATAAAGCATTTGAGGTTCTTCTATATGCATGTGTCTCAATGATGTATTGTTATACTTGTGTATTTGATTTATTCTAATCCTTGAATCAATTATGAATGTATGCTTCTTGTAGTTTCCCTCTCTTGCCATTTTGCAGGATCTTGGTGTAGTTGGGCCAGTGAAAGAGCAAGGAGCTGGAAGCAAGCAGCAAGGAGAGAAGATTGGATCAACCATTAGCGAAAGACATTGGTTAGTGGGTCTCTTTCTCCCCTATTTTACTTTCATAAAGAAGAAATCTTAGATAGCTTTGCTTTGATTGTTGCTGAGGTACTATCACCCTTAGAGTGGGATAGGGTCATTCTATATTGGATACTTTTCGCAACAACAAATTGGCGACTCCGCTGGGGATCGTATCTTGTTGGTTGTTTGTGTTTTTGCTATTCATTTCATAAACACAGGGAGTACCGAATCGAACTGCATTTGGATCTTTCAAATGCAAAGTAGAGGGCAGCTACTCTAGCTCAGTTTCTGGGCATGTTTATGATTTGAAGAGCTGATCCACAAGGACTCTGAACAGCTCTTAGTGATAGCTTTTCATCCTCCTAATTACCCTTTAGTGTGTACTAGATTGATAGCTTTAATTTGGCCAAAAACTGTTGATTTTTGAGCAATCTGTGACCCGGAAACCAAGAGAAACGAGAGTTTCTCTGTTCATTGCAGGCACTGTGAAGGCAGTCTGCATTTCATTGCAGGTCCCGAAGGGGCTACCTGCGCTGAACCAGTTTTGCCTTGTGCAACTGGGGTTCCCTGCTGTTTGTTGCCCTGTTTTTTGCAGCCTGTTATCAGTCAATGTACCTATCTGAAACCACTTTTCTTTGCCACTATTCCGCCTCGGTTGTATAAAGAAACTGAATTTGTTCTTTGTGTATTTCTTATATCATTTGCAGTTTCCCATAACGAAAGTGAACTAGTCTTGTTGTGACCTCTTAGATCTAGACCTGTGATAAGTGTCGTTCTGATCTTAAGAGTTAGTTTGTTTGCTGTTCATAGCTGATTGAGTATTTGCTTTCGTCATATGGTTTGAGTTTATGTATTTCTAGTGTCGAAACAAGTAAATCTTAAGGTGTCTTTTGATTTTGGACAAAAACTTGTTTGCTTTCACTTGAAATTGAATTCAAAATTATACAACAGCTTTCTTTTTTGTATTACATCAACATTAAGAAAGAGAAAAGAAATACCTGCATTGTGCATTTTGCATTTGATAAGTTTGCTTGTTGATTTAGGAAAAAGTGCATTAGTGTATGCTCTATGATCTGTGTGAAAAGATGATGTCTTTCTTTTCCCTCAGTAGTTAAGATTTTCATAAGTCGAAAAGATTGAAAAAGCTTGCTTATCATCTTAGACTGCATTTAGGAATTTGTATCATACATCTCGTGGTGAACCTTGAAAGGCAAACTTTAAAAAGATCAACTTAAAATATATTGAATGAACCTAACAACGCTTTGAAACATAACGCAAACACATAGAGGTCTAAGCTAGAGACGTGTTCCGGCGTCGTTAAACGTAGTGACTGTCGATCTCGAAGAAGGTGGGTGATTCCTCCTGAGAGTCGGTGGCACTAATACGGACTTGTGCTCCCACGTACCGTCGCGTATATATTGGGAGACCCCTATAGGCATATATCTTTTATCCTTAGGAAGCTGTGTCGGCCGCCCTACTGATCGCAATGCAATGAACACAGCATTCATGAAGATCGACCACTCGTACCGTAAAACGTATTCTGTGGTTTTGCGAAAGGTTTGGCACACCCTCTGCCTAGATCTCCAGAGCAGTTTCTTTTGGCCTTTTTCAAACTCTATAACTGAAAAAGTCCATCCGAGCATTTGTCACTTCGGGCTCGTTAAAACATCGAAGGAGACTAGAGTCATCTTTAGCTTTTTCTCGACTCTTAAAAAGTGAAAAAGCAAGTTGTGTCTAAAAGCGTCTAATAAAATTCATTCAATTCGGAAACACAAATTTCCCCTTTTAATATTTTGGTTGATCGAGTAATCCGCAATCGTGGAAGAAATTCAATTAAAACCCCGTCGTTCGCGGAGGCTTACGAGTCAACCGTCTTTGTCTTCGGAATCAAAAACAGTACGGACAAAGTGAACTCGTTTAACCGGTTCAAAATCTCCTATAAAAGTTAGAACAAGTGTTCCAACTACATCTGAGGTTCCGGTTACTCCAAACATTTCTGGAAACCCTGCCTCTATAGAAGAAGTTCAATAGCCACAGAAGGACAGTAATATTGATCCTAGTCTGGGGGCAAATACTTGTGTAACTGAACCAGTTCCATCTGTAACCGGTCCAGAAAGTTTTGTTCCTCAAACAACTGTCGCTGTCGAAACAACCACTTCTTCGGCACCAGAAATATTTTACAGACCTGACGGTCTTCCTCTTCCACCGGGTTTGATTGCGATAGAGGAAATTTCAGAGGATCCGTAAGCAAGCACTCCAACCCATTTTGGAGTCGGGGTCACTCTATTTCCTTCATCGGAAGTTAATCCACCACAAGTGGAGGTCCCTGTAGAATCGCTAGGTAATCTATTGGATAGACTTAAAATGTCTGAACAACCGTCATCATCTAGAACTGTGTCAAATGACACAGCGACAGCAGAAGCCCCTGCCGTCACTCCGACAATGTTTGTCGGCATACCAGCTGTCCCAACTAGCTCACAACAGCTAGGAGTCCACCAAGGGACTATTTCGACAGTATGGTCTGTTCCAGTTTGTTCATCCGGAGTAATATCCAGCAACTCTTATGTTGAGACTCACCAAATTGATCCATTTGGAGGTCAATTTGGGCAATCCAGTCCCCAAGGACAATCAATCCTCTTGAGTTCCGGATTGCTACCGTATGGGGGGCAGTATGCCCTTTCATTACCCCCTCCGGGAGGGTACCCATACGGGAGTTCACAACAGTATTCAGGTTATACTGGAATTGCATCAAGTAGTTGGGTACCTATGCTACCTCAACAACCAAGGGTTGTATATTCTATGCAACAGTGTGTACCTATGACGAACATCCCAACCACACCGGCTATTGTAACAGTGTCACAAGTTCAAGCGATACCTGTTGCATGTCAACCTCAGATTTCTCAGGTTGTAATGCAACAGCCACTTGACCATGAGTCACAACCACAATCGCCAACTGGTGGGGCGACACAGGTCCAAACGGGTACAATTACCCCACACCTTGGTCCAACAGTTAGCATAGCACAACAGAACATGGCTTCACAACCATGGCTAGTGCAATACCAACAACCACAATTCCAGCAAGTGTACCAAGGCTCTGAGTAGCAGATCTTTGCGAACAGTGGACAACCGTATATCCAAAACGGTCAAAACCAACCACTTTACAGTGGTCAAGTCCACCAACCGTATCAGTCATACCAACATCAATTACATTATGCTGGTATGCAAAGGCCCACTGCTCAATCTATCCCATCGTACCCTGGTTATGTTTCGCCTAACCTGAATCAACAGTTACCATTCGTGGCGACTTTAGAGTTACCCGATTTACACCGGTTAACCAACGATCCGATTGCTTATGCCCCTTGGTGGCCAGCGATTCCTCATAAACTTCCATCTGACATTCCTAAATTCAATGGAAATCCAAGTGAAGACCCATCGAATCACGTGATGACTTTTCATCTGTGGTGTTCGTCGAACACCCTAAACGACGATTCGATAAGGCTTCGCCTTTTTCAGAGGACATTGACAGGTCCAGCGGCTAAATGGTATATCGAATTACCTAGAGCCTCTTTCGACAATTTTAGTTCCCTAGCCACGACTTTCTTAACCCATTTTCAACTACCGATAAGGTATGAAACGATAACAGAAATATTGACCAACTTCAAGCAGACAACTGCCACCCATATATCTGATCATATACATGAGTGGCGTCGTCGTCGTAGGATGGTGAAAACATATGTTCCCGATCAGCTGTTAGCTGAATGGTTTATAAAGTCATTACTTCCTGCTATAACGGAAGATGTGGCCAAGGGAGGAGTCGTAACAGAGGAGCAAGTTATCGCTCGTGCACAGTATTTGGACTTAGTTTATACTCAGTCCGGCACGCTCTACGACAAAATACCTGACGCTCCTAGACCGGAATTTTCAATTCCTCCCCCTCCTAAATCCAATAGTGACTCTCATGTCGGTGATGGCGTGATTGGCACGGCAAACGCGAAATCGATAAAGGCTTCGTCAAAGAAAGCCCGTAAGAATTCGGATCAAAATGCAAAAGAAGAAATTCTTGCTTCGAAAGTAAATGCCGTATCAGCAGATAAAGGCAAAGAAACCAATCAACCAGGAAGCAAGAAGAAGCAAAACAAAGGGAAGAAGAAGAAACAGGGTGAGTCATCTCCTGGAAAAAATTCTTCAAACCCTCCTGGGCAAGGGAAACAAATTTATCCATGTCAAATATGTGATGAAGTGGATCATTACACAAAGAATTGTCTATTCAAAGCTGAGTTGAAGAGGTTCTTTAAAAGTTCCCAAACCTCAGCTGTGTTGACTGATCCGTTTCCCAACCCAGGTCAAAATATGGTTGATAGTGGAAATGCTTCCCCGTCTCAAGTGCTTATGTTGTCGGTTTCAAAACAGCAGAATGATGCTTTGATTTCGACAAGGAATAAAGATTATGGGAATCCTCAGCTGTCGAACGAAAAAGGTAAAGATCAACCAAGTAGTTCGACAACAACTTCGACAGAAGTTGTACCGCCCATCATTCCTGAATTAACAATCAAACCGCCAAAGGGTGTAGTACACAAGTCGACATTTAATCCTCGCGCCAGAGCGGCGCAGCATTATAACATAGTGGAAGATTTGGCACAATCGCCATCCGCTATGTCGACTCTTGAGGTACTACAAAATTGTCCATCCCAAAGGCAGGCGTTGTTATCGGCTATTGGTGGGGTTGATCCTAAGGATTCCAATCTTGTATCCTTTGATCACAAAGGATACGATCCTCAGTTACCAGCTCAACTAGCTTTCCTTATTCAAGTGAAAGCCCTCAAGAAAACTGTTCACAGAACAATTATTGATGAGGGAGCATCAACATGTATAATGTCGATGAGTTGCTGGAAAACTTTAAGATCTCCAACCTTGTCGCGATCTTCGACGACATTAAAAGCTTTCGATGGAAGGACTTATACCCCATACGGTATCCTTAATAACTTGAAAGTTGAACTAGGAGGAAAAACAGTAGAAATTGATGTTGAGGTCATCGATGGAAATCTTGACTACAACATCCTACTGGGTAGACCATGGATTTATGCCATGGCAGCTGTTGTGTCGACTTATTTTAGGAAGATCGCATTCCCGTTTGAAGGAGGGATTACGGTCGTCGACCAACAGAACTTCCTCCCTAATGGTTCACAAGTTACAGGAAGCATTCCCATGATCCATGAAAGCAACCATTCGCTTCAAGATATCGGAGTAGGATTATTGAAAGACCCCACATTGATGGGAACTTTCGCGCTACCACCTCCTATTTATATAGGAAATGTACCGTTTGTAGCAACCTGCAACATGATATCTTCCACGAAGGTCGCAAAAGACAATGTCAACATGGATCATACAATGGTTTTGCCCCCAAGCACTTTAGAAATATTGTAGCAATCAATGTTTCAAGCATGGGAGGCGAACCCAAATCAACGCTCGTCAAGCGTTTGGGTAGATAGGTCTAGAGAATATGGTACCCCATTAGATCCTTGGTCGAAAGTACATGGGACTGACGAAGGAATCTTACAATCAATGTTGATTGAGGGGGCACCATGGAATGATCACCACCATCGTTCCCTTCTTCCAGAATATGAAGAAGATACTCAAAGTGACCTTTATCACCCTTCAGTTTTTGAATTCCTAACAAATACTGTAAACACGGTGGATTCCGAGCGAAACCTATCCAATATTGAAGAGACTATAGCCATAAATATCTCGACTAAAACAAATGTTGTAGAGAATATTTACGTCGGCAAAGGTTGTTCCCCTTCAGAACTGGAAATATATAACGCTCTTTTTCGCGAATTTAGAGATGTCTTTGCTTGGTCATATGATGAAATGCCAGGCATTGACTCGAGTATCGTTGAACATGAAATTAAAATGTATCCTGATGTCAAACCAGTAAGACAACGACTTCGGCAGGTGCACCCCAAGAAAGCCACTGCCATTAAGGCAGAATTTGAAAAACTTCTCCATGCTGGATTCATCTACCCGGTTCCTCTAACCGATTGGGTATCGAATATTGTCCCTGTTATGAAAAAACAAGGGATAGTTAGTGTGTGTCGATTATAGGGATGTAAACCAAGCTTGTCTGAAGGACAACTACCCTACACCCTTCATCGGCCAGATAATTGATGAATGCGCCGAATGTGAAATCTTTTCATTTATGGATGGATTTTCCGGGTATAATCAAATAAATATCCGCCCACAGGACCAGTCAAAGACTGCATTTATTTGTCCGTGGGGCACATTCGCTTATCAAAAATTACCCTTTGGTTTAAAGAACGCAGGGGCGACGTTTCAGAGGGCAATGAATTATGCCTTCCATGACATCAAGAACATTGTTCAACCTTATCTCGACGATCTTTCGGCTCATTCGCGAAAGCAGACTGATCATCCGCAGCATTAAAGAGCGATATTTCTACGTTGCCGACACTACAAGATAAGACTCAATCCGCACAAATGTGTGTTTTGCGTTGGTTCTGGTCGTTTACTTGGCTTTGTAGTCTCTAAGGATGGGATTCGTCTCGACCCCTGTAAGGTTCAGGCAATCATTAATTTGCCTCCACCTTCAAATTTGCTTCAGATTCAGAAACTCCAAGGGAAAGCAAACTTTCTGAGGAGGTTCATTCCAAATTACGCAGAACTTGCTAAAGGTTATACTCGTCTTTTGAAAAAGGATGTACCTTTCATCTGGGACCAGGTGGCGCAAGCTTCCTTTGATGCTCTGAAAGAATGTCTAGTAAAAGCATCATTAATGTACGCCCCAGACTATCAAAGAGATTTTAACCTGTATCTGGCTGCAGCGGATACGACCATTGCAATGGTTTTAGTTCAAGAAGTCGATGGAATTGAACATCCTATATATTATTTAAGTAAAAACTTAAATGATACAGAAAGTAAATATTCTTATGTGGAAAAACTAGCACTTGCAGCTATTCAAACGATTCAAAGGTTTCGACATTATGTCCTCTTTCGGAAAACTACCATTTTGTCAGATTGCAACCCCATGACTTATATACTGTCGCGACAGTTGCTAGGGGGCAAATATTCCAAATGGATAGCGATCCTTCAAGAGTTTGATCTAGAATTTGTAAAATCCAAATCAAAGAAAGCTCTAGTTTTCGCAGAATTATTGTGTGATCTCCCATCGTCGTCCAACGATAAAACATCAGAAGAGTCAATCGTGGACGAAAGTTTGTTTCTGATATCTACAAGCGATGAGTGGTATGGAGATATCATAGTTTATCTCCAAACCCAAAAATTCAGGCCAAACACCTCTCACTCCGAACAAAAACGTATACGATACCAAGCAAAAGACTACATGATCGTCGGTGATACACTTTACCGTCGTGGTATCGATACAGTTCTGAGGAGGTGCCTTACCCATGAGGAGGCCGAAAAAGCCCTAAATGAGTGTCATTCAGGCGCGTGTGGGGGGCATCAATCTGGATATGCAACAGCACAAAAAATCTTACGAGCAGGATACTTCTGGCCAACCATGTTCAAATATTGCATAACCGCAGTCAGAAGTTGCCATGCTTGTCAAATTTTTGATAGCAAAACCAGACGACCACCCGCACCTTTACAGCCGATAGTTGTTGTTGGGCCCTTTGCCAAGTGGGGCATCGATTTCATGCAATGTAACCCCACCTCGACTGGGGGGCATGGGTATATTATAGTCGCTGTTGACTATTTTACCAAATGGGCCGAGGCGATGCCTACATTGGATAACACTGGTGAAACAGCTGCCCTTTTCTTTTTCAATCATGTAGTCGCCAGGTTCGGCGTACCACAGGCTATAGTTACAGATCATGGATCGCATTTCCGCAATCACATGATGGTCGAATTAGCTGCCAAGCTAGGGCTATCTCACGACAGCTCTACCCCGTACTATCCGCAAGCCAACGGACAAGTTGAAGCAATCAACAAGGTCCTGAAGTGTATGTTGCAAAGGATGATCGGGGTTCATAAAAGAAGATGGCACCTAATCCTGTACTCAGCCTTGTGAGCTTACCGAACATCGGTAAAGAATGCGACTAGGTTCACACCTTTTCAATTGGTGTATGGCCTGGAAGCAGTCTTGCCAATCCAGTGCGAAATTTCGTCGCTTAAACTCGCAATTGATCTCCTCCCCGGAACTTCAGAAGAAGAGGCTCGTTTCTTGGAATTAATCCAATTGGATGAAACCAGTCGTGATGCCTCTTTGGCTAACGAAGCCCATAAGAAACGAGTCAAGACTCAGTTCGACAAAAATGTCAAACCCCGTGTCTTCTCAGAAGGTGATTTGGTCTTGCTTTATGACCAAGAATCCGATAAATTGGGAGCAGGTAAATTTAATTCCTTGCGGATGGGCCCCTATATTGTTAAAAGGGTGTTAGCAAAAGGAGCCTACGAGTTAATGGATTATGATGGAATTCCACTGGCGCAGCCCCGTAACGGGCGGTACCTCAAGCGTTACTATGCTTAAATAGTAACCTGCATGCTTTTGTTGTATTTTGTTTTCGCTAAAGTATTTGTTCTGGTCGAGTGATCTACCTTTTTCATTTGTGGCAGATGTCGAACCTTCTGGAGACATGTGTTGGATATGCCGACGGAGCGAGTCGTAGTTCGCAGAACCTATCCTCCGCAGCCTGGGCCATTTTTGATCCAAGCGGCGAGCTAGTAAGTTTCAGAGGTGTGTGTATTGGGCAATCAACGAATAACATCGCTGAGTATAGCGCGTTGATAGAACTACTCTCTGATGCCATCACACGTGGCATATGTCGACTAATTGTCAGGCTAGACTCACAGCTCATAATACTACAACTCAATGGTATATATTCTGTTCGCAATCCAGCTATTTATCGCATGTTCCTAAGGGTTAAGATTTTGGAAAGACAATTTGATTCAATTCAATATCAACATATTTCCAGAAACTTAAACACATTAACCGACTCATTAGCAAATTATGTGTTAGATAGACATTTGCGACATTTATAAAAGGGATACATCATCAATGATTGTACATATGGATCGTATAACTCAACCAGAATAAAACTCGAAAATCAAAATATATATAAGCTGTTTATAGTTCATACATAATGTTCTGTAACCAAGACAAAATTGGTCATATGACCTAAAACTCAAAAAAAAGAGGCTAGGGGGCACCCTAGCCTAGTGGTGCTCATGATAGCACGTCACAGCCTGTGCAATCATGTGCAAGAGACGAGTCCATCGTCTAGGCACACCAGTAGTATGACGCTGCAGCTGTAAAGGTAACTCATCAATCCTCACATCGGGAATGCCAAGAGTAAGGCTCTCAACCTGCTCCTGCACAGTTGTAAGGGTCTCAGTATCGTCAAGGTCGCGGAGAATAACTCTCCTAGCAGGCTCCACTGCCGGGGCAGCAACTGGCGGTCTCGGACGAACTGCTGGACGAACAGGACCAACATCTGCACACACCCAAGAGTATGATTAAAAGTCTTGATAGAATAAAGCACAAAAACATTATGAATAAGAACAGTAAACAGTGATATGGTCAAAAGGTTTACCAATAGCGCCCCACTGTTCGCCATCCGGTAGCACCAAATCCGGATCACCTCGGAAATCCATACCCACATATGGATACTCGGAAAAGACCATCTCCTGGCGCTCGAACCACCTGAAGAAGGCATCAGTAAAAGTAATCTGAGGTTGACCAGCATGCCTAGACATGTGATTGACCCACCTCTGCATGCGTGGCTCGGTCGGAGAAGGCAAGTCGAGTATAATGTACTGAGGCTGCATCAGTGGGATTTTCTCCAAGGCAAAGGTAGTCAGAATAGAACCAAATCCAAAGTTCTTCAGCTTCCCGTCCTTTACCTTGGTCAATTGACTTTTCATCTGAACAAGTACTGCATCACACCAGTTGAATACTTTCGGTTGGAGACACTCCAAGGCGTGCTGCACATGAGATCTGTTGGCAACATGTAGAGTTGCGCTACCGGCCATCCTACCAATGGTATACAGAATGGACCTGAGAGACCTGTCAGTAATCTCACGGATAACAACCTTGCCGTCTCTGCTCGGCTGGGATTCTTCCCTGCAATACTGGCAGACATAATCTCTCACGGAATCGGTCCCCCGGGCCGTACCTGACAAGGAAATGGGGGCACCTCGCCTTGACAATCCAGTCAAGAAGTACATGTCCTCTATGGTCAAGGGGATGGACTTTCCCCTAATCTGGAATACTCGGTTAATAGGATCCCAAGCATCAAGCATATACTGCAGCAAAGTAATCTGTGCTCTCATGCTAGAGATACGGAAGAACTTCAGTAGGCCACAGTTCCGCAGCGCGTTCACTGTAACAGGGTCATGGAGGGCAATCATGTCCTCCTCTTCATGTTATCGTTCTCACCATGTAAGGGACATTTTGTTCAAAGTTCCCTGCAAAGCAAACAAAAGAAGGAGTAAGTTCCTGAATTGGTGAAAAACTGGCGAAAATTCATCAAAAAGTGAGCCAAAAACTCAGTTTTCTGAGCCCAACGCAGGCAGAGAGTGTCCCACCTGCGCTGAAGGTCAGGCTGCCTTAAGGCATCTTGACATTCAGCGCAGGTTTCGAATGGGGAACCTGCGCTGAAGTTAGGGCGCCCTGGCAAAACCCCTGAGGCTCAGAAAAGCTGGAAAACAGGCACAAAACTGAAAAAGGAAACCATGAAAAGAAAGAGCTAGGGTTTAGCTCCTACCTGGTCCAGACGGCGCTGAAAATCGTCCGCAGAATCTCCCGAAATCAGCTAGTGAAAATCAAGGGGGAAGAGTGGTGAGCTCCAGTATTGTAGCAATAATGCTACAACTCCTGGGGCTGCCTGTCTCTTAATTTTATCAACCCGGTAGTTCGTAACAAACTTGGAAGCGACGGTGCTGTATGCACAAGTACTAGCTCTTGTCGCAGCTGTCACTTGGTCAGCTGGCACAAGTCCGCTAGGGCTCAAGCCAACTTCTATATGCTCTCAGAAGAAGCTTGCTAAATGATGGACGAAGGCTATCGTAAAGGAAATTAATCTAATTTGCAAAAATGAACTGAAAGCAAATCAAAGCATGTAAACCTAGGAAACCCTAATTTAACTAGTCTGACCTCTACAATGCAAGGAATGTAAATGCAACTTCTACCAATGCTGTCACTACCTCTAATAAAGGAAAATGCATGAATCTAAACTACTTGCATCATGAAAGTTATGTTTTTGTATTTTTCCTTTAAGTGTGTGGAATGATGGTGATCTTGTGCTAACTAGGGTTTGGTTGTGCAGATGGGATGGAGAAGGAAGGAAGGCGTGGGATAGGTTGGAGAGGCTAGGAGAGGTCCCTAGGGATCCTTAGCATCCATCCACAGAGGTTCCTCGCATTCAGATGCTCAGCAACCGAGAGAGTGGCCTCCTACAGGATGGCTGTGGAGGATCCTACAGGATACTCTGTTTTCTACAGGATGTCTACAAATGGCTACAAGATGACCTACCGTGAGTGTTTGGAGTGATGGAGGAGTAATGGAATGGTAGGGGGAGATGTGTAAGGTAGGAATAAGGCTGGTGATGGCTTTAGAAGTGGAAGATCAGATGAAGGAAGAGTGTATGCAATGGTTTGATGATTGGAAGGATGGGACCAACGAAAGTTGAAGGAGATGGAGCTATGTGGGAAATGAGAGAGTTGGAGGGTAAATGAGTGAGACAGAGGTTAAATAGAACTTGAGGAGGTGATGAAGATGATAGAGATGCCCTGCACAATGCTCATTTAAACGAATCAATGAATTCTTGCAAACAAACCAAGTCCTAGCTAACTTAATCTAATTGTCAATGAAATAAATGAACAGCAGCTTTGTTTGGAAAGAGAACCATGTACTTCACGTGAGAAAGAGCATTCCAAAAGATCTAAATGCATAACAAACTCCTACCAATCGATTCTAAGCATAAAAAGCTACGTTACCCATCAAAAACCAACTACCATAACAAGGCAAGATCTAAAGAGCAGATTTTTATTATGAGAATGCAGCAAACACATGAAGATAAACAAGGGAGGTACTGGGCACTTGAGATGGGCCCAACCCCAAGAACTACAGCCTCCCAAGAACGATTTATAGTTGGTGCAAAGCTGGATCCATCTTTATTAATCAAGAAATGAAAAGTACATCAAAACTGTCCATAAGGAGAGCTTGAGAATGAGCTGAAAGCAAAGCTAATCCATGGCCTAAAAATCGAACTACAAGCTAGCTAACTAATGGCTAAAACAAAATGACTAACTAGCTACAAAAATGACTACCAACTAGCTACCAAAAATGACCAACCACTAGCTAACCAAAATGAGGCCCCAAGCCTTCTTATTTATACAATTTGAGGACCCAACAGTCCTCCTAAAAGTTAGGGACTTGGCTGCCCAAGACTTGGAGTTAACAGCAGTCCAACTTGACTTGCTTGGCTGCCCTTGTGCTCATTGATTTGGTGGCCTTTGAACTCCGAGCTGATGGTGGAGAATTCGAGGTAAGGGCCCATAAATGAGGGGGACACCTTCCTACAAATCCTCTAGCTTGTTCTCCCACGAATTTGGCTGCCAAGTGCTCATTAAGACCTTCAAATTTGTCTCCAAGTTGACCAACAAGGCTACACAAAGCACCCATTAGACTTGTTGGCATAATGACTAACCAAATTCACTCTATTAACATAAAAATAATCAAAAACATGCAATAAACAAATGAGAATGGTGGACTAAGCCAAATTAGGAGGTTGAATGAGCCCAAATAATTGTACATTTTTGGGGCTCATCATCACCCCCCTACTGAAAGTGTTGCTCATCCTCTGAGCAACCAAATCTCTCCTCATCTGATGGCCCTGATGGACTCCTTGTCATGCCAAGCTTCTGAAGTGATGTCCTCTTCTCTGTTATGAAACCATGCTTCTTTGCTTCTTCCCACTACTTGCTCCTTTCCCTAAAGAATTCTCAGCTTGGGTATGATTGTGCAAGTATATTCAATCTGATGGCGGAAATGGTGGTGAAAGGAGATGAAACCAGTGGAGGATAGAAGAAAAGAGTGGTTGCATGCCTCCTCAACAGATTTCAAGCTTCAAATCCCTCTCCAAAATTGATTCTGGCCTGCCAAAAGGCTTCTACAGGAAAGTCCTGTAGCTTCCTGTAGAAGGTTGAACCGTGACTAAATTGTGCCCGAACCTTGAAAGAAATGAGTGTTCATAGAGGGGATGGATGTGCTTGGGGTGGCCAACACATGTGCTACCTCCTTAGCTAAAATCTCGGCCGATTTCTCCTTTTGCTGCCCTTTTTTCAAACTTTCCTGTAGACACTGTTCGTTGGCTTCTACAGGAAAGTCCTGTAGTGGCTTTTTCTATCTTCCTGTAGAAACAGACAGCACCATTATATTATGCTCGGCTGTGGGTGATTTTCCTTTCAGCTTGGCTGTGGCTATCCTAGACTCAAGCTTGTAATATCCCATCCCGAGGTAGAGCACAAACCAGTTCGGGATAGAGCACATAGCCACAATCAAAACTACTCAAGAATCTGCTAAGTGGGGAACGATAAAACCTCATCTTGCTGCAATCAGCCCATACTGTAATTCCTTGGCCCTATTTGCAAGACTTGTCAGCTTCAGTGTTTTACTCCCTGTAGATATGTGAGGAATTGCTATCATTAGCCATCCTTATTGCAGTAGACACCCAAGGATTTTTAGCTTTGTTGGCCTGCTTGCCTGCTTGTATACAGAAGTGGATTTTTGGGATTTCCTTAGAGAGAGCGCAGAGCTATGCCTCTGTTATGCACACAGTATATAAAATTCACGATTTTCTGCAAGTGAGCCTTAACAGTGGCTCAATTATGAATCAACCCCTGGAGAAAATCCCGCATACAACAACAATTCTCATGCAGTGATAAGAAAATGACTTGTAATTTCATGATCAGACTTTTATTCACAATTTCCTACCCCTTCAACACGTCAACTCCACCGGCTTTTTAATCAATTGCGTGGGAGAATTATGTTCAGGCCTACCTCATTAAGAATCGCCACCCCTGACATGAACAGTGCAAGCTCTACGTAGGCTGGGTTTCTTGTAAAACAGCTTCCTGTAGAAAAACGCCTGTAGAGTGTGATTCGGCCTTTGGGTGAGCCCGCTGCACTAGAGAATTTTGAAAAGAGGTAGGAAACTCAGCGGAGGAAGATAGATTAAGCCGATGGTGGAAGCAGAGGATGTATTCTTTGAGTGAACACGATGCAAGTGCAAGTTGACTAACGGTCTTTGGATTTCAGCCGAGCGCTCAGTGATGTCCGCGTGATTTTTGGAGTGAGGTGGCAGAGACGTGTGCTGGCCCATGCAACTGTTGTCTCCACTGCAGTTTTAACTATTGGTTCTCTGCTGTTAATCTCTTACCATCAAACACGCTGAAGTTTAACTGTTCATTACTGCCCGTTTTTAATTTCCTCCCTGAGATGGCTGAGTGCACGTGTCTCATTCACCCACCAAGTGCTGTTGAACTGGATGAGGGTGGCCAGTAAGCTGGCCACCGATTTGTCTAAATCCAACCATCTCATTGTTCACGCAGATTTCGAATCACATTCATGCAACAGAGGAATAAGGTTAAGTCACGTACCTGCAAGTCGTGCGCGGTTGCTTTGTGAAGCGTCTTGCTGCATGCATGTGTTGATCTTCATTTGCTGCATGTATGGTAGCTTGATTGATGATTTATGGCTGTTTTCTCTTGTGCAGGTGCCCTCTGGACAGATGCATGCAACAAATGTTCATTTCCACGTTCAGATTTGCACATTCAAGCTGCTGTTGCTGCATCTTCACCAAACCAGAACTTCTTTTTGCCATTTCTCCCAAACGGCCAACCGGATTGAGCTAAAACTTGGTGGGCATGTTCCTACCATCATTATGCATCTCCCATAGCAAATTCGTGATCAATGGATGCACGGATTTCGAGAAAAATGGAAAATGGATGAAGAATTCAGAGGTCGATTTCTCGGAAACCGTGCATCAGAATTGGCTGAAACTGCTTGGGTAGGCTACTATCATCCATGTGCATCTCCCCATGAAACAGGTTTTGAAACGGATGCACGGTTATGGGGAAAATGCAAAAATGGCTGATGGTGATGGAGGCTGATTCCTTGGAAACCGTGCACCGGAATTGGCTGAAACTGCTCAAGCATGTTGCCATCGACCTTGTACAATCCCCCATAAAATGGTTTGTCAAATGGATGCATGGTTCTCAAGTTATGGCAAAAACAAATTCTGCTCTATGTGTTTTTGGCTTCAAGGCATTTTGCATGTGCTTGCATGGGATGACAAAATGAATTTTGCTTGTGATGCAGGTATGGAGATGATGGAGGAGGAGTTGGAAGATGGCATGAGGGCTTCTGAACCCTTGAGGAAGCTACCATGCTCGCCAAACCACTTTTTGAAATGCATGCCTAGTTTCCCACAATTTCTACAGGAAGATCCTGTAGAAGCACAAGGAGGTGAAAAAAATGATGGATGAAGGCAAGGGATGGACACACAAGTGCTTGCAGGCCTAACCAATAGGCTCCCACCATCAGATTCACTTTTGGAATTGGATTTGGCTCGTCCAAAGGTTCTACAGGATGTTTCCTGTAGAAATTCAGAGCTTCCTGTAGAAGACACAGTTTTGAGGAAAGAAGCATAATGACATGAAAAAAATGATGGAAAAGGGGTGAGGAGTGGAAACATAGATGAGTGTAGGCCTCATGGACATATTCCAAGCCTTCAGGTCCTCTTTGGAGATCAATTTGGCTTTTTTGTAAGCTTCCTGTAGAAGATACGAAACTTCCTGTAGAAGGCACAAAAACTCCTTTGACCTTGATTTGAGTGCTCCTCCTGCCATGAAACATCCTTCTTGCAACCTGAAATGTCATTGCTGCAACATGAAATGGAGATTAGCTTTATTTTTCTTTTTCTTTTTCTCTTTTTTTTTTTGAAAAACAACTAGGGCGCCTCATGGAGGTTTTCACCCTAATTGCCTGCCTTGGGCGCCTCCAAGGGAGGTTTTCACCCAAAGATCTTTTTCTCTTTTATTTTCTTTTCTTTCCAACCCATTGACCGCCTCATGGAGGTTTTCAATCAATGAGCCAATCTAAGGCGCCTCCGAGGGGGTTTTCACCTTAGATTTTTATTTTTCTCTTATTTTCATTTTTTCATTTCTTTTTTCTCTTTTTTCTTTTTCTTTTTTTTTCTACCCTACCCTACTTGAAAAACAAAATCATTTTCAAGTATAAGAATACTTCCAATGGAGCCATGTGCACATCGAGATCAGAGACAAAATGATGTGAAGGCTCGAAATGCATGTTTGGACAAGTATCCAGATCTCAGAGACCAAATGATCTGACTTTGAAGGGATCAAACAAAACTGAGGGAGAAAGTACCACTGCAACTTAGTGACCTTCTGAAACCATATCTCAATATAGCTTTGATATCCTTGGTTCTTTTGCTGATCTGGATCATTCTTCATGTCACCTTCTATCATGACCTTCTGATCTTCCTCTTTTTGTTGATCTTTTTCTTGAGTACATGGAAGATTTGATTGTAACCATGAGGGATCTTTCTTTATCTCTGATTCTGATCTCTTTTCTTCATTAAGTGCAGCCCATAGTTCTTTGATCTCATCTCTTGAATCTTCTTTTGCTGGATGTGATTCTTCAATGCTTTCATGATGATCTCTTTTGTGCAATGCTTTTCCTGAGCTGTGGTGAAGATCATTGAGCTCACGAGGAATCATTTGCACATGTTGTGCCTTAGCTTTGCACGTGTGATGAGCTGCTCCAATGTGTGGGTTTGGAGATGATGGTACGGGTAGTTGAGTGGAGGTGTGAAATTGAGATGGAGATGGATGGCATTGTGGTTGGGTAGGCATTTGGGGTTGCCTTGGTGGAGGAGGAGGCGATGGTTGTGGATGAGCAGGTGGTGGAGGAAAATGAGCGGGATGAGAGTTGTACTGGGGCCTCCACTCCTGATAAGGTGCATTCCACTGAGGTTGTGGCTGAGCATAAGAGTGAAATGAATGAGCAACTGGTTGGGCATAATATGGATCTGTGAAGGAACAAGGAGAATATGACCAAGGAGGAGGTGTAGACCAGGAAGGATGAGCAGGGGGATCCCAAGAAGGCATGAAAGTGGCTTGATAAGGGTCATAATAGGTCTCGGGTATCCCTTGCAGCTCCTGCTGGTAAGATCTAGGTCCATGTGGCCTCCTTTGGTTCATATAATAGAGCGATTCAGTTGCTCCCTTGGCTCTTTGATATGCAGCTTTGATTCTGGGCAAGGAAGGGCACTGATATGTAGGATGGTATTCTTCACATACGAAACAGACTTCTAGGGAGTGCATTGGACATTCGTTCCTAGGATGCTTTTTAAGGCACCTAGGACAAAAAATGACCAAAGCCCTCTTGGCTTCCTCTTGCTTCTTTTGGATCCGCAAGGTATGCAGTTGCATGGCAAGAAACTGCCTCATATCACTCTTGAAATCTTTGATCTGATTTTCAAATTCATCTTTGGACAAGATGTTTCTCCCAACATCTCTACTTGTAGCCATTTGCTTCAGAGGAATGTTTTCTTCTTCTTCTCCCCTATAGGTTCTTCAGATATGTCTTGATGTCCACCCAGGGGCTCTTTCATCACAGCCATCGAAGAAGAACGTTGGCTGTGTGAAGCAGTGGGGGTGTTGTGCAATCATTTTTCTAACTTATCTCTACTCCTACAAGGCATGAAATAGATTGAACTGCAAATAACTATCTTGCGAAATTGAAATGAAAGCAGGAAAGGACTAATCTATTTTGCTCAAATGAAATTGCAAGAATGAAATGCTAGGCTACGCTTGCGAAATTGAAACACTAATCTACGCTTGCAGAATTGAAATGCGGAATTGAAAGGCTATTCTAGGAAAGCAGGAAATGCTAATCTATGAAAGCGGGAAATACTAATCTAGGAAAGCAAGAAAGGCTAATCTACTTTTGCATAAATGAAATTGCATAATGGAAATGAAATAAACTACTTAGAAGAAGGTTGTAGTAGAAAATAGAAGAATAGCAACAATCACCAATACTCTGCCGCTTCCCCGGCAACGGCGCCAAAAAGATGGTGAGCTCCAGTATTGTAGCAATAATGCTACAACTCCTGGGGCTGCCTGTCTCTTAATTTTATCAACCCGGTAGTTCGTAACAAACTTGGAAGCGACGGTGTTGTATGCACAAGTACTAGCTCTTGTCGCAGCTGTCACTTGGTCAGCTGGCACAAGTCCGCTAGGGCTCAAGCCAACTTCTATATGCTCTCAGAAGAAGCTTGCTAAATGATGGACGAAGGCTATCTTAAAGGAAATTAATCTAATTTGCAAAAATGAACTGAAAGCAAATCAAAGCATGTAAACCTAGGAAACCCTAATTTAACTAGTCTGACCTCTACAATGCAAGGAATGTAAATGCAACTTCTACCAATGCTGTCACTACCTCTAATAAAGGAAAATGCATGAATCTAAACTACTTGCATCATGAAAGTTATGTTTTTGTATTTTTCCTTTAAGTGTGTGGAATGATGGTGATCTTGTGCTAACTAGGGTTTGGTTGTGCAGATGGGATGGAGAAGGAAGGAAGGCGTGGGATAGGTTGGAGAGGCTAGGAGAGGTCCCTAGGGATCCTTAGCATCCATCCACAGAGGTTCCTCGCATTCAGATGCTCAGCAACCGAGAGAGTGGCCTCCTACAGGATGGCTGTGGAGGATCCTACAGGATACTCTGTTTTCTACAGGATGTCTACAAATGGCTACAGGATGACCTACCGTGAGTGTTTGGAGTGATGGAGGAGTAATGGAATGGTAGGGGGAGATGTGTAAGGTAGGAATAAGGCTGGTGATGGCTTTAGAAGTGGAAGAATCAGATGAAGGAAGAGTGTATGCAATGGTTTGATGATTGGAAGGATGGAACCAACGAAAGTTGAAGGAGATGGAGCTATGTGGGAAATGAGAGAGTTGGAGGGTAAATGAGTGAGACAGAGGTTAAATAGAACTTGAGGAGGTGATGAAGATGATAGAGATGCCCTGCACAATGCTCATTTAAACGAATCAATGAATTCTTGCAAACAAACCAAGTCCTAGCTAACTTAATCTAATTGTCAATGAAATAAATGAACAGCAGCTTTGTTTGGAAAGAGAACCATGTACTTCACGTGAGAAAGAGCATTCCAAAAGATCTAAATGCATAACAAACTCCTACCAATCGATTCTAAGCATAAAAAGCTACGTTACCCATCAAAAACCAACTACCATAACAAGGCAAGATCTAAAGAGCAGATTTTTATTATGAGAATGCAGCAAACACATGAAGATAAACAAGGGAGGTACTGGGCGCTTGAGATGGGCCCAACCCCAAGAACTACAGCCTCCCAAGAACGATTTATAGCTGGTGCAAAGCTGGATCCATCTTTATTAATCAAGAAATGAAAAGTACATCAAAACTGTCCATAAGGAGAGCTTGAGAATGAGCTGAAAGCAAAGCTAATCCATGGCCTAAAAATCGAACTACAAGCTAGCTAACTAATGGCTAAAACAAAATGACTAACTAGCTACAAAAATGACTACCAACTAGCTACCAAAAATGACCAACCACTAGCTAACCAAAATGAGGCCCCAAGCCTTCTTATTTATACAATTTGAGGACCCAACAGTCCTCCTAAAAGTTAGGGACTTGGCTGCCCAAGACTTGGAGTTAACAGCAGTCCAACTTGACTTGCTTGGCTGCCCTTGTGCTCATTGATTTGGTGGCCTTTGAACTTCGAGCTGATGGTGGAGAATTCGAGGTAAGGGCCCATAAATGAGGGGGACACCTTCCTACAAATCCTCTAGCTTGTTCTCCCACGAATTTGGCTGCCAAGTGCTCATTAAGACCTTCAAATTTGTCTCCAAGTTGACCAACAAGGCTACACAAAGCACCCATTAGACTTGTTGGCATAATGACTAACCAAATTCACTCTATTAACATAAAAATAATCAAAAACATGCAATAAACAAATGAGAATGGTGGACTAAGCCAAATTAGGAGGTTGAATGAGCCCAAATAATTGTACATTTTTGGGGCTCATCAAAGAGGCACCTCCAGAGCTCCAACAAACCAAATGCAAATGAAATGGTAAAATGAGAGGTAAAAACACCTTTTAATGGCTTTTTACGTAGTTCAAAGCAAAATATTAGGGTTATAATCTCATTTTCATGCAAATATTATTCATTTCTAACAAAGTTTGTTGCAGCAATTGAGAATGCAGTACTACCCTTGAAAAGAGAAAAGCTAGTAATGGTCAAAAATCAAAATTTGACCATATAATCGAGCAGTTTTAACGCGGTCTTCATGCTCGTTAAAAAATAAATAAAAGCAGTGAGCAATGTTTCCTCCAGAGTTTAAGCTCATTTTTATCTAAAAAATGAACCTATCCCGGTAAATAACCGCTGTGATCGTAAATTTATCAGCCATAAAAGCCTTGGTCGTGTTTTGCACCTGCCACCTGCACCGTTATTTGGCAGATCGTTCACCTCCATATGATTGTTTACCCATTTTGAGGAACAGCTGCGAAGAGTGATTTCACCTAGCCATCCTTGTGACACTGCCGTGATTGGAAAATTCCAACCTGTACCTGGAATCAGTTGCTATCCCTGTTTATCACTCGTTCCTCAAAAGACGAGTCTTCTTTAAGCTCTTTTCATCTGACTCGTAAAATATGAAAAGTTTGCCGAGTTTTGGCCTTCCAGCTCATTAAAGTGACCGGAAGAGCTATCCCTCCTCTAGATTTTAATCTTTTTGGACCTGAGGGATTATTGCACAAAAGGGTCGAGCGCTTGTTTTATTCAGCTCGTTAAAGTTATCGAAAATTCATCCCTTCTGTATTGTTTTATACTTTTTCGGACTTAAGGGATTAGATGATGAAAAAGGAATTTTGGAGTTAACTTTCTGTACCTTTTCAGACTCTCTAAAAATGAAAAGGACCGAGTTTTCCTTGTCGTTAGACTCGTTAAAATGATTAAATAGCGACAAAATTGTCTTTAGACGAGAACGAGTTTCCCTATCGCTAGGCTCGTTAAAACATAGCAATGGGCTTGCCCGAAGGGCAGGTTATAGAACAAGCATATGTTATCCTCCTCAAGCTTGAAAAAAATAAAGAGGTACTGGTCAGAAATGACTGGGGAAAAATTGGGAGAACCTCAAAGCTTTAATGGTAGCAAGTCGCTCTTGAACATGACACTTTTCCTCCGTACCACATCGGGTTGGGTTGTTTCATTCACCGGTCTCATCACCATGGTCTCGCCAAACCATCCACATTTGGGGTAATGCTACCGATCCATCACATCAGTGTCGTTATATGTTCAAGAGATGTTGTTCAGAAAGAGTCAATCGTGTCCCATCCACTGCCATACATTATCCTTTATCCATCCATGATCGCCACCCTGAATCATATGTCACAGATTGTTTTCACCTCCATTAAAATCATTAGCTCCGTTCCGTGTCACTGATGTGGGATTCATTAAGGCCCTCCTTTGACGGATCGCTTCTTGTCGACTTCAGCTCATTATCCAAGAAGTTGATCTAGGAACAACCCCCTCAGTACTTTGAAGCTTGCATTCCGCAATGGCAAGTTTCTCACTTCCGGCGACAGGTATACATCAATGACCTTCGACCGAAAGATTTTGCGTGGTGTTCGACGCAAAGTCCTTTATTCACACCACGTGAATTGTACTGCAGTACCTTGAGGGTCATTATCATTATCGGTGATTCCTCTCGCGCTTGTTAACGTTTTACATCATTGACCGGTAATCAAGCGATGTCTTTCCATGTTCGACTTCAGCGCAATTCTCACATCGATCGACTTGTACTTAGAGTGAATATCGAACGAGTCTGAAGACCCCGGATCTAGTTTCATCCATCCGGGCTACGATAAATATTCAGGAAATATAAAGACATTTGACATGTACATCATTGCAGCAGATGATCATCCTACTCAAAGGATGATAATTTCAGCAGAGAATTATCAGTCTACCATTAGACGATCGTCTGTTCTATGTACCAAAATGAATTTATAAAGCTGAGCATGGGAATGCCCGCCTCAGCTAGATCATGAAAGCAGAATGAAAAATAATGTATTGTATTGTATTTTATTACAGGTCACCTCTCAGCGATTGAATGAACTTCGGATCCTCCTCATAAAGCATTTCACCCGATAAACGACCTCATACTTTAGGGGGCAACTGTTATAGACATTTTTGTGCCTTACAGCATGAAGCATGAAATTTCCATAATCTAAGGGATCCTAAGTCCCTAAACATGTTGTTCCTACCCCTAGAGGAACAAGGTCAGCAAACCACAGCACTGAATATCAGTTCTCCACCTGAAAACACTCAAAAACAAGGCAATTCTCGATCATGTCAACTGCTCCACTTAGCATCTGCGTTGAATGTCAAGTGCTCCACTATCTACCTGCGCTGAATGTCAACTGCAAAGAAGGCTACCTGCGCTGGGCGAGTTGGGACATGTGGCACAGTCATTCCTCAAGGTGTCAATGCCCAGGAAGCTTCCAAAATGACACTTGGATCAGGGAATTCGACTGGTGATGAGTAAGAGGGTCTAGATCTCCAAGTGGAAGCAAGAACCTCCAAGTGGACTCAAGAACTGAAGAATAACTAAAGTGAGAGAGGACACTAGTCAGCTTCATGCTGGCCTCAAGCTGACTCATCCTTTCTCCAAAAATCCTATATATAGATCTCTCTCATGAGGTCTAAGGAGGCTAGAATCTTGGGAATGGAAAGAATTGATGTTGGTTTGAGTTTAGAACTATTGGGTGATTTGCTTTGAAGGAGGTGAAGAGGAGATTTCTTTCTGCTGGGAAGGTGATGCTGGATTGGGCCTCTTATGGTTGTATCACTTCCTGAACTTTACTTCTTCCATTAATAAAGCATTTGAGGTTCTTCTATATGCATGTGTCTCAATGATGTATTGTTATACTTGTGTATTTGATTTATTCTAATCCTTGAATCAATTATGAATGTATGCTTCTTGTAGTTTCCATCTCTTGCCATTTTGCAAGATCTTGGTGTAGCTGGGCCAGTGAAAGAGCAAGGAGCTGGAAGCAAGCAGCAAGGAGAGAAGATTGGATCAACCATTAGCGAAAGACATTGGTTAGTGGGTCTCTTTCTCCCCTATTTTACTTTCATAAAGAAGAAATCTTAGATAGCTTTGCTTTGATTGTTGCTGAGGTACTATCACCCTTAGAGTGGGATAGGGTCATTCCGTATTGGATACTTTTCCCAACAACACATGGTGTATAAACCCCCAAGCATTCTATAAATATCCCTCCCCTTGGCATTATAGCCATATGTTCTCTGTCAGGGATCAAATTGACATCTGGTCAGTTTGAGAAACCTAAGCCTAACCCCCTTCTGAATCCATTTTGACCCATTACACCTCCATTTGCTAAGAAAAACATATGAAAAACCTTTTTTTTACCCATAACCCGCTTCATTTGCAAAAAGCGCCCAAAAACCCACTTTGCCATTTTATCCAAAGTATCGGCGTGGTAATATTTTTTGCTATTTTACATTGAAAAACCATATAAACCCACTGAAACCCAAAGTCCCGCTGGGCACGCTGTTCAAAAGAAAATACTATTTTATTACCTCCCCGCTGCCGTATCGTCCGCACTGTTCGGCGACCCGTCAACCGTCCGATCGGGCGCCTTTGATCGGACGACCATTATGCATATCGGGTTGGGCCTGATGTCCGAAGATTAGCGCCCGAGAAACTGTCAGAGGGTGACGTCAGGCCTTTGCCACGTGTCGCCCTCACAATTTCTCGGGTCGCCCTCTGACAAAACCCTGACCGTATCTAAGGCGGTCCGAGAAAAACCATTACCGCTTTTCATTTACCGCTGGTTCTGTTATGCCTGCGTCATCACCACGTCAGACCCACGTCAGTGCCACCCCGCCGTCGCGTCAGCACTCTGGTCCACCCCTGCGCTGATATGTCTGCCACCTCATTATCCCGTGGACCAATCACAGCTTGCCACCTCACCCGGTGACGTCATGCTGATGTCATCCGACCTTGACCCCACCTAATGACGTCATGCTGACGTCATCTCAAAAACGCGCCAATATGCCAAAAGTCCATATTTTAGCCAAAAATGCGTGTTTTTTCTCACTTTTTCCAAAACAACTATTGATTTTCCTGCATGCATTTTACGACCAATTTAGCGCCAACCTGCACAATTCGACTCTGAAACCGTGGGCGCCTCCGTCGTACCTGCATTCGCAACTGTTATCGACAATTCGCAAGGTATTTCTCAAAATTGTTCCCTGCACCTAGTTTTATCCATATTTCTGCAAGCAAACTGTATAAGAGAGTGTAAAACACCGAAATCACCATTAAGCATCCAGTGACCTACACTCATTTCCAACTAACAAGGCAACAAACCTTCTGCCAAGCCTGCATTTGACCAAATTGACCTGAATTCACAGGTAGTTCGCGCAGTCGTGAACTAGAAACCTCCATTACATAAATTCACCACAGAAACACTCTAGTCACTCCTACTACTGTTTTTATCAGTCCTATAAACGGTATTTCAATTGTTGTTTGCTCAATTCGCCCTCTGTTCCCTACAATTCACAATTACATTATAAGGAAACTCCTCTGCGTTCTTCTGCTCACTTAAAACAGTTTACATACAATTCAGAAGCCTTACCAGCCATGGAAACACCAATAGCCTTGAATATCCAGCCTCTGAATGCCCCTCAAAGCGAGTTAGAATGGAAAGCCCTGGGAGATGTAGATTATCAAATGATAGACTGGTTCCCAATGGGTTCTAAGTTCAATATCCACATGCTAAATGAATTGAAAGCCCAACACCTTGGTGGAGCTGATATTTTAGGGATTTGGGACTCAAATTTGCCCATTTACAACCTCCCTCAAGTCAATGCCCTTCCAGACTTAATCCACAAGTGCCAGGAATGCTATGATCCATGCCAAAGAGCTGTCCTCAGTCCTACAGGCTCAATCTTGTTCCATATCACCCCAGAAGCCATAAATGAGATGCTGCATTTCCACTCTGCAAGGCCATTGACCCCTCTCTCCATGCTGGACTTAGTAAAGAAGGGGAGTAATTTGTCAAGTGCCCAGATCATCAAAATTAATCAATTATTCATACATCCAAGCTCTGAAACTATGAGGACTCCTCCTATTGGATATCACTACCTGAATGACTTGGGCAGAATGCTGGTGGATTTGATCAGCTATGTCCTGGGGTACAAGGGAATTGAGGATGTTGATGACACTATAATGGCAATGTTGTCCATATTTTCTCCTGGAAAACCTCCAGCTGTGCACTATGACTATGCCACCTATATTGCAGAAAAGATCCATGAACAGCTAATGAATCTACAGAGGGAGAGGGTGTTCAGATACACCTCATACATCTACCACCTGTTCTTGTTTTATCAACCAGACAGTTTCTCCATTCCCCTCAAGAAACTTAATGCCCAGGGAAATCCAAGGTCAGTTGTGTTTTGGACTTCAGTTTTCCATAATATTACTCAATCACCATACACATACTGTGAATTTATAGACCTGTTCATTCACCCAGCTATGACATTGCTGTATGGTGTCCCTCCTCCAAGGTTAACCGATGAGATGTAGAGAGTTCTCCATCTCTCCAAATCCTACAGCATTGGTGATTGGTATTTTTACCAACACCACATAGTAATCAGAATATATGGCTGTGAATTGGACCCTTACAGGCTGCCAAGGTATGTCCCTATGAGACTTTTTGCCCTAGAATACTTCAGGCAGTTTGGAAATGCAGACTGCTTCCATTTCCAAAGTAGGAATAAGAAGGTGCAGCTGAAGGTAAGGAACCAGCTAGGCCCTTTTCTATACAATAAAAGAGAGGAGGGATGGAAGGAGGCAGATATGATCTTAGAGGGTTTCAAATTGCAAACCAGTTTCAAATGGATACCTTATGACCCTAATCATTTTATCTCCCTCAGAAGGATAAAATACAAATTGGGTAACTATTCACATGTTAGGATGCCTCATGTTGAACAGTATGCAAATTCTTTAAGCTGGAAAGAGGGCACTCTAGAAGAGCCAACTACTAGAGAGCAGATGCTAGAGAGAGAGGCTAGGAATTTGCAAAAAGAGGCTGACTTGGAAACTTGTGGACAGGTTTCCTTATCATATCAAAGGCAACTTGGAGCATCTGCCTCTTCTTCAACAACACATCAGCAAGCTGCCATGGACACTCAACAGACTACCAGCAAAGGCAAAGAAAAGCAGGTGGAACAAGAGCAGCCACCTCCCATGACTGAAGAGCAAACAGAAAAAGAGGTGGAACAGCAGGAAGTACATCAACAGCAGCAGCAGCAACAACAAGAAGAACAAAGACAGGAGCAGCCTGTACAGCAAGAGCAGACAGTGGAAGCCCCAAAATCCACTGAGCAACAGCCACAACAAACTGTGCCTCCAAGGCAAGAAACATCAGCTGAAGCATCAATCCTCCAAACTCCACAAAAGGAGGATACTAGCAGGAAAAGAGACAGAGAAACTCCCTTGACCACCTCAATAAGTCATGGTGAGAAAAGACAGAGAATGAATCCTTTCTCTGAGGAGGAAATGCCAATGGGACAGTCTTTGGGCATGGGCCCACCTAGCAGGGAAGCATCCGCAAGTTCCTTCCAAATGGAACAGGACAGAACAGTGGGAGGAGAAGTCAGCTCCTCAACCCAGCAGAGAGAAGGTGAACTGAGCATCAAACAGCAGTTCATAGACATAAAGAGGAGGAATGAGCCAATAAAGATACAACTATACAATCATCTGTTGAAAATGGCTCCCACTAACCAACAAAGACTGATGTCTGCGTATGATGTTAGTGAAGGCAAAATGATCATGAGTCATTTTTTGCCAGCTGTAGCACAGCCCCAATCTCCTGCAGATTATATAAGGACCAATCTTGAGGTCCTTGCCAAGGACATCCACCCTATGGACAAAATTGAATTACACAAACAAACGGGTGAGATGGTGTATGCCTCCTTGGCAGACAAAACATTGGTTAATTATAGGCTAGAGAATAGCCTTCATAATACAGCTGCCCAACTTGAGTTGGAAAGGGCATCCTCTCAAGCTAAGGACAACAGAATTAGGTCCTTAGAAGATATAATCATAGAAATTGGGCATGATCCCAAGGATATCAAGGGCATACAAGAGATATTGAAGTTGAGGGATGCAGACATGGCAGCTTTGAGGAGAAAGATCAAAATTCCAGCCACAATTCACCCTCAAACAGATGAAATTGTCCAGCAGAGGCATGATCAAGATGCCACAGCTTTGCTGGTGTCTCTATATAAGCAGCTAATCCAGACTCAAGAAAAGCTGGGAGAATCAGAGGCTGCACAGGCAGCATTACAGGTAGCTTTGAAGCAAAAAGAAGAAGGTCAGACCTCCCAGCCTCCTCCTGAAATAATAAACCTTGATGAAACTGCTCCAACTACTGTTCCTCCTCCTCAACAAACAAGACAGGCAGCACCATCCACCTCAACACCACCACCACCAACAACAGAGCAGGCCCCAAGCCTGGACATGCAAAAGCTGAGAAATGAGATCCAGGCCTTGGAAGCACAAATGACAGAATTAAACGAGGCCAGGGAGAAACTAGCCAAGGTAAATGAAAGATATGACAAATCCAAGCAGACCGTGGCAGAAAAGGGCAGGGAAATAAAAGCCCTCAAAGACAGGATAAAGGAGCTAGAAAAGGAGCTCCAACTGGATAAAGTGGTGGCCGAGATCAAGACAGTGCTATGGGCCAATATTGGCCAGTCTATTACTGACCAATGGCAGTATATTGACACAATCCATGAGCAGTTGGAGCTCATTGGAAAAGCACAGAAGGAAATTCAGAGATCAAGGGCAGCTCTAGGCAATATGCCTGAAATTGCCACCAGGATGATCAATGTGCTCAATAACAGAACAAGTTCTCAGTTAGCAACCATGGGAATTCCTAACAGGACTGAGACTATTATGTTGGTAAAAAGGGTCCTTACACTAAGAAACTTAGTGCAGACATTGGAGAGAAGGACCCAAGACATGCAGACCGAAGTGAACAGATTTATGGACAAATTTGTGGTATTACAGAACAGAGGTCTCCCTGGCTTACTGAACAGCGCAGGAAAACTGCTTACCCATGAGCAGTATGCCAAGAGAGTCAATACATTTGCCACAAGTCAGATCACTGAAAGGCCCAGCACCTCAGAGGAAACAGGGCCAGCTACAGGACAAAGTCTCTACAACAGAGTAGAGAATTTATTCTTTATAATGAATGAAATAAATCACCTATTTGAAGTGCCTCCTAACTTCTATAAATACACAGAGGCAGATGAGACTATGGATGCAATTCTTAGGCATCAACTACCCACACAGGAATGGTGGACAAAGGCAATATAGATGATCCTATAGACCAGGAAGCCATTCTTCAAGTTTTTTCATCAAAAAATTACAAATCAGCATGCACAGGAAAACTTAGTAAAATCAGCATGCATAAAAGGTAAAAGCTGAGCCAACTCAGCAGAACTTTCGGCCAGCAGGTCAAGATGGACAGCTGCAGGTGACAGGGCTGAAAAGTTACAGCAGAGCAGCCACATCAGCACATTTTCCAGCATTTAAAGCAGATCATTCCAACCGACTCAGTGGCCTCCAAAGGCCAAAATATCTTCTAACTGATATAAATGAACATTTATGATGTGTTAAAGACAGCAATAACTTTTTATCTCCTGTTATGTACAAAGTTGGTGAAATATTTATTTCTCAGATGACTCAACGCCATAGATATTTTGTATTACCGTTTGTATATATTTGCCCCTCGCATAAGCTTGCAAGGTTGTTGTTGATTTCTCTTGAAGAAGTTCCTATGCTGTAATCTTTGCAGAGTTTAATAACAGAAGTAATGGAATTTCTTAAGTTCTGAGTTGTTTGAACCACTGTTTTACGAAACGGCCGAACCGAAACGGAAACGGCCGTTTCGTTCCGTTTCAATAGCCCCCAGCTTGACCCGGCCCATGACCCGGCTCGGTTGACCGGGTCAGCTATGACTCGGCCGAGTCAGCCAATGACTCGGCCGAGTCATAGCTGACCCGGTCAACCCGGCCGGGTCCCATCATGACTCGGCCGTTTCACTCATAACCGGCTGGGGCAGCGTATTACCAAAAAAAAATCAATTTTCACTTAACATTTGGCAGTTTAGAGAGATTTATGCTTATGCTAAACATGACTTTAATGATTTAATCTCAATGATGAAAGCAACATCTTCTTAGGATTCCATTATACCAGTCATGACTCATGACTAACTATGCAGTAAGCATCAAGCTGCCTTGGCCCTTGACACATGGGCTAGAGAATGGTAGACCTCAAGAAAAGAGGATTATTGAGATGGGAAACTTCAGCTTTGAGGTTGAACTAGTGCTTGTGTTTGAATTTATACAACCACTTGTTAATCATGGATTAGTGATATGCAAGAAAGGACGTGACTTCTTGGTTTCTATTGTAGAATCTTAAGGAATTGGAGAAATTAAACTCCGTCAATGTCAAATTGGCATTTCTAATCGTGCAAGCATAATTTCTACCCTAAAAAATTATTGGATGCACATTAAGTCTCCTCATTTAGTCGTTGTTACGACTTCCAGCAAAATTAAGATCAAAGTGTATTTGATGATTGAGGTAGGATGGTAGCAAATATGCTTAGAAGTTACCTGTTCTTTGTATTAAAGATGACATGGGCAATGTAAAAATAACTATGACAGACTACAGTTGACTATGTATGTATTTACTATTGCAGACTACAGTTGACTATGTATTTACTATTGCCATTGGGTACACCGTCCCATTTTGATATAATGGATTGGTTCATGAGCCTACTTTGATCATATGTTGTCTTCCATGTATATTATAATGTTGTGTGTTTGGAAACTTGAATGAAAATCTTTAAAATTATGTTTAAAATATTTAAAATTATGTTTTTTTGTAAAAAAAATAAATATTTAATGTATTTTTTACAACGACCGAGTCATTGAAATCGAGCCGGCCGAGTCATTGCCGTTTCCGAGTCCGAGTCCGAGTCGATCCTCGGCCGAGTCCGAATCCGAGTCCGTTTTGTAAAACACTGGTTTGAACTCGTTCATAGTGTTTGTTGAAATTGGCAGGATCCCTGTGCATCTCATATACAATAAGTTTTCTGTAACTCTCTTCGTTTTGTGTTTCAGTCTTTTGCAATCCATAAATGTTTCTAAGTTTCTAAATATTTAGCAGCAAAGAAAAAGAATAGCTTTCAGGATTTATTCATGGAATACCCTGAGCTCAATCTATGTTGTTAATGAATGTTTTCCTCAGTTATAATCTTGATAAGTGTAATTCTTAATTGCTACACTTTCAGAATATATCTTTCACAGTGACCCTTGTTTCAGGAATTCAAGTTTGCTCCTGAGCAATATATTTCACTTTCACAGCATTAGCTTAATGGAGAATTCTTAATTGCTTTCCATTGGCTAGACATGCATCATCATACATCATCACTCAAGCTTTAAATTTTGTTTATTGAGATACCCAATAGGCCCTGCAGTCTGAACATTCCCACTGAAGCATTTCAAGCATCTCAAAGCTCTTGACTCCATTGCCCAATGAAATACAACTGTCCAAATATTACATCTTAGGTATTGAAAGACATCCTTCAACCAAAACATAAACAAAAACCCAAGCATAGTAGCTAGCCTAAAATACTATCATAACAGAGACAAATCATAAAGAGAGAGCCCTCTCTGATTACAGTTTGGCTAGAAACTGTAATCCAAAGATTGGTTAGTGGTTACCCCGGCCGTATTCCCTTGGGAGTCATAGGGAACAACCTGGGTGTTAACATAAATGGCGACTCCACTGGGGATAAGCATAATTTTCAAGCTGTTGTCTATCCGTAGACAGTGGTTCTAAAAAGCTTAAACAGTCCCTTAAACAATCCTAAAAATATCTCAGAAAATACCAAAAACAGATTCAGAAGCTGGCTCCTAAAAGGGAAACCAGACACACTAGGTCAAACCCTGACCCAAATCCACCAGTAGTTTTTGAAAATCCAAATACAATACCCAAAATAATTAGGAAACAGCAAAGGCAGGAAAATCCTAGTGAGTTGAGTCCTGAGACAGCTCATCCTGAGCCGGTTCCAACCCCAATCAAAGTTCTATTTAGGTCTACCCCTGTCTCTCCCAGTTCACCATCTACATCTCAAAGCCCTCCTTGCACATCTTCACCCACTGCACATATCCCCTTGAACAATACCCTAGGTGCTGCTACACATGTTACCTCTGTGGCACACACCGTTCCTCTTATCCCAGTTGCTCCTGTAAATTCCCCTAACCCTGTGAATATGGCTAACAGATATGCACCCTTGCAGTTACCAGCTAATGCTGCAGCTCTACCCCAAGACTACCAAACTAAAATCTCATATTTTGACTCCACTGGCCATCTTACAGCTATTCAGCATGCCAAAAGGATGCAGGACCATTTTGAGACCTATGAAATAGATGATGACAGTGTCAGAATGAGGATGTTTGTTCAAAGTCTAACTGGGGATGTAAGAACTTGGTTTAGATCCCTGACTGCAAATTCCATCACAACTCCTGATGAGCTTTATCAAGCCTTTACTAGCAGATGGGAGAAGAAGAAGGATCCTCTGCACATACTTGGTGAATATGACACTATCAAAAGAGGTCCCCAAGAGACTGTTTTGGAGTATTGTGCAAGATTTAACAATGTATATAACGCAATCCCGCAAAATTTAAGACCTCCCCCTGATTTGGCCTTGTACAAATTTCCTGATGGTTTTGACCCTGATATGGCCTATCAGTTGAAGGAGAGAGATCCTCAAACCCTTGCAGATGCCCAAAAGGTTGCTGTCACAGTGGAAGCTAACCTGATTGCCAAAAGAAACAGAGCAAGGTTGGAAAAGAGAACCACTTTCAAAGAAGAACCCTCAGCCTTTGATCAAAAACGGGATGCAATACTCACTGGTATGAAGAGATTGGGGGATAGAGTGGAATCGGTTGAGAGGAAATCATCATGGGAAGCACCACAAAACAACCCTCCTAGGAATCTAAATTTTAGAAGAACTCAAAACCCAAACGTTGGCAAGGCCAGTGCTGACCAAGACATAAGACCCCCTTTCCAAGAAAACTATGCTGAAACTTCCACATCAAGTGAACCCAATGAAGATTCTCAGATTAATTTAATGGGTCTAGATGGTGAAAGTCAAGTCTTTTTGACACAAGAAGACCATGAGGATGATGTAATCAAGCTGTTCCCAACCAAATCAGGTGAGTCATTTGATTTCAAACAAGGCTATGACACAGCTGTTTATGAAGTCCATAAGCAATACAAGCTAAGGAGCAGAACTGTAAATGTAACACAACCTGAAAAGGTAAAAGACAATCAGCAGCCCAAAAGAGCCATAGTTACAGAGCCAAATGACCCAACAGATTCGCTTACAAAAGAAGTAACCATGGAAGAAGTCACTGAACCAGCTTCTTCAAAACAGCAGCCCATGGATGCATCATCCTTGCACCCTAACCCAAGTGTCACCCCTCAAGAGATGAGCAAGAAGGGCAAGCCTCAAAATCAGGATCAGAATCAAGAAGAAGAGTTAGTAAACAAGGAAAGAAATGTCATCCACAGCCAAAAGACCCAATCCGAAAAACCCTTTGACCTAGAAACTGAAATTAGTAAATTGAAGATAGCCATTCCTCTCTCAGAATTGGCCAAACACAGCATCTACAAACAACAAATCAGGAAATCCCTCCAACTTACTAGCAAAAAAGATGATGTTAATGTGTTGGATGATACCCCAGAGCTACTTTTTGGCCCAGAGGTGGATGGAAAGACGGCAGGTGTAGGCATTTTACCTTTCTATGTCAGCCTGCATATTCATGACAAGATATTACATAATGCAATGTTTGACTCGGGTGCCTCTCACAACCTAATGCCCAAATCAGTCATGGAAATACTAAACCTGGATATTACTAGACCATACAAGGACCTATTCTCCTTTGATTCAAGCCAAGTCAAGTGCTTAGGCCTAATAAAAGATCTATGTGTGTCTCTTGTTCAGTACCCAAACAAAACAATTCTAATGGATGTTGTAGTTGCTGACATCCCACCCAAGTATGGGATGCTGTTATCAAGGTCATGGGGGGCTAAAATTCAAGGTTCCCTGTAGTTAGATATGTCATATGCCACCATCACTATTTTTGGGCAACCTAAGAGGTTATACAGAGAAACACTAATGAAATACATGGTCAGCAGTGAAGAAAAGCCTCAAAACTTTCCCATATATGTTGTCCATTCAAACATAGACTCATACATTCTCTTCAATGATAACACAACTCTCCCAGATAATGAGGTCGAACCCACGACACTCATACAAGAGGAAGACACCAATGAGCAGACTGCTACCCAAGAAACAATGATTAAGCAAACATTAAACACAGCTGCTGCTCAAGAAAGCGAACAGGTTCCATCAAGTGAGGAGACTGCCCTAGAAAACAAACCAGATGGCACACCAGAGCTTCAACTTGCAATTCCAACACATAAGGAGGTCATTAAGTTCTCCATGGAACAAGAGATCCTTTGGTTCCTTGAATTTGATGGGTCAGTAAATAAATTAGGGGCAGGAGCTGGAGTTTGGATACATAATAAACAAGACAGTCATGCAGAAGGCCGAGCCTATAGACTGAATTTCAAATGTACTAATAATATGGCAGAATATGAAGCCCTTTTACTAGGCCTCAAGCTAATAAAGTTCTTACAAGCCACAAAGGTCTCAATTATGGGAGATTCAGATTTAGTCATCCAACAAGTGAAGGGAAATTTTGTCACCAATGACAAGAGACTGAGGTCTTATAGGTCTGTTGTGGCTGAAATACTAAGCTTCTTCACTGAATTTCAAATTACTAAGATTCCCAGAACCCATAACTTGCATGCCCACAGTTTAGCCACATTTGCAAGTACCTGTAAGCTACCTTTTGAGCCCCACCACTGTTTTACAGCTGAGGTAAAACACAGACCTTCTGTTCCAAACAATGTCAAAGACTGGCAGGTATTTGAAGATGATGCACAAATAAACAACTTCTTGACCTTGCAACAAGAATTTGAAGGACTAAATATTGACACTGAAAGAGCAAGTCAATCACAAATACTTGAAAGAGCAAGTCAATCACAAATACAGTTTGAACAAACCAACCACCCAATATCACCCAAAACAGCAAAACAAATGCTAAATCCAACTATTTTCAACAAGGAAAACATACAACAAATTCAACAAACCAATCATGAGGAAGCAGCTGTTGTAGAGGATGAAATCATAGAGCTGAAAGACAACTTTCTCCCAACAGGCCTAACTCCATTAGAAGACATCTTTGACTCAAATGACATCCCTAGAAAACCAAAAATGCAGCCCCTAAATACAGCCATTGAAGAATGCAACATTGGCACTATGGATAAGCCCAAGATAATAAAGCTATCTGCATCTCTGCCTACTGACCAGAAACCCAAATATATTGACCTTTTCAAAGAGTTTCAGGATGTCTTTGCATGGGGTTATGAGGATTTAAAATCCTATGACACCTCTGTTATCCAGCATACTATCCCTCTCAAGCCTAATCAGAAGCCATTTAAACAAAAATTGAGAAGGATTAATCCCATGCTCCTCCCTTCAATTGAAAAGGAACTACAAAAAATGTTTAAAGCTGGTATCATAGCACCAATCAGGTTTTCCGATTGGATTTCAAATTTGGTGCCCACAAGAAAGAAAACTGGTGAAATAAGGCTTTGTGTTGATCTTAGAAACTTAAATCAAGTGTCCCTCAAGGACAATTACCCCTTGCCCAAGATGGATCACATCCTCCAAAGAGTGGTGGGTGCCTCAAGGATCTCACTACTTGATGGATTCTCAGGCTTTAATCAAATCTTAGTACACCCTGATGATCAAGACAAAACTGCATTTACAACCCCATGGGGTACTTTCAAATATGTAAAAATGCCTTTTGGATTGAAAAATGCAGGGGCAACATTTCAAAGAGCAATGGATATTGCTTTTGCCAAGGAGATTCATGACTTTCTTGTCATTTACTTAGATGACCTTACACCTTTCTCAAAATCAGACCAAGAACATTTGAAACATTTGAGACAGATCTTCCTAACATGTAGGAAATATGGAATCTCCTTGAATCCCAAGAAATCCTTATTTGGTTTGGAGGAAGGTAAGCTATTGGGACATATCATTTCAAAAGATGGCATTAGAATTGACCCAGATAGGATACAAGCTATCCTACAAATGCCCCACCCAAGAAATATAAAGGAATTACAAGCCTTTTTGGGTAAAATCAACTTCCTGAGGAGATTTATCCCAAATCTGGCTGAACTGAGCAGATTACTGAATAACATGCTAAAGAAGGATTCAAAAGTGAAATGGACTGTTGAAGCAAATCAAGCCTTTGAAGGTATAAAATTGGCCCTTACCCAAACCCCAGTCCTAACCAATCCTCAATTTGACAGGGAATTTATCATATTTTCTTTTGCTTCTCAACACACAATTGCTGCTGTTTTGTTACAGAAAGATGACCAGGGAAATGAAAAGCCCATTGCTTTCTTTAGCAGAGCTCTTAGAGATGCTCCCTTGAAATACCAAATCATGGAGAAACAAGCTTATGCTTTGATCAAGGCCATCAAAGACTTTAGGATTTACATCCTCTACTCACATGTTATAGCTTATGTACCAAGTCCTATTGTCAAAGATATTCTCACCCAAGAAAATTTAGAGGGCAGAAGAGGAAAGTGGATTGCCAACATTTTGGAATTTGATATTGAGATAAAACCTACAAAACTGATAAAAGGGCAAGGTTTGGCCAAACTAATGACAGAGGCAAACTTCCAAGCCTTAGACATCAACCAGCTGGACAGTGAACCGGAGCTGGCGACTCCAAAGATCAAGGTAGCCTTTGAACAATCCCCTTGGTACTCTGATATATGTTATGTATTACAAAACCTGTGTGCTCCCCCAGGATTGTCCAGAACTAAATGTAGGTTCCTAAAAATGAAAGCTTCTAAATTCTGTGTTATGGATGGAAATTTACTTTGGAAAAACCATGAAGGGATATTGTTAAACTGCTTAATGGAGGATGAAACTAACAATATCATAAAAGAATTTCATGCAGGTGACTGTGGTGGACACTTGTACTGGAAGTCCACTATGGATAAAATACTGAGGGCTGGTTACTACTGGCCCACCATGTTCTCTGATGTTAAAAAGTTTACCACATCATGTCATAAATGTCAAGTGTTTGAGGGAAAGAGACAGTTACTGCCACTTCCCTTAAGGCCAATTGCAACAGAGAGACCTTTTCAACAATGGGGTTTGGATTTCATTGGGGAAATTCATCCCTCATCTTCAGGCCAACATAGATGGATCTTAACGGCCACAGACTACTTCACTAAGTGGATTGAAGTTGTTCCATGCAGACAATCAAATGATTCAACAATCATTCAATTTCTGGAGAATAACATATTAGCTAGATTTGGCTGCCCTGACAAAATAATAACAGACAATGCTGCTGCTTTCAGATCCAAGAAGATGGTAAATTTCTGCCACAAGTTTCACATTACCTTGGGCCATTCTACTGCATACTATCCCCAAGGAAATGGCCTTGCAGAATCATCAAATAAAAGTCTGGTAAACATTATAAAGAAGGTGTTAGAAGAAAACAAAAAGAATTGGCATAAGAAGCTTGTCAATGCCTTATGGGCAGATAGACTAACAACCAAGAGATCAATTGGGACCAGCCCTTATGAGTTGGTTTATGGATTAGAAGCCAAATTCCCTTCATCACTAGGAATTCCTGTTATGAAACTTCTTCAAGAAAGCCAAGCTGAACCAAATGATATGCAAAGAAGGATCAATCAAATAATATGTTTGCAGCAAACTAGAGATCAAGTGTACAGCAGAGTTCAAGTTTTACAAGAAAAATTAAAGAAGGCCTTTGACAGAAGGACCAAGGCAGAAGATTTCAACATTGGTGACAAAGTCCTCAAGTGGGATTCAAGAAGGGAAGATAAAGGAAAACATGGAAAATTTGATTCCCTTTGGAGAGGACCATTTGCTGTCCAAGCAGTACAAGGAAACAATACTTATTTCCTTAAAAGTCTTAATGAAACTGATTTGGATGAAGGTCCTGTGAATGGTAGGATGCTGAAGCACTATTTTGACTACTACCCATAAGTGCAGCCTGAGTTTCCATTGTACATATTCAAGTGTATATATTACTTTCTGTCAAAAGGTAAAAATGCAGTTTCTTAAGTTTTGTTAACTATCAGCAAAAGGCAAATAGGATCAGAGATCTACCAAGATGGGAAGAGCACAATTTGGCATTTTAAAGCAGCATACTGCAAGTATTGGTGAAAGCAGTCAAAGGCCAAGGCATTCTGACCTGCTGTTCTTGGTCTTTCTAATGAAAAACCATCCCCATGTGGAGCCACTGTTAGATACCTATACCAATAGGTTTCATATTTCATGATTGGCAAGGAAAGGTCCAAATATGCTCTGCTTTGATGATGCAAAGATCCCATATTTCCATGAGGAGACAAGGTTTGTATATAGCTTGATGTGGACTCAATTTTGATGGATGGTCCAACAGCCTAATCTGGATCATGCCATGTTTTAAATTTTCAGTTGTAGAATAGAGAAAGAAGTCTGTCCAAACTGTTTAATCTTGGCAGACAAGTAGTTTAGGTAGAGAAGTAAGGCTCCCAACTGCTTAATCTGGGACCTTGGAAGCAATAAGGGTAGCATTAGATAGAAAATCAAAAGGAAAAAGCCAGAGAAAAGAAAAGGCAAATAAGGGTCTGCAAGTCTAAGTGCACCCTCCAAGAAGAAACAAAAAATGCTAGGCAAATAGATGGGTAGGCAGATGGGGTTGCAGAAGTGTCATTCCTTACAATTGAAGGTGTGCTAACCGATTTTACAAAGAAAAATCAATGGATTGAGAAGTCCTTCTTCTCTATCAGGTCGCAGCAAAGCAAAGAAGCATGTCTAACTTCCCAATTTTCCCCTTTTCCATTCATTACTAACATCCCCTCATCAGTTGAGATTCATGAAAGAATTGGTGGTTTTATGGTGGTTCTTAGTCCTTTAAAGGCCACATTTCTTGTCTAAAACTCTTTTCATTTTGATCTACTCCCTAAGCTAAGTTATTTTCAAATAAACTTAGTAATATCACCCCTCATCCACTCTTTCATCCACATTAATTTCTAACCTCTATTATATAATTCCCCTATGTTACCCTTTCCCTACTATTATAACACCATGGTGTATAAACCCCCAAGCATTCTATAAATATCCCTCCCCTTGGCATTATAGCCATATGTTCTCTGTCAGGGATCAAATTGACATCTGGTCAGTTTGAGAAACCTAAGCCTAACCCCCTTCCCCCTTCTGAATCCATTTTGACCCATTACACCTCCATTTGCTAAGAAAAACATATGAAAAACCTTTTTTTTACCCATAACCCGCTTCATTTGCAAAAAGCGCCCAAAAACCCACTTTGCCATTTTATCCAAAGTATCGGCGCGGTAATATTTTTTGCTATTTTACATTGAAAAACCATATAAACCCGCTGAAACCCAAAGTCCCGCTGGGCACGCTGTTCAAAAGAAAATACTATTTTATTACCTCCCCGCTGCCGTATCGTCCGCACTGTTCGGCGACCCGTCAACCGTCCGATCGGGCGCCTTTGATCGGACGACCATTATGCATATCGGGTTGGGCCCGACGTCCGAAGATTAGCGCCCGAGAAACTGTCAGAGGGTGACGTCAGGCCTTTGCCACGCGTCGCCCTCACAATTTCTCGGGTCGCCCTCTGACAAAACCCTGACCGTATCTAAGGCGGTCCGAGAAAAACCATTACCGCTTTTCATTTACCGCCGGTTCTGTTATGCCTGCGTCATCACCACGTCGGACCCACGTCAGTGCCACCCCGCCGTCGCGTCAGCACTCTGGTCCACCCCTGCGCTGATATGTCTGCCACCTCATTATCCCGTGGACCAATCACAGCTTGCCACCTCACCCGGTGACGTCATGCTGACGTCATCCGACCTTGACCCCACCTAATGACGTCATGCTGACGTCATCTCAAAAACGCGCCAATATGCCAAAAATCCATATTTTAGCCAAAAATGCGTGTTTTTTCTCACTTTTGCCAAAACAACTATTGATTTTCCTGCATGCATTTTACGACCAATTTAGCGCCAACCTGCACAATTCGACTCTGAAACCGTGGGCGCCTCCGTCGTACCTGCATTCGCAACTGTTATCGACAATTCGCAAGGTATTTCTCAAAATTGTTCCCTGCACCTAGTTTTATCCATATTTCTGCAAGAAAACTGTATAAGAGAGTGTAAAACACCGAAATCACCATTAAGCATCCATTGACCTGCACTCATTTCCAACTAACAAGGCAACAAACCTTCTGCCAAGCCTGCATTTGACCAAACTGACCTGAATTCACAGGTAGTTCGCGCAGTCGTGAACTAGAAACCTCCATTACATAAATTCACCACAGAAACACTCTAGTCACTCCTACTACTGTTTTTATCAGTCCTATAAACGGTATTTCAATTGTTGTTTGCTCAATTCGCCCTCTGTTCCCTACAATTCACAGTTACATTATAAGGAAACTCCTCTGCGTTCTTCTGCTCACTTAAAACAGTTTACATACAATTCAGAAGCCTTACCAGCCATGGAAACACCAATAGCCTTGAATATCCAGCCTCTGAATGCCCCTCAAAGGGAGTTAGAATGGAAAGCCCTGGGAGATGTAGATTATCAGATGATAGACTGGTTCCCAATGGGTTCTAAGTTCAATATCCACATGCTAAATGAATTGAAAGCCCAACACCTTGGTGGAGCTGATATTTTAGGGATTTGGGACTCAAATTTGCCCATTTACAACCTCCCTCAAGTCAATGCCCTTCCAGACTTAATCCACAAGTGCCAGGAATGCTATGATCCATGCCAAAGAGTTGTCCTCAGTCCTACAGGCTCAATCTTGTTCCATATCACCCAGAAGCCATAAATGAGATGTTGCATTTCCACTCTGCAAGGCCATTGACCCCTCTCTCCATGCTGGACTTAGTAAAGAAGGGGAGTAATTTGTCAAGTGCCCAGATCATCAAAATTAATCAATTATTCATACAGCCAAGCTCTGAAACTATGAGGACTCCTCCTATTGGATATCACTACCTGAATGACTTGGGCAGAATGCTGGTGGATTTGATCAGCTACGTCCTGGGGTACATGGGAATTGAGGATGTTGATGACACTATAATGGCAATGCTGTCCATATTTTCTCCTGGAAAACCTCCAGCTGTGCACTATGACTATGCCACCTATATTGCAGAAAAGATCCATGAACAGCTAATGAATCTACAGAGGGAGAGGGTGTTCAGATACACCTCATACATCTACCACCTGTTCTTGTTTTATCAACCAGACAGTTTCTCCATTCCCCTCAAGAAACTTAATACCCAGGGAAATCCAAGGTCAGTTGTGTTTTGGACTTCAATTTTCCATAATATTACTCAATCACCATACACATACTGTGAATTTATAGACTTGTTCATTCACCCAGCTATGACATTGTTGTATGGTGTCCCTCCTCCAAGGTTAACCGATGAGATGCAGAGAGTTCTCCATCTCTCCAAATCCTACAGCATTGGTGATTGGTATTTTTACCAACACCACACAGTAATCAGAATATATGGCTGTGAATTGGACCCTTACAGGCTGCCAAGGTATGTCCCTATGAGACTTTTTGCCCTAGAATACTTCAGGCAGTTTGGAAATGCAGACTGCTTCCATTTCCAAAGTAGGAATAAGAAGGTGCAGCTGAAGGTAAGGAACCAGCTAGGCCCTTTTCTATACAATAAAAGAGAGGAGGGATGGAAGGAGGCAGATATGATCTTAGAGGGTTTCAAATTGCAAACCAGTTTCAAATGGATACCTTATGACCCTAATCATTTTATCTCCCTCAGAAGGATAAAATACAAATTGGGTAACTATTCACATGTTAGGCTCCCTCATGTTGAACAGTATGCAAATTCTTTGAGCTGGAAAGAGGGCACTCTAGAAGAGCCAACTACTAGAGAGCAGATGCTAGAGAGAGAGGCTAGGAATTTGCAAAAAGAGGCTGACTTGGAAACTTGTGGACAGGTTTCCTTATCATATCAAAGGCAACTTGGAGCATCTGCCTCTTCTTCAACAACACATCAGCAAGCTTCCATGGACACTCAACAGACTACCAGCAAAGGCAAAGAAAAGCAGGTGGAACAAGAGCAGCCACCTCCCATGACTGAAGAGCAAACAGAAAAAGAGGTGGAACAGCAGGAAGTACGTCAACAGCAGCAGCAACAACAACAAGAAGAACAAAGACAGGAGCAGCCTGTACAGCAAGAGCAGACAATGGAAGCCCCAAAATCCACTGAGCAACAGCCACAACAAACTGTGCCTCCAAGGCAAGAAACATCAGCTGAAGCATCAATCCTCCAAACTCCACAAAAGGAGGATACTAGCAGGAAAAGAGACAGAGAAACTCCCTTGACCACCTCAATAAGTCATGGTGAGAAAAGACAGAGAATGAATCCTTTCTCTGAGGAGGAAATGCCAATGGGACAGTCTTTGGGCATGGGCCCACCTAGCAGGGAAGCATCCGCAAGTTCCTTCCAACAGGAACAGGACAGAACAGTGGGAGGAGAAGTCAGCTCCTCAAGCCAGCAGAGAGAAGGTGAACTGAGCATCAAACAGCAGTTCATAGACATAAAGAGGAGGAATGAGCCAATAAAGATACAACTATACAATCATCTGTTGAAAATGGCTCCCACTAACCAGCAAAGACTGATGTCTGCGTATGATGTTAGTGAAGGCAAAATGATCATGAGTCATTTTTTGCCAGCTGTAGCACAGCCCCAATCTCCTACAGATTATATAAGGACCAATCTTGAGGTCCTTGCCAAGGACATCCACCCTATGGACAAAATTGAATTACACAAACAAACGGGTGAGATGGTGTATGCCTCCTTGGCAGACAAAACATTGGATAATTATAGGCTAGAGAATAGCCTTCATAATACAGCTGCCCAACTTGAGTTGGAAAGGGCATCCTCTCAAGCTAAGGACAACAGAATTAGGTCCTTAGAAGATATAATCATAGAAATTGGGCATGATCCCAAGGATATCAAGGGCATACAAGAGATATTGAAGTTGAGGGATGCAGACATGGCAGCTTTAAGGAGAAAGATCAAAATTCCAGCCACAATTCACCCTCAAACAGATGAAATTGTCCAGCAGAGGCATGATCAAGATGCCACAGCTTTGCTGGTGTCTCTATATAAGCAGTTAATCCAGACTCAAGAAAAGCTGGGAGAATCAGAGGCTGCACAGGCAGCATTACAGGCAGCTTTGAAGCAAAAAGAAGAAGGTCAAACCTCCCAGCCTCCTCCTGAAATAATAAACCTTGAGGAAACTACTCCAACTACTGTTCCTCCTCCTCAACAAACAGGACAGGCAGCACCATCCACCTCAGCACCACCACCACCAACAACAGAGCAGGCCCCAAGCCTGGACATGCAAAAGCTGAGAAATGAGATCCAGGCCTTGGAAGCACAAATGACAGAATTAAACGAGGCCAGGGAGAAACTAGCCAAGGTAAATGAAAGATATGACAAATCCAAGCAGACTGTGGCAGAAAAGGGCAGGGAAATAAAAGCCCTCAAAGACAGGATAAAGGAGCTAGAAAAGGAGCTCCAACTGGATAAAGTGGTGGTCGAGATCAAGACAGTGCTATGGGCCAATATTGGCCAGTCTATTACTGACCAATGGCAGTATATTGACACAATCCATGAGCAGTTGGAGCTCATTGGAAAAGCACAGAAGGAAATTCAGAGATCAAGGGCAGCTCTAGGCAATATCACTGAAATTTCCACCAGGATGATCAATGTGCTCAATAACAGAACAAGTTCTCAGTTAGCAACCATGGGAATTCCTAACAGGACTGAGACTATTATGTTGGTAAAAAGGGTCCTTACACTAAGAAACTTAGTGCAGACATTGGAGAGAAGGACCCAAGACATGCAGACCGAAGTGAACAGATTTATGGACAAATTTGTAGTATTACAGAACAGAGGTCTCCCTGGCTTACTGAACAGCGCAGGAAAACTGCTTACCCATGAGCAGTATGCCAAGAGAGTCAATACATTTGCCACAAGTCAGATCACTGAAAGGCCCAGCACCTCAGAGGAAACAAGGCCAGCTACAGGACAAAGTCTCTACAACAGAGTAGAGAATTTATTCTTTATAATGAATGAAATAAATCACCTATTTGAAGTGCCTCCTAACTTCTATAAATACACAGAGGCAGATGAGACTATGGATGAAATTCTTAGGCATCAACTACCCACACAGGAATGGTGGACAAAGGCAATACAGATGATCCTATAGACCAGGAAGCCATTCTTCAAGTTTTTTCATCAAAAAATTACAAATCAGCATGCACAGGAAAACTTAGTAAAATCAGCATGCATAAAAGGTAAAAGCTGAGCCAACTCAGCAGAACTTTCGGCCAGCAGGTCAAGATGGACAGCTACAGGTGACAGGGCCGAAAAGTTACAGCAGAGCATCCACATCAGCGCATTTTCCAGCATTTAAAGCAGATCATTCCAACCGACTCAGTGGCCTCCAAAGGCCAAAATATCTTCTGACTGATATAAATGAACATTTATGATGTGTTAAAGACAGCAATAACTTTTTATCTCCTGTTATGTACAAAGTTGGTGAAATATTTATTTCTCAGATGACTCAACGCCATAGATATTTTGTATTACCGTTTGTATATATTTGCCCCTCGCATAAGCTTGCAGGGTTGTTGTTGATTTCTCTTGAAGAAGTTCCTATGCTGTAATCTTTGCAGAGTTTAATAACAGAAGTAATGGAATTTCTTAAGTTCTGAGTTGTTTGAACTCGTTCATAGTGTTTGTTGAAATTGGCAGGATCCCTGTGCATCTCATATACAATAAGTTTTCTGTAACTCTCTTCGTTTTGTGTTTCAGTCTTTTGCAATCCATAAATGTTTCTAAGTTTCTAAATATTTAGCAGCAAAGAAAAAGAATAGCTTTCAGGATTTATTCATGGAATACCCTGAGCTCAATCTATGTTGTTAATGAATGTTTTCCTCAGTTATAATCTTGATAAGTGTAATTCTTAATTGCTACACTTTCAGAATATATCTTTCACAGTGACCCTTGTTTCAGGAATTCAAGTTTGCTCCTGAGCAATATATTTCACTTTCACAGCATTAGCTTAATGGAGAATTCTTAATTGCTTTCCATTGGCTAGACATGCATCATCATACATCATCACTCAAGCTTTAAATTTTGTTTATTGAGATACCCAATAGGCCCTGCAGTCTGAACATTCCCACTGAAGCATTTCAAGCATCTCAAAGCTCTTGACTCCATTGCCCAATGAAATACAACTGTCCAAATATTACATCTTAGGTATTGAAAGACATCCTTCAACCAAAACATAAACAAAAACCCAAGCATAGTAGCTAGCCTAAAATACTATCATAACAGAGACAAATCATAAAGAGAGAGCCCTCTCTGATTACAGTTTGGCTAGAAACTGTAATCCAAAGATTGGTTAGTGGTTACCCCGGCCGTATTCCCTTGGGAGTCATAGGGAACAACCTGGGTGTTAACATTATTTATGGTTACTTTCGTGCATTAAGAATAAACCCAGTGCACAAGTATTCAACAGTAGAAATGCATAGATCATAACAATTCATTTACCATAAAAGATAAAGTCGCATTTAAAACAGAATTCAGAGTAAACTTATCTTTATTAATAATCTTCACCAATTCATCCAGATCCAACCTACGCACTCAACTGTAGGGGTCCATGCACACAGCTGCAGAGCCTCTACCTACTACCCTTATCCCTCGACTCGGACTTACAGATGCTTTCAATTTTTCTACTTCAAGTACCCATTACCATTCATCTTCTCCCAAAATAACTACCTTTCCCTCATAGAGTCGCGCTCTATTTATACCTGTTAGGTTCCCATTTTGTCTATTCTTGACTGTATATTTTGCCATTGTATTACCCTCTTCAACCCTTAAGTGAAAGCCTTTGCTAGTGTTTTGGCTTGATCACTCCAAAAGGTACAGAATAACTTTCCTCATTACTACATGTTTAATTATTTAACACGTAATCATGCTATCTTTATAATTATTCCCTGAAGTTTATTAAAGTGTTGACTAATTGCTGAAACTGCCTAACTCGCAGGATCACATTTTGTCGTTGCTGAAACAGCGGAAACAACGCAAACTGTGAAGCTGAAACAGCAAGAACAGTGTGAACCTCGATGCTGAAACAGCACGAACAGCATGCGCACTTTGAGGAACAGTTGGGATTTGCGTAACAAATCTGCATCAGCAAAAGAGTCTGACCGATTACTATATTGGTCGTAATGATCATGATCCTCATGGCGGTAACAATATTTTGTTATCAAGGACTGACTTTCTTATTTTTGGTACAAAATGGTTGAAACCGAATGTATGAAAATCTGTTGTAATAGATGTCTCCTCTATAAAGAGGAGACATCTACATTAGAGAAGGGGACAGAAAGGAGGGTAACAACTTGTAACACAGAACTTGTAGTGAAGGGATGAGACTGAATCTCTTTCTGTAATATGGTTTATTGGCAGATGAATACAATTCTGTTCTGAGTATTTTATTTTAATTCTTGTGTTCTGGGGAATCTTGTGAGAAGGACAGGGCCCACCTTCATCACAAGATTCACCCATCTTCTTTCTGTTGTGTGGTGTGTGTGTGTGATTTCTATTTATATTACAGTTACTGCTTCTAATGATATTTACTTTTGCTGAAACTCTGTTTTCCTTTTAGCTGATTGATGTTGCATATGAGTGCCTCACCGGTGATTAGGATTCACAGAGTGTATGTGTGAACTGGACAACAGAGGCAGGTGCTCAAAGTCCTTACTCTGAGGATAGGGTCCTGATCCTTTGTTGCAGGACAGCCATCACTTCCCTTTGCAGACTTGTTTTTTTTAAGTTATTTGTTCTTACTTCATTTTCTGCAATAGGCTGTAACTACTGTAACTGCTGTAACACGGAGTAGGGATTTCATAAGATAGTAGCCTGTTTATACTACAGCTTTTAATACCATTAAGATTGAGTACATACAGTACGTAGTCACCTTTGGAATAATCAGACTTTCCCGGGTTGATAATTAATGTGGCATTCGACTGTTTTATTATTAAACAATTAAAGTGACCAACATTTTGGCGTTGTTGCCGAGGAAGGCGACTAAAGATTTTAAGGGTATTAACATTTTTCTTTAGAAATGCAGGATGCATGAGAGGACGCAAGAAGGTTAACCATTCAGGCGGCAAAGGCAAAGGAGGAGGAAGAAAAACTTTTATTGACGATATTATTTCAAAAGCTGAGACATCCCAGAGGTTAAGCTCTCGGAGGCCACAGACCCAACACTCTTCCCAGACAGATTTTCAGACAGGGGAATTAGTGGGGCCAGAGAGGGTTATAGAATCATCAGAATATACTGAGGAACCAGTGGAAGAAGACGAACGACCAGTAGAAGAACTAATAGAGGAAGTTAAGGTGGAGGAACCAGTGCAGGACATTGAAATCCCAACAGAAAATTTTGAAGACCGGGAAAGCACATCAGGAAAACAACCAATGGAGAATAACAATGAAGGACTTTTCAGTGGAGGTCGCAGAATAGAGGGAAGGGGAGAAAATTCTCTCTCCATCCTGGAATTCCCCATTGGAGATCTCCCTAGAGGAGCAACTCCTATGAAGAATATCCCACTTTCGGCATTACCCAATTTCCATGGGTTATCCACAGAAGATCCTGATGAATTTCTTTTTGAATTTGATATACTGTGTAGAAGCTATGACTATGTTAATTCTGCTCAGAAATTAAAATTGTTTCCAGCCACATTAAAGGGAACGCATTAAGATGGTTCATGCTTGGGAGCTCATGTGATTACAACATGGGACCATATGAAGGAGAATTTTTTGGCTAAATACCAAGATTATTGTCAAACAAGAGAAAGGAAAGAAGAATTATTCAAGATGACTCAGAAGGAGGACGAAACTCTGGAAGACTTCGTGGAAAGGCTACAATATAACTTACAGCGATCTGATCATCCTGATATGAGTAAGGATATTCTCAAGTCAATATTGCTAAGAGGGGTACGAGATGATTGTTTAGGTATGTTGAATATGCTTGGAAAAGGAGACATATCTAAGGAATCCTATGATGAGATTATCAATTTCTGTAAAAGATGTTCGAGAGGAGCAGCAAGCAGACCAAAGAGCAAAGATAGTACATACTCAAGAGTCCAGAAATCAGCAAGTGGAGGAGCAACATGGGCCGAAATAGGTAACTTACTTTAAGAATTAAAACTGAAATGTTAAGCTCTTTTGCTTCACAAATTGATACCTTGCAGGTTAAAAAGAAGCAGGCAGAAGCAGAAGCTGCTTTGGCTATCTTCTGCTCTAAATGCAGGGGAAAACACCCACTAAGGGAATGCCCCTTGGACAAGGTACCAATCTGCACTATCTGTGAAAAGGACCATGAGACTCAACAATGCCCTTCTTTTCCGGGAATAAAGGCAGCACTGCAGCCAATTGAAGAAGAAGTTGAAGCAGTGTATCTCCTCACACAGAGAAGACAATGGCAACCATGAAGACCAGGTATGAATTCTAACATGTCGTTTAATCGTTGGAATAATCATCCCCCTTTTCAAACAAATTACCCACCCTTCAACCAAATGCAATACCCACACCTTAATCAAATGAATTTTCCATCCATGCAGCGACCAAACCCTCTTTTTGTTGATCCTACGATGTGGAATCCCTGGGCTTTACAGCAAACCTATTTTAATCAATGGAACCCGAATTGGACAGCTCCACAGATCCCATTTCCAAACCAATTACCTCAGTATCAGATATCTCTCTCCTTACCATCAAATGCCCCACCTAATAATCAGACAATAAGACCTCAGCTGCCTGTACAACCTAACCCCAACTCGAATAATAATAAAGCTCTGCAAGTAATTGACGTTCAAAACCAACTGGTTTCCCCTATGCAATGCAATGACATTCATTTACGCTCTGGAAGAATACTTGAACCCATTATTGATGACATCACTTCCGATTCTGATAAAGAAGAAATCGGAAAAGAAAAGTCATCTAACACTGAAACAGTTGGATCATCCTCTAATAACAATGCTGAAACAGTTGAAACATCCTCTAAAAAGACTGCTGAAGTAGCAGAGCCACCATTCCCTGAACATTTGGCTCTTACCAAAACACTTGAGCCACCTGCTTTTAATCTGTTAGGAGAGCTGCAGAATTTATATGTTAAAATTCCACTCTTACAAGCACTAAGAGATGTATCGATTTATGCTAGAACTGTTAGAGATATTTGTATTAAAAAACCTGGGAGAAAAGCTAAAGACCCCCTCACAGTTCATGTGATGGGTGATCTAGCTGCTCTAATGTCAGAAAAAAATCCCCCTGTGAAATATGGTGACCCTGGTCACCCTACAGTCATAGTTCAGGTTGGTAAAACCTTTGTTTCTAGAGTTCTAGTAGATCTAGGTGCTGCAATAAACATCATGACACTTGAAACAGCACAGTTACTGCAGTTAAAAAATTTTATTAGGGAAACCCCAACCATTCTAGAGCTAGCTGACCGCTCCACAATCAAACCTGAAGGAGTCATTGAAGACCTGATAATTTCAGTCGAATCTTGGAACTACCCAGCTGATTTTGTGGTGTTACAGACCAAAAATAAGTTGGGGGGTCATCCATTGATTTTAGGGAGACCTTGGCTGGCTACAGCAGATGCCTTCATTAGCTGTAGGTCAGGTTCAATGACAATTTCTAATGGATGTGAAACCAAACAGCTTACTCTGTACCCTCATGCCACACCTATGATTAACAATGATAATTCAGTGTGGTTAGATTATGAGGATGATGAGACTCAACCCATTTTGACTGTCGGACAAGCCCTAACTTTTAAAGATTCAACCGAAGATGAATTAATTAGTAGCTTTATTTCTGAACCTTCTTCGGTTAACTCTGAAATACATGATCACTTGACTTCAATCTTGGAATCTGAATCACAGCAGAATCTTAAAACTGAAGACTTATATCAGACATCAGCTGACACCCCCTCCAAAATTATAGCAGTTGAAATCGAGTCTGGCAAAACATTAAATATAAATCCTAACTTAACAGATGCTGAAACACAACAGTTAATGAAGTTACTCCACGAGAATAAACAAGCATTCGCATGGGATTACACAGATATGAAGGGAATTTCTTATGAATTATGTACTCACCGAATTTATATTAAAGAAGGATCCCGCCCAGTGTGCCAACCCCAACGAAAAATGAATCCCAATTTAAGGGAAATTGTAAAAGAAGAACTTCAAAAACTGTTAAATGCAGGATTTATATATCCTATATCTGATAGTGAATGGGTTTCATCATTAGTAATAGTACCTAAGAAAAATAGGAAATGGAGAGTGTGTGTGGATTATAGAGCTCTGAATAAGGCTACTCAGAAAGATCATTTTCCCTTACCATTTATTGACCAGGTACTAGATAATTTGGCAGGTAAGAGATTCTTTTCCTTTTTGGATGGATTTAGTGGTTATAATCAGATCAAGATTGCACCCCAAGATCAAGACAATACCACTTTTACTAGTCCATGGGGGATTTTTGCCTATAAAGTTCTTCCATTTGGACTATGTAATGCCCCAGCAACATTCCAAAGAGCGGTGATAGGAATTTTTTCTGATATGCTTAATGATTTCTTAGAAATATTTATGGATGACTTTACTCCTTATGGTGTGACTTTTGAAGATGCTTTACAAAATCTTGAAAAAGTACTTAAACGGTGTATAGAAGCACATCTTTCCTTAAGTACTGAAAAATGTCATATGATGATGAATCAAGGTATTGTTTTGGGACACTTCATTTCATTCCTAGGAATTCAAGTTGATCCAGCTAAGGTACAAGTAATTCAGACTCTGTCTATCCCGAAAACAAAAACTGATGTAAGAAGTTTTTTAGGACATGCTAGATATTATAGAAGATTTATTAAGGCTTTTTCTAAAATAGCTTCTCCCTTGTTTGTGTTACTTATGAAAAATGTTGAATTTAAGTGGACTGATGGTTGTCAAAAAGAATTTAATGAATTTAAACATCAATTGTCTACAGCTCCGATTTTAAGAGGACCTGATTGGGCACTCCCCTTTCATATATCCTCTGATGCTTCAGACACTGCAATTGGAGCTATATTGGGTCAAGAAGAAAACAATCTTCCCTATGCTATCTATTTTATTAGTAAAAATATGACCCCTGCTGAACTTAATTATACAATCATCGAGAAAGAATTCTTAGCAGTTATTTATGCTATTAATAAGTTTCGACATTATATTACTGGTTACACTACTTTTGTGCATACTGATCACTCGGCCATTAAATATTTAATGAACAAATCAGTTACAAATGCTCGAGTTACCAGATGGTTATTATTATTACAAGAATTTGATATCACAATTGTAGATCACCCAGGTAAAGAAAATGTAGTCGCTGATTTTCTTTCTCGGTTAAAAACTGATGAAAATATTCCAGTAGATGATTCTTTTCCTGATGAATATTTATTTGCAGTATCTGCTCACTCACCTTGGTATGCAGACATTGCCAATTACTTAGTTGCAGGGAAACTACCATCACACCTATCGCACAGAGAAAAAAGAAAGATAGTTCAGCAAAGTGCTAGGTATAGCTGGATAAGTGGGTGTCTCTTTCACACAGGACTCGACCAGGAAATTCGAAGATGCATCAGAGAAGATGAAGTTTATGATATATTGAAGGCTTGCCACGATGGCCCTTGTGGAGGGCATTTTGCAGATAAAAGAACAGCACACAAAGTTCTCAGAATGGGTTACTATTGGCCCTCACTTTTCAAGGATGCAAAGAAATATGTTAGGGCCTGTGATAGCTGTCAGAGAATGGGCCAACCTAATCACAGGGATGAAATGCCACTTAACCCCCAGGTAATACTTGAACCTTTTGAAAGATGGGCACTAGATTTTATAGGTCCCATCAATCCTCCATCCAATCAAAGAGCTTATATACTGGTTTGCACAGATTATATGACTAAGTGGGTAGAAGCTAAGGCACTCATCAAAGCTAATGAAGAATCAGTGTTAACTTTTCTATTTGAAGGAATCTTTGTTAGGTTCGGTTTTCCTAGAGAACTAGTCACAGATGGAGGACCTCCTTTTAATTCCCATGGCTTCAAAGATACACTTCAGAAATATCACATTAAGCATAAGATGACTACACCTTATCACCCCCAAGCAAATGGGCAAGTGGAAAGTACAAATAAATTCATCGAAGCCATTTTAACAAAGACAGTCAAGGAGAATAGAAGGGACTAGTTTCAAAGGTTGCCTGAAGCATTATGGGCTTACAGAACTACTTGGAGGAACACTACGGGTTTTTCACCTTATGAATTAGTCTATGGTAAAAACGTTGTTTTTCCTATGGAATTTGAAATCAAAACCTTAAGGACTGCTTTAGCTGTTAACCTTGATTTGACTGATGCATAGACAGCTAGGTTGCATCAGCTTCAAGAATTGGATGAAAAGAGGTTGGATGCCATCCATCAAACAACCATGATACAATAGCAAAGAACCAGGTGGCATGACAAAACTATTAAGCACAAGCAGTTCCAAAAAGGTAATTGGGCCTTACTGTATGACTCCCGTTTTGAAAATTTTCAAGGGAAATTAAGAACAAGGTGGCTAGGACCTTATGAAGTAGATGTTGTTTTTCCAAATGGAACAGTCAGACTCCTAATGATTAATGATAGCAGAACACCATTATTAGTGAATGGGTATCGACTCCGTTTGTATCAACGGCCTATTTCTAAAGAGGATTTCAAAGCTACTTGCATGACAGACATACACTATACCTTTTTGAGGGAACCTACTATCCCTCAATGCACTTAATTTCCTGTTTATGTATTTATTTCTAGATTAGATTTCTTAACTAATAATCCCTGTCAAGGGTTGCCATGTTACAATTAATTATTTTGCAGGTCTTAGCTTTGGATGGTGGCTGAAAAAGAAAGGAAGAATTAATCTGCAGATTGGAAAAGCATTGTCATTTCAGATCATAATCCATTTCCCGTTACTGATACACTATTTCCCGTTACTGATACACCATTTCCCGTTGCTGATACACCATTTCCCGTTACTGATACACCATTTCCCGATGCTGATACACCATTTCCCGTTGCTGATACACTATTTCCTGTTACTGATAATCCATTTCCCGATGCTGATACACCATTTTTCATTGCTGAAACACTACTTTCCAGTGTCGAAACACCAAATCCCACTGCTTAAACACCAATCTTTTCTATTTTTCCTAAATATCCCCATTTCTACTCCCGAGAATGAACTATTATTTCAAAAAGAAATATATCATTCTTTATTCAGAGGAATCGGCCATTTATCCTGTTAATAATACCCCTTCACTACTGCTTCTCGTGAATAATAAAAACCTCGTGGACAAAAACCCTCACACCTTACAAACCCTTTCTTTTATAATGATCATTAACCTATTAAGGACGAGGTAACACTTTTCGGTGCAACAACCAAAGGTAATTGTAAAGGTATGCATGTTATGTGTGAATATTAAATTGTAGATAATGAGGAGATAGTTGACATGACCGCTAAAAGCGTCGTACTGCCAACCATATCATTCAGCCGCAGTTGGGGGGATTACCGAAATATCGTAATCATTACAGGACACGCCTATCACTGCCATCCCTATTCCTCCCACTTGTGTCTAATCCACCTCGCTTATCCCTGACCACGTCATAATTTCATTTTACAACGTTCTGCTCTGTTTCGACTTCGGCAACTCGGCTCTGCACTTTGTATTCTGCCTAAAACAGTAACCATGGGTGGAGATGCTGTTAGACATGAACTGGGCTCGACGGCGTTACTGGAACTTTACCCAGATGCATACCAAATCTTCCTTTAGGCAGGATGGGTGGACTATTTTAGAAGACTTCCGGAATTTGATTTGCAGCAAGTTCTCGAATTTGCATGCAACTTGAGGGAGGGGTATTCTACTGTCCAAGGGGTCAGAATCCCAGTAACAGAAGAAGACATAGCACAAGTTTCCAGGCTTCCAACCAACGGCATTCGCTGGTTCAGCAGGAAGCATCTTATCCTCAATGCGCAGCAAGATTTCCTGCTACCTGGGGCGCAGGTGGAAGCAAAAGGCAAGGGTGTTGCGCTTCGGTCATTACCACCGCCTTGGCCAAAAGTTGCAGAATTCATCAAGCACTACTTCACTTGCGAGGGCCGCTACCAGGTAATCTACCAACATGACTTTGTCTTATTAAATCATTTGCGGCATGGTCGTCTAGTAAATATGCCTTATTATCTCCTTGGATGTCTGAAAAATATGGCACATTACACTGTGAACGCTAGGCATCAACTCCTCTGTCTCACACACCATCATTTGGTCCAACTCCTGATAAATAGAGGCTTCGCCCTGCATAACCTGCCTCCCCCCATTAACCCTCCCTAGCAAGCTAAGGAAAATCCTCAGCAAAATGAAGAAAATTCCCAGCAAGAAGCTGAAACTCAGCAACCAGCAGCAGGAACACCCCAATTAAGCACTGAAAATCCGCTGCACTCCTCACCCCATGATGAAGCCGAACCGTCCACTCCCATAGTTCACATCCCTACCGATGATTCAGACGAGGATACCCTCATCACTTTCCTAAAAAGGAAAAAGCAACAGAAAACTGCAACCCCGTCAAAAAGAAGAACCAGGGCCTCAGTAAAGGCAGCCACTATTTCTGATGATTCCCTGAGTAAAAGTCCTCGCAAGAGGAAAACTATTGTCTCTCCTGGTTCCCTACCTCAGCAACGAACAAGGTTGTTTGCAGCAACCGAGGTCGTTCCTCCTATTATTTTAAAACCTCGTATTTCCCTGAACCTTCACCTCCTTCACCCTCAGATGCCGAAATTCAAAGTGTTCACGATTTTGTAACATCATTTTTCTCAACAGAGGCAGCTGCTCCACAAGAACCAGCTGCCGACAAATTCAAACCAGACATCCAAGCTGATATAGGACATGTGGCTGTTACACAAGAACCAGCCACAGACCCAATAGGTGAAACACAAGAACCACCTATTGGGGAGCAAAAAGAAGACGACCTGCATGTGGTTGTTACACAAGAACCAGCCACAGACCCAATAGATGACACACAAGAACCACCTATTGGGGAGCAAAAAGAAGACGACCTGCATGTGGCTGTTACACAAGAACCAGCCATAGACCCAATAGGTGAAACACAAGAACCACCTGTTGGGGATGCACATGATGAAGAAAATGTTGAACAACAATTTTCTTCTCCTTTGGAATCTGTAACTGTAGAAGCCCCAGTCACTCTAGCCTCCCTACAAGAAGAAAATGAGTTCTTAAAATCAGAAATTAAGGCCTATCAGAAAGAATTAGCAATGGCTAGGGAAGCCTATAAAGAAGAACTCAACCTATACATGTTAGCTCAAGTAGCATCTCAAGCTGAAAAGAGTGTAGAGAAAGAGCAATACAGTGAATACATGTGCAGTGAATGTGGGGATATCTATACTCAGGCAGGATATAAAATAATTGCAGTCCCATTGACTGGAGCCAGCCCTATTATATTTAAAAAGGAACACCCTGTTGTTCCACAAGAACCAGCAGGGTCTTCAAGGATTTCAGAGGAAGAAATAGAACCACCCCAGCCTACCCAAGTTATTGATGAGAAGAAATCAGAGGAAGAAATAGAACCACCCCGGCCTACCCAAATTATTGATGAGAAAAAATTAGAAGAGGAGGTAGAACCACCCCAGCCTACCCAAGTTATTGATGACCAGAAATCAGAGGAAGAAATGGAACCACCCCGGCCTACTCAAGTTATTGATGAGCAAGAACCAAAATCAAAATCTTTTACAACTGTGCATATACAAACTGAACCTCCCTGTGTTAGCGATGCTCATGTACAGACTTCTACTTTCAAGAATTAAGCAACACATGGAGAGCAGAATACGAGCTTTCCCAAGGAAAGGCATTTCAATAGCAGAAGTCATTATGGTTTAACTATGCCTATAGGAATTGGGAAGCAATGGAACAGTCTCGTGCATAGCACAAAGAAAATAAGAAATTAAAAGCCAGACTGTCCCTTATCCTAGATTTGGTCCAGCGCTTACTGGCTGCAAGAAAGCCTTCTTTTAATTACTATGTATTCTTGAGAGAACGCTTGGCGTTCCTCCAATTGAAAGCAATAAAGGATGGCAGACCACACCAGGTCTCTACACCACAGCAATTCATTGAAACTTTTGCAGAAGCACCAAACAATGATCAGAATTTGTTGTGCGAACTCTATCTTCATAACGAGGCTATGCCTGAAGATAGAAAGATTAATTTACTTCCTATTTGTGGTGATATTCAAATAAGAGATTTTATTTCCTTTTTGGCCAACCAATTCACTTGGCAGAATGCTTTCATGTCTGCACAACACAATGAGGAGAACTGTCTTCTCTGGATTCGCCCGGAACCACAGAATGCAGCCATCTTCCTCATGGAACATCAACGGAATCTATGATAAACAGGCATGACCGATCACATTAGGAATCTGCAAGCAGCAGTCTTGGAAGACTGCCAGCATTATGTCAAAGCTAAAGGACCTCTGGCCATAAAAGCAAATGAATTTTTCTGGGAACAGTGTCCCAAAGAAAGAAGGGAATACCATCCCTACAATCCCCTCAATCTGCAGGCAACAATCTCAAGGATACCTGCTTATGTAAAATGCATGAGACAATGTGCTGAACAGTGGATTGGTTACCGTTTTCATTTCCCTCTCTTATGGCTTCCTGGAGAACAATACAAGGCTCAATTTGCATTGACTAAAAAGGAAGAATTGGCAGCATGGAAAAGCATTCAAAATGCCCAAGGGTTCAGAGACATGGCTGACAGCGCTTTCTACACTTACTGTATAAGCAATCTACATTGTTCAGCCCAGTATTCTGATTCTGATTCAGATTAGGCGTTGCATGCGGACATGCAACATTTTCAGTTGGGGGGATGTTAAGTTCCCATTTTGTCTATTCTTGACTATATATTTTGCCATTGTATTACCCTCTTCAACCCTTAAGTGAAAGCCTTTGCTAGTGTTTTGGCTTGATCACTCCAAAAGGTACAGAATAACTTTCCTCATTACTACATGTTTAATTATTTAACACGTAATCATGCTATCTTTATAATTATTCCCTGAAGTTGATTAAAGTGTTGACTAATTGCTGAAACTACCTAACTGGCAGGATCACATTTTTCCGTTGCTGAAACAGCGCAAACTGTGAAGCTGAAACAGCAAGAACAACATGAACCTCGATGCTGAAACAGCACGAACAACACGCGCACTTTGAGGAACAGTTGGGATTTGCGTAAAAAATCTACATCGGCAAAAGAGTCTGACCGATTACTATATTGGTCGTAATGATCATGATCCTCATGGCGGTAACAATATTTTGTTATCAAGGACTGACTTTCTTATTTTTGGTACAAAAGGGTTGAAACCGAATGTATGAAAATCTGTTGTAATAGATGTCTCCTCTATAAAGAGAAGACATCTACATTAGAGAAGGGGACAGAAAGGAGGGTAACAACTTGTAACACAAAACTTGTAGTGAAGGGATGAGACTGAATCTCTTTCTGTAATATGGTTTATTGGCAGATGAATACAATTTTGTTCTGAGTATTTTATTTTAATTCCTGTGTTCTAGGGAATCTTGTGAGAAGGACAGGGCCCACCTTCATCACAAGATTCACCCATCTTCTCTCTGTTGTGTGGTGTGTGTGTGTGATTTCTATTTATATTATAGTTACTGCTTCTAATGATATTTACTTTTGCTGAAACTCTGTTTTCCTTTTAGCTGATTGATGTTGCATATGAGTGCCTCACCGGTGATTAGGATTCACAGAGTGTATGTGTGAACTGGACAACAAAGGCAGGTGCTGAAAGTCCTTACTCTGAGGATAGGGTCCTGATCCTTTGTTGCAGGACAGCCATCACTTCCCTTTGCAGACTTGTTTCTTTTAAGTTATTTGTTCTTACTTCATTTTCTGCAATAGGTAGTAACTGTTGTAACACGGAGTAGGGATTTCATAAGATAGTAGTCTGTTTATACTACAGCTTTTAATACCATTAATATTGAGTACATACAGTACGTAGTCACCTTTGGAATAATCAGACTTTCCCGGGTTGATAAATAATGTGGCACTCGACTATTTTATTATTAAACAATTAAAGTGACCAACAATACCCTTCTCTGGCCCGCGCTCCCTACGCGGGCCAACTCTATTTACATTACTTTCTATTATTCTCGAGTGGTCTACCCTTTGACTCAACCTATTACAATTCACGCTCCGTGCTTTCAGCGGAGTCTTTACCCTAACTTTACCCAAAATTTCCGGCTTCGCACCCCTTTACCGTTGCGTGGGTATTTTTCTACCCAACAGTCCCCCAACACAATCATCATGACTCGTCCCGAGTCACTGAGCTGGTGCGTCCATCTTTGCGCGGAGGTCGGTCAACAACTTTAGTGCGTCGCTGGTACTAGCAGCAAATTCTTCCATCATGCGCTACATCCGTTCCACCTGTGGTACCGATATTTCTGCCCCTGTCTCGGCTATCTCCATTATAGCACATTCGGCCTTCATGTGTGCTACCTTATGCTCTATGGTGGTTGAAACTGCAAATGCCTCATCCAACCATGGCTGGATACGGGCTTTCACCACTGCTTCCTTCTGTCTCGCGGCTTTGGCTTGGAGTTTCATGTCCTGTACCTCCCTCATCTTGGCCAACCGCTGCGGGATAGCAACGGTCTATGCAGTCCCCCTGAGCTAATCGTAGGCTTGCTAGAGTTCCCGGGCCTCTGCTTCCAATTTACGGAGTGTGGGATCTTCCTAAAGGACAGTGAGCGTATCAATCGACTGATTGAGCAACTCGGTACATTCCTCGAGTGACCGTGTAAGCATCGCACGCCCCATAGCAATAATGTTCCTGCATTGTACTACGACCTCTGGGGGCGTTGGTGGTGGAACCTGTAATTGTAACTCGGCAATCTGCGTGCTGAGCTCTAGCTGGAGCCGTGCAGCCTCCTCTTTTGTCCTTCGGAACTTCGTAGCCAGTGTACGAATCTGTGCTTCAACAGGAAAGTCCTCTGTAATTTCTAACGTCTAGGCACTCGAACAGGCTTCTGCTACTACCTTTTCCATCTGTTGTTTTTGTGTGATTGCTTCATCACGTTGGAGCCGTAGCTGTTCCATATTAATTTTCTGCTCGTGGAGTATCTGGTCAACGCGGCTGGCCCTAGCGCAAAGTTCGATTGTGGTACTGTTGTGGAGTTGTTGCAAACTATCGCGCGGGAATATTGTCAATGACGTACCCTCGTGGTCCCTTGGCGAGCTTATACGTCTTCTTCAGTCATTCTATCATCCCTACATCGTTGCTTTTACCAGTGATTTCTCGAGGGTTCCGTCTGGCGCAGGGAAGATGCGAGATCTGGTGAACAAGTTCTATTGTGACACTGACGGGTTTATCGACCCATAATGTATCTTCGTGCACTAGACAGAGCAACTACTTGATGACTAACATAGTAATGGGGGGCGGAGAAAGTGCGAGCGGAGAAAGTGCGAGGTTGCCAGGAGACAAAGTAATCCGGCTTCATCCACCTTTCGTAACCATTGCTTTGGCTGTAAAGTGGTCATCGCGCCATCTATCTTGTGGTCCATTAAGGCATCCATTGCTAGATGGGGAAATTTTGTTCGATCTGCAAGGTCGCAATCTTCAAATTTCATTATTGCGACACGGCCAACCACCGAGTTTTCCACTGGGATGGCTTTCGGGAGAGAGGGGGTAGTGATTATATCATTGAATTCGTCCAGGTTGGCAGGTACCTTTTTCGTCTCCTTGCTTGGAGGCACATACTTGGGTCGTCGCACTGGCTATACAGGGTCCTCCTCGAGGACGTCCTCTTCTCTTCTGTTTCTTCCTTGCTATCGATGATAACAGTTTTACCTTTTTCTTTCATTGTGGATTTGCCAACACGCTGGATTTGCAGCGACCGTCTAACTAATTCTAAAAGTGGAGGTTTCTTCTTGGTCTTCGGAGTCTAAGGGGATCTAGAGTGCTCGGTTCCCTGCGGCGGCTCTAGCTGTGGGCTAATGGTGGTAGGCTTTTGAGCTTTCAGGATAACATCTTTGTAGTGCTGTGGCAATGCCCGAAACCACGCACTATTTTCAACTTCCTCGTTGCTCCTAATGTAGGTAATACGGACCGATTCTCTTGCTGGACAGTACGATGTGGTGTTGTGACCTTTGCTTTGTTTATATATCGATTGAACTCGAAAACCGACGGCTTGTTCTTGTGATAGCTCATAAATGCGATTTGGACGGTTATGCTTTTTCCTTAATGGCCCACCGCCCGCTTCAAGGTGCTTTAAATGCACCATCATACCATGAGTGGTATCTTTAATGATCACTTTCCATCTTTCCTTTGTAGCAGCGAATCCCCAGGGACGCAGATGCGGTTTCTGCATGGATCCGGTGGTCATATCACGCAACTTTACAGCAGTGTGTTTTATAGTCGCACACCCTCTTCCAATTGCTTGGGGTGCTGGGACTGAACCTCCGACGGATAGTCAGAAGGGTGAACTCCTCACGCGGGTCTTCCGGTTCCCCACTCACCCGGGTCGCGAGCACCCTATACGTCCTTCTGCTTCCATTACGAAATAATGGTGTGCGCACCATTGTGGCTCTGGGTGAAACCGAATCAAGGTAGGAAAGCCAGCCATGTTAGTTTCCTTGGGCAATTCCTTTTCATCATCTAGGTAGGTAACTTCTAATTGAAGTTTCGCGATGGCTTTGTCCAACTTCATACCGTGGTCACGAATTCGGTCCTTAGTTTGTTCCAACTCATCCAGTCGTCGTTTTGCACGCAGAATGGCATCCCACAGCTATTGAACCTTATCGCAGACGTCATCCCTGGTGGGATAAGTTGTACCTATAGTGGTTGATTTGGCTGTAGGGAGGAGGTTCTCCCTGGCTTGATGATCCTGTGTTCCACTCTGGTCTTTTTGAGGTGTCGGCCGTTCGCCATACACCCGTATTCTTCAGGCTATTGTTTTATGCCATCTTAAATCGCCACGCATATCTTCCAATTCGGAGTCAAAACTTCCGCTCGTCGCGCATATCTTCCAATTCGGAGTCAAAACTTTCGCTTATATCTGAGCTTCCACGATTCTTCTGCTGGTACGTGTAACCTGTCTGCCGACGCACTGGGTTGTTCCTGTACTACGCATGTGAGCTGTTCTTCAGGGGTCGTGTCCTTCTTTCCTAGGTGGCATTTTTCATTACATCGTGTTGATTGAGTCACCCTATTATAGTTGAGTGTTGTAACTTCCTTCAATCTATTTTGCCATTGCTCTGCTTCCTCCTCAGAGTCCATGGTGAAAATGCTATCTCGACAGCATGCATCCGATCTTGGTCTTTCGCTGTTATCTGATAAATGCAATCAAGTTTGTCATCACCTTCTTCATCGCGTACGGGTTCGGTATAGCGTTCTCCTTCCACTGGATCCAATGGAACTACCACCCGTAGTGACTTCTGTTCAAAGGTCATCTTGCGCCTTTTTAAGTTAATAATCCCCTTCATATCTGTAGCCCAATCAATTCCCAGCAATGCTGGGTAAGGATTGTTGTCGTCAACAATTTCTATAACTTTGAAATCGGTTTGGGTACTCACACTGTCGATGTCTACCATTATCCCTTGCAATCGGCCCATTGGTAAGATCTTTTTCTAGTTGGCCATTCGTAATTGAATCGGGGACCATTGCAGTGCGGGTTTGCCCATCCGTTCCCAGGTTTGTTTAGGCAGTACGTTCGCATCTGAGCCTAAATCCAAGATAACTTGATCCATTTCATAGTCACCGATTTGCGCGGTTAGTCTCATCTCACGTCCGGTGCGGAGAGCATGTCTTCCTATCTTCCAAACGCCCTGTGGTTCACTGAATCCGGCGCATTTGGTGATCAGTGCTTGCAATTCTTGAACAGTGTTACGATCACACAGCAGTTCATGCAGGTTTCCAGAAAGGTAGCGACCATAGAGACATCCACTCCTGACTCCATTTGGTCCCTCCTATCTGGGGTCGAAGCTTCCGCGAAGCTCCGTTGAGCTTCTCTTGGCCCCATCCTTCCTTGCTTTGACTCCGCGCGGTGTTCCTTCATAGGTGTGTCGCACCTATGAATGCCTTCATTTCCTTTAGTTACGCCGCTTCCTAGTACCATGTTTATGCTAGGGTCCTCTTCGCGAGGTTCCGCATGCATCATTTGGATATTCTGGGTTGGTAGAAGTTGGAGCACTCCCTTTTCGCTTAATTGGCCAATTAAAATCGGGCAGTCTATTGATCAAATTGCTCACAGTAGGGGCATGAGATCCTGTTTGGGTTAGTACAGTCGCGCGCGTAGTGTCCCTGTCCTCCACAATTATAACAAATTAATTGTCCGCAGCCCCGCCCGGGCCCCCATCCTCTTTCCCTACCGCGTCCTTGAAACCCTCCTCGCACCTCAGTCTGCACCCGGTAGGCTGGGGTTCTCTCTAGCATTAAGTCATAACTTTGGCACGTTCGTTCATCATGCCCCACCGATCGGCAAAAATTGCAATACAGCTGTTGTGAGGTCTGGATGTATTTCTGTAATAGGTGGCAGTTATCTGTCGCATGCTTCCCTCCCTCCTAGCAAATTGCGCACCAGAGCGCCTGCGTAGTACTTGGTCCTGCTTGTACTTCTACCTTTAACGGCATCAGACCTCCTCCTGCCAGATAGTTCAAGAAAACCAGGCAATGGTTCTTGTCGTGCATTTGGCTTTTACATTTGATACAGCCCATCTCCGAGTGCACCTCTAGTCGGGACATTCTTCCTTGCTTCAGGCTCTATACTTCCAGGCTCAAGTTTTGAAGTTGCGCGTGGATTTGTTGAACTCCCAACCCTGGGTCCGGTATTGGGGTCGCATGTAGCCTCATTGCTGTCTCCAGTGCCTCAGCATGGGTTGAGATCTTATGCTGTGACAAAGTCATCCTCAAATGGAGCGTCAAGGACGCCACAAACCACGCACAATGTTGCCCATCTGTTAAGGTCATGTTCGCTTCGCGAATAGTACTTTTTAATCTCTGGTCCAGATCCCATGGAGTTTCACCAGGCAACATTGCTATCTCTTTGAATCCAATGACCGACTGGGCTTCAGACTTTGGTCGGCCAAACTCTTTATTCAGCACGTCCTGGATTGCCATTATTCCCTCATTCAAATGGTCGGTTGAGTATTTTATGTACCATGTCAGTGCGCGGTCCTGTAGTGCACTGACCAGCGTGGCCTTTTTAATGTTTTCATCTGTTATGCCTTACGCGTCCCATACAGATTTTATCACAAACCAGAACCGACTTGGCTCTTCATTCCCTATACCTTGAAAGGTCGGTAACTTGATTGCGGTTGCCATCCCGGCTTTTGGTGGTGGAGGGGGTGGCGAAGGTGTTGGTGTGGATGGACTCGACGCGGGTGAAGCAGGTGGCGGTGTAGACGGAGGTGGTATCAGTGGGAAGCATTCTTTAATCAATCGGACCACACTTCCTGGCGAGAACCTAGTGAGATCCTCCTCGCTTTCCCGCGAGACAGAAATCAACGGGTTGTTCTCTACTTCTCTTGTTCTTCGATAACCCTTTCCACTCTGCATTACCCCAGACATCAATACACGCGCAGAATTTGTTTTTCGCACAACAGCATCTTAATCGAAGTATTCAATGATTTGATGTACCTACCCCGCAGTCCTTGGAGAAAGTGCCTTTCTGCTTCACTGTAACTTATGGTTGTATCTATCATGAATTCAGTGATAAATCCCCCAATGATCCGATCTAACCAGTGGTCTACCGCGTGTGCAATTCTATCTTCGGTGGCTTCTAGCCTTCGCACTAGTTCCGGAGTCCACACTATGGGCTGGTCCAATCTGCACCTTCCCACGCTATCAGCTAACTTTGCGATCCACTCATACAATTCTATCGGGAATGTTACGAAGAAGATCTCATGTATGTCCATGAATATATAGCGATCCAACCACTATTCCTCTGATATCCGCGAGTTTCTGTTCTCCTGAACCGCGAACTCGTGGAGCTTCAGATCCCACCAATCTTCAAGTTCTTTCTTTGTAGGATTCCAGTGTTCCCACATTAGACACCCCTTAGGCAGATCCCAGTCCCGGCAACGGAACCATTTGTTGGCTTATAGGGGCCTGCCCAGGTTCAGAAGAGTTATTTAGCCAAACAAATCCCGCAGCTACCGGCCCTTTTGGCAACAGCGCACAGAGCATGGACTGAGGTCTCACCCGAGGTAGCAGGGGAGAGCGCTGGAACCAAGTTTCCACACCCTTGGGATGTCTAGATGTGGTTTGTGAGGTTTGCGCGCTGTTCTGCAGCCTCGCGCTGCGCAGATTCGGTTAGCCTTATTACACTTATTACAGATTGGATCAATTATTACTATTCTGATCTAGTTAGAGCAGTCTTTAAGCAAACTGTATTATTTCTAGTTACTTTCGTGCATTAAGAATAAACCCAATTCACAAGTATTCAACAATAGAAATGCATAGATCATAACAATTCATTTACCATAAAAGAGTAAAGTCGCATTTAACACAGAATTTAGAGTAAACTTATCTTTATTAACAATCTTCACCAACACATCCACATCCACCCTGCGCACTCAGCTGCAGGGGTCCGCGCACACAGCTATGGACTTTCCAGGCCTCTGTGCACACAAATGCAGAGCCTCTACCTACAACCCTTATCCCTCGACTCGGACTTACAGACGCTTTCAATTTTTCTACTTCAAGTACCCATTACCATTCATCTTCTCCCAAAACAAATGTCTTTCCCTCATAGATTCGCGCTCTATTTATACCCTTCCCTAGCTCGCGCTCCCTGCGTGGGCCGACTCTATTTACATTACTTTCCATTATTCTCGGGCAGACTACCCTTTGACTCAACCTATTACAATTTGCGCTCCGCGCTTTCAGTGGAGACTTTACCCTAACTTTACCCAAAATGTCAGGCTTCGCGCCCCTTTACCGTTGCACGGGGCTTTTGCTACCCAACACTAGACATTGTTGGTCCAGCCTTGCTTGAAGTAATTGAAGAAAGTCGGACTCTTGGTCATATATATGCCCCCCTTAACTCCACCTTCATTGCCCTCATTCCAAAAACCGACTCCCCCTCCTCCTTCCATGACTTTCGTCCTATTTCACTCTGCAATTGCCTTTACAAAATCATAGCCAAGATCATAGCCAACCGCATCAAGCCTATTCTATCTGACCATATCTCTCAAGAACAATTTGCTTTCCTTCACAACAGACATATCCATGAAGCCATTGGCACGGCCCAGGAAGCCCTCCACTCTATCAAATTGAAAAAGCTCAAAGGGATGGCTCTTAAAATAGACTTATCAAAAGCCTTTGATAAAGTAAGTTGGTTGTACCTCAGAATGATTCTCACTCATCTGGGCTTCCCTTTGGAGTTCATTAGTTGGATCATGGGCTGTATTACTTCTATATCTTTTGCAATTCTCATCAATGGGTCAGCCTCTCATCCCTTTCAGGCGGAAAGGAGAATAAGACAAGGTTGTCCACTATCCCCTCTATTATTCCTCCTTGTCATGGAAGCCCTGAGCAAACTGATACATTTGGAGAAGCGATCTGGGAGACTCAGGGGATTGAAGATCACTAATCATTTTACATTGACCCATATTCTCTTCGTGGACGACATTCTCATTTTCCTCAGTGGGAGTGTTCAAGATATCATTACACTAAAAGAGACATTAAAGCTTTTCAGTATTGCTACAGGGATGGAAATCAATAGGGAAAAGTCCACTATATCCTTCTCAGAATTCTCCCAACAGGAAATACAACTCTCACTACAAAATTTTCCCTATCAGGTGTTAGATCTTCAGGCTAGTCTGAAGTACCTGGGTTTTAGACTCAAAGCAGATGGATACAAACTAGCGATTAGATCTGGCTGATTACAAAGGTGGAGAAAAGAATTAATATCTGGTGTCATCACTTCCTTTCCAAGACGGGAAGATTGATACTTATCAAAGCAGTATTAGAAGCTACCCCTGTTTTTTGGATGTCGTTGGCATGGATCCCCATGGGGATTCTTAGCAGAATACAAAAAGTTTGCAATCATTTCCTATGGAAGGGTCGGAAGGATGGGAAGCCGTTTGCCTGGGTTAAATGGAGCAAAATTGCAATCCCCAAAAAATGGGGAGGATGGGGATTAAAACAGCTTCCAGCCTTTGCACAAGCACTGGCTGCTAAACAGGGGTGGTTACTCCTAAAACACAAGAGTCTCTGGTCAGAGGTGATTTCCCACAAATATATCTGGCCTAGCTCCATTATTGATTGGATAAGGCATCCCTCTTGGAGCAGAAAAGGTATCACGTCATTTGGAGGGCCATATTAAACACCATGCCCATCATCAAAAGAGGTCTTATCTGGAAAATTGGAAATGGTGCATCAGTACGCATTGGGATTGACCCCTGGACAGGCAGTGGGAATGTCTATCAACTACCACCAGAGTTGATCACGTTCCTCAACAATATAGGCATCCTGTACATTTTGCAACTTGGCGACCACCGAAACACTTCCTTTCTGTCACAAGCCTGGCACTCTGGGGTGGAGTGGAATATCCCGATTCAATGGGATCGATCGTGGAAAATCTATATACAAGCTCTAATAGAATCCCACGTCCGACTAAATGATGAAGAGGATGAGCTAATTTGGGGTTATTCCAAAAAGGGTCATTACTCTTCCAAACAAGGATATGACATCATTCAAGCAGAGGCAAAACCGGACAGACTGAAGAGCTGGTGGACTCACCTTTGGAAGTTGAAAGCTCCCCCGCGCACTAGACTATTGATGTGGAATATCCTCGAGGATAAAACACCTACAGGAACCAATCTTAGGAAAAGGGCTTACACAGGACCTTCATGGTGTGTACTCTGACATCAGGAGGAGGAATCGAATCAACACTTATTCCTCACTTGTTCTACATCAAAGATGCTATGGATGCAAGTACTGTTGTCTCTCAACATCAACCAAAGCTGGCACGGCGAAGATATCCCTAGTGCTTGGGACAACTGGTGGGGTGAAGCAAATGATCAAAAGATAAGAAACCTGTCGCTCCTGGTCTCTTGGCACATTTGGTTGGGATGCAACAATATCATATTCCGAGACAAGCTTATAAACTGGGCCCTGATTCCACCTAAAATTTGCGCGGGATATGAGGAACTCCCAGCTGAAGAGATCAACAGCAGAACCAGGATTATTACCCAGGAGCAGATTGATGAAACTCGGCCCTTGGCCTATTTTGATGGGGCTGCACAAGCCCAGGGCTGCAAAGGTGGCACAATTTTCCTTCTATGAGACACATTTCTTTCAGATTTGCATGGGCTTGGGCGAAGGCACTAACAATTTCGCAGCGTTGATCTCCCTTCAACATTTGATTTATTTTGCCATCCTCAAACAATGCAGACATATCCAAATATATGGGGACTCCAAAAATGTCATAAATTGGTTTAACAATATAACTACATGCCATGCATTTTCTCTAAGAACTATTATGGATGAAATTGTTTTTTTAAACACATTTTGATCATATTTCATGCTCTCACATCTACAGGGAGCGTAATGAAAATGCAGACAAGCTTTCGAAAGAGGCAACGCATCGTCCTCGAGGAGAATGGTTGATCACTGAACATACACCGGAAAGAGTCTATCAGTACTTTCACAAGCCATACATAGACCAGGAACTTCGGCGGGCAGACAGCCCCTAATATTTACAGCGCTTTTTGTTACTTAACACAGTTATGTAAATGTTATTATTAGCACTTTTGAACTGCTAAACAGTTATCACCCTTTGGTGACATTTTGGTTTTGTAATAGCACAGTTTGTACAGCACACCCTACTGGGCCTACCTAGTATCTGTTTTTAGAACTACTATCCGCTGACTTAGGTCACAGTGTTTGCATATGCTTACGGGCATCTACAACATGTAATTTCAACAATTAATGAAATTACGATATTTTTTTCCTGGGAAAAAACATGATCGGGTACTTAAAAAAGAAAAATAAAAAAGAAAGAAAGAAAAAAAAAAGAGAAAGAAGGAAGAAAGAAGCAACCAACAAAAAGACTATATAGAGGGGTTGTTGAGAGGGAAAATGACCGTTGGGAGATTCCCACTAGATTGCACGCTAAATGTTAAACTGCAATCCCTTACTAACAACATGATTGGTTAGGAAAAGCCTGTGACGTTTAACAATTTACTCTCTTCCACATAAGAAAACCCAAGTAATATAGAGCCAATTACAAGAGACTAGGAGTCCCTTAATCAACAAAGAGATGTGAGAGAGCAAGGTGGCACCCTGAATTTATAAAAAAAACCAAAGCCTCGGGGCGTCAAACCAAAAGGATGACAGAGGATAAGAAGAACAGAACTATGAAAACAAATACAAACATAGAGAGACTGGCCTAGGGGCGTCAAACCAAAAGGATACAATGAGCAAGAACAGAGCTATGAAAGCAAATACAAACATCGAAAGACAGGCTCAATATCAAACCTTGAAAACCAAACTTGCCCTATGAACAACCCTCCCCATGCATGGATGAGTCCATGAGAGAATGGGCAGAGATAGTAAACACTCAGAGCGGAGTCATTGCTAAAATTAGGGCATACAGAGCAAAAGGAAACGCAGTGGAGACTGTGATAACACCTGGTTTAAAAGTTCATAGATTGATAGTGGCTCATAATCTTGGAGTTCTTTCCTCTCATTTCCCAACGTGGTCTTTGGAATCCTCGCCCAGTCTCCGTTGCCATTAACCAGCTTCGAACCAACCCCAACTGCAGCCATGATGAATGAGTGCTCTGCTTCTACAAATTTCCCTGTCCTCCATAAAATTGATGTGGCCAATCTTCATTTGCTGAAGGTAGGGGCGTGGGTTATGGTGGCTTCACATTTACGTACGTCGAGGCTGATCACATGCTAAGGATGAGTGTCATCGCCTCCCTCACCTCTCTGTTTGACGAGCCATTTCCTCATAATTGCTGACTCGAAACACCCACAGGGAGGAAAAAATATTAATATTATTGAAGAAGGGAAAAAAAGTTGACCTACAAATATTGAGGAGAATCATCTATAAACCATCATTATGAGTCTAATGATTTAAGCAAAAGTTACTGAAGGAAACAATATTTCATAAATAAAGATGTTAAGAATTTCGAAAACATGTTAAGGATGCAAAATAACATTATAAAAATGTAAAGGGTATGCAAAATAACGAGAACAAATAAGTGCTTTTTTCTTGAATATTTAACCATGTGTTTTTTTTTGAAGTTATAGGTTCAAAACTAAAAGGGTAGTGTGTTTTTTTCTTGAATATTTAACCATTAAAAGTATGTGTTTTTTTTTAAGTTATAGGTTCAAAACTAAAAGGGTAGTGTGTTTTTGTAGACTTTAGCAGTCAAATCATTGCACAGAAATAGATCCTTTATCCCATAACAAAAGTGTATCATACACCAATTTGATATTGGGTTTGGCTGTAACGTTAAATTGAATTACTATTATTATTTATTATTATTTATCCACATGCACACAACTCATATATATGTAAAAGATAATTTAATTTTCTTTTTCAGCACGAAAAAAGCCAGATTGCTATTAATTCATTATGAGAAAAAACAGTGCATCATAAAACTATTATGATAATCACATAGTTATGCCGAACCTTGACTAACCAAAACTTAATAGAGGTAGGCAAAATCATAGCCCAAGACTACAAATCCCCATCAAAATGTTCAGAATCAAAAGAAGGCAATATATGAGTCATCAGCAGATAAACAGGGCCAGAAAATTTGGAGAACCAAGCAGAATAGAGAAATCATAGAATAGGGGGCATGATACATACCAGATAGGAGGAGAGGAGTGAGAGAGTTATGTACCCGGCATAGTGAATTCCTGAATATGGTGAATTTTGTCCCCCACAGTTATATTCATCATCCAGACTTCGAATTGAGAAGCAAGGCCTTTTTTTGATAGCGAATCAGCAACTTTGTTTTTTCCTCTATCAATATGGTCGATAGAATAGTCCTTTCTGTAATTCCTTATTGATTCTATTATGTTCAACCATCCCAAAAGGTTGAGGTTTTTTATGACGTGTATAGACCGAACATGATCGATTATAACCTTTGAATCCCCGAAAATTTGCAGATCTTGAATGTTGAGAAAGTCACAGATGGTGAGAAGACCTGCCAGCGCCATAACCTCAGCTTTGTTATTCGACCCTTTACCACCGTTCCAAAAAATTTCAATATGCTGACCCTCCATAGGGATAATATAGACTCCACATGCACAACAACCATTTTGGGCCGCCCCATCAAAATAGACTTGAGGGACATCGGAGAGATCCAGAGAGATTGCCTTCCACCCATTCTCAGAATATTTTTGGAGAAAAGACGAGCATTGAACTGAGAGAGAATGGATTCATAGACGGAAACATAATTTTCCATCTTTGAATGAAAGAGGGCCCTATTCCGCCATTTCCATATGGCCCATAAGGACAGCAAGGGAATAGGTCTCCAGTCAATTTTCATATTACCCCACCATTCAAAAGCTTCCATGATGGAGGGGAAAGAGATCCTGCTGAAGCCGAAATGGACAGCCAAATTTTGCCATATCTTTTGTGATTGAGGACAGAGTAGGAAGATATGAAGGTTGCTTTCTACGTTTGACTTGCACAAGGGACAAATGGCAGGCCCACTCCAGTTCCTTTTTTGGAGATTATCCCATGTTAGGTTCTTGTTGTGGAAAACAAGCCAAGCAAAAATGATGATCTTGAGGGAGCAACCTGTTTTCCAGAAGGAGGATGGGAAGATGTTATTCAGTTGATCGTGGTCCGCGAGATGGAGCTGGAGATAGATATGCTTTACATATACAGTCGATCTTCCTCCAAACCCCTTCCAAATTAGCTTGTCCTCAGCTTCTGATCGGAAAATACCTCTGTTCCTCATAGCCGAAATGATCTGGTTCCATTGGAGAGCCATCTCATCATTGAGGCCCAACTCCAACGCCGACTTCCATATAGGGATGGATCCCTCCCATCTGAGAATAGCCTTGTCCCAAAAAAGGATCCCTCTATGCTGCAAGGCCCAAAGTAATTGTTGTGAAATGGATATTACCTCATCACCCCCAGCAATGGCATCAAATCCAATAATGATCTTTTCCCCTGACTGGAAACTCCATATCAGATTTTGGAGGAAGAATTGCTCGATTTTTCGAAAACTTCTCCAAATTGCAGAACCCTGAGAGGTTCTGATAGTGCCTTGCCTATACCAGAAAGTTATGTCTCTGTTATCCATATACTTAGATTTGATGGCCTTGCTCCATAGAGAATCTCCCAAAACTGCTTTCCATAAAGATTTACAAAGAAGGGCTTTGCGAAACAGATTTAGGTCCATGATACCCCAACCCCCATCTTTTTTGGACTCTTTTTTGGACGAGTCAGCATAGAGAGTTTTGATATGTGGAATTTTTTTCTCTTTGATAATTTAATTTTCACATATAGGAGAGCACAACATCCAATTATGGTATGGTATTTACATGTGAATTGGGGATGATCCCATGATTCGATAGTCAAATTCATGTTTCCAAGTGAGCTGCAAACTTGACGAGTCAGCATAGAGAGTTTTGATAGGTGGAATTTTTTTCTCTTTGATTCCACCCCAGATAAAATTAGCAGTAATAAAATAAAATTATCTTATTCAAATAAGATAATTTAATTTTCACATATAGGAGAGCACAACATCCAATGATGGTATGGTATTTACATGTGAATTGGGGATGATCCCATGATTCGATAGTCAAATTCATGTTTCCAAGTGAGCTGCAAACTTCAAATTTTTATAGTTAAGTTCGTCTTCAAATTTTTATAGTTAAGTTCGTAGGTTGCTCCATATGGAAAAAAAAATGTGTTTTATTTAAAAATACCCTCTAAAGAAATGGTTTTCTATATACAAATGTATATGGTATTAGTCCCAATGAGTTCCACAACTCCACTCATTACAATGAACTGTATAGAATGATGATATATAGGTTGCTCCATATGGAAAAAAAATGTGTTTTATTTAAAAATACCCTATAAAGAAATGGTTTTCTATATACAAATGTATATGGTATTAGTCCCAATGAGTTCCACAACTCTACTCATTACAATGAACTGTATAGAATGATGATATATAATGAAGTAAATCACATGTTTAGCAACTTATACAAATCGCTGAACATAGGTGACAACGAATAGTAATACAAAAATAATGAATAAATGGCTACAATCATATTTAACATTCGTAGTTCAGGAGTGTCAACCAATCAAACAGCTTCTGGCAAGTATGACTGAATTATATATACACAATAAAATCATCATGAGCAGAATCTTATTAGTTTCACTGTAATGCCTTATAGCGTGCGAACTTTTCAAACAATTCTGACAAAGCATTGTACAATGGAACAGCCGCTTGTGGCCTTGGAAGTGGACCAAGAAGAATATCAGATGCCTTGATGGATGAATTCCCGTAAAACCCTGCATTTGTTGAGTTTCGAGTAGTAACCATATTCCCTTCAAGCGAGCAACCAACAAATGCACCTGTATAATGAAAAACCCAGTAAAACCAAATTCATTAGCAGGCATAAACCTCTTCACCATATTATTCACAAGCATTGTTTATTTAACCTGCAGAACCTTACCTTTGCTACAACTGTAGGTGTAACAAGCTGCGGAGCCGCCATCTCCAGCACGTATATCTGCTTCAACTGCTCTTCCAACAGGCCCGGCAGCTGCGCTGAGCCCAGCACCTATTGAGAAGTGAATGTTTCCACTAAAAGTCTTTACTGCCTCATCCGTTCGAAGCACGATTATAAAATCTGTCAGCTCTCCTCCAGCCTGAAATTCAAATATCACACTTATGCAACAATTGTGAAATCTATATCGCAATTTAAATTGAAACAAACCAATGAACCAATATATATATATAATAACCACAAAATTAAACCTAATAATAAAACATTTCTGTGCATTGCAACAAGCACAGGCATTGTCCTGCTGAAAATATATGGATACCTGTGCTCCCCAACCAACACCAAAGGAAGAGACAGCAGATGGTGAAGACCATGACCCATCTTCCTTTCGAGCAATAACCAATCCTGTTCCAGCCTTATAAGTGACCATCATACCAACTTTGACAACTGTGAGAATACACAAACCTTTTGCTCGTCGTAAAACAGCATCTGGGATGGATCTTTCTGGTCTGAGAGAACCGACCTGCATTGCCAAGAAAAGTATCACTCTTTGAAATACTTACTAGGACGAAAATGCAGACTAAGAGAGGACTTCAATTGACAACATACCAGTCACTAATATTACCTTATAACTCCAGATAACAAAGAGAATATATTATGCAAAAAAAGTGATTAAGTATAGGATGCATGTCTTCCACAGTCAACACCAAAAGCAACAGTTAATGAATTTCTTGGAAACTCAGATAATAAGTCAAGTCTCACCTTGACAAAGCTCCGTAGAGTGTTAGTGGCCTTATAAATTTCATACTCCATGGACTGTCCCCAAGGAAAATTCAACCAAGATCTGAGGGTGCTTAAATCCGTCACGTCATGCGTTGCTGGTTGTGCTGCACGGCTCACCTTTTTAATCAAAAGACCTTGTACTGATTCCAACCTCACCCAGCATACATCACATACTCGTTGAGGTTCACTGGTACGAAATCTCTCAGGTAGCAAGCTCCTTCCCCTGGAACAGACGCCGCAGAAAATTCCACCACAGAATCTACAGTGATGCCTTGGACACATGATTGGGTGAAATCGTGAATTACACAGCATGCAAGCAGAAGCTGCGCTGTCAGCTATCCATTTTGTAGGTTCAGCATCCAAAATATCCATTGCAGTACTAAAAGTTGTATCTGAAAGGGTTTCAGCCATCTCTTTCCAAGCATGCTCTAATGAACCTCTTGCCATAAGACGATTTGGAACAGAAGGTTTGGCTCCTGCAAAAGAACTACCAACCTTTCTGGGAATCACTGCCAGCATCTCACTCACAACAGTCCACATAGTCAATTCCTGATCTTCATGTTGCCATCCAAAGTCTTCCTCAGGAAAATACCCCCCAGCAACACACAGACCTCTGTTCCATTCTTCATGATCACTTGCTGACATTGGAGGAACAGAGACAGGTATCCAGGGGCCAGTTTCCTCCAAGAGTGGCAAATCATAGTAAAAGTACTTTTGTCCTGAATTCTGATCTATCTGTGAACCGGTTTCTTTTTGTTCACATAGGTTAGCATTTCGTGCTGTGATAAAATCTTTCCTTGCAACATCTGTATCCATACATGTCTCACGATCAGTTTTTGTGTCAACAGAAGATACTGACTGAGAGTTATCTACAATTTCCTTCGGAGCCAAGCTCTGTCCAAGTACTTTCCCAACATGTTTGGAGGTTTGATTCAGAGACCTGGGAAGTGAAAATGCCTCCTCATTTACCTGTGGGTTGGCCTGAGGCAATTAATATTCAACAGAAACACCATCACATTACGCAGGTACGTAGAAGACCAAAAATAGGTAAATCATTAAAAAATGCAAAAAAAAAAAATGAGATGAATTTCCATAACTTTACATAGATATATAAAAGGAGGCCAGAAGTAAATTGATTTTTGAAGACATACAAGCTGGCAAGACAGCAGTAGCTACAGATACAGATACTAGTCTTAATCAAACGAGTCAAATCGTAATCTGTGTCTATGTAGGAATTGGCCAAAAATTTCTTCCATCGTTCAGTTAGTTATACATTCCAAGACCATGGCGCAATGGAATATACCATTGTGGTAGAAGAAACTGTGGATTCTCCCACTATATTACAATATCTCACTCCTTATACAAGGGAAACTTTGGCTGAATACTTCATGTATAAAAAATAATATGCTTCAACCATTTATGATGATCTTTCCAAAGAGGCACGCGCTTCTCAATAAATATCTCTTCCCTGGTACCACCTGGCCCAGAAGCTCATCCAGTAGATGTTTTCTATTTGTATTCCCCTCTACTGGAAAGAACAGCTATATTATGATTCCAGTTATGTGAGGGTAGTGCTACTGTTCTACCAACAGTTGAGACTAATGCTAGAAATGTTTCAGCTTATATTCCAGTTTTATGCTATGAAGAAAGAGAGGACAAAATCCGTGTACATTTTCTTATTATATTGCATAAGTTGACGGTAATTTTGGGATTTAATGACAAAAGGAAGATCAAATATCCCAGATATTGAAATATGTATTAAGGAGTCTTCTGCTACACCGTGGACCATGGAAGCAGAAAGGACTTGAAGAAAGACAGGCCAACAGTAATTTTGAGCTTTAAAGACAAAAGGAAGATCAAATATCCCTACCAACTGAAATCTACTCTATAAGACTTATATCTTACATATAAATTTTGAATTTTTAAACCTAAGCAAAACAGGAAAGAGTTATGGAGAAAGGAAAAGGTAATTCTAAACTTGAAGATAAATTTGATATTGGTATGCGGAGCTTCTTGAAGATAAGAAAAATTCCACTTAGTTTTGTTACTGAGATTTGTTTCTTCGAAGGTGTTAACACATATAAATCTTTTTTAAGATTAGCCTTTGTTATGTTAAAAGTTCGGGCTGAACTCCTAAGCTTAAAGTCATAACTCAAATTTTAAAAAAAACGCTGCCAAAATAAAATACAGCACACTGTAGTTGCGCATCCGGTCAATGAGGATTTTAACATTTGCCAACATGGATCGATGGAGATTGAGGCTAATGGTTATTATGATCCAAGTTGGGCATCTATACATAATTAATCCAAGAAGTGGCCAACAAATGTGAAGTGACAGAGCAAAGGTGCTGCCAAAATTTTCTATGGCACTATGTTTTTCCCTGTTTTAGTTACTATCTTCAAACAGAGCTTTCGAACAACTGGCAATATGAATTTTTGAAAACCAAAAGAGGTTTTTGTTAGGAACAGACTCATTTAAAGCAATGTTTTAAAACTCCGACTCCAACTCCAACTCGGCCGAGGATCGACTCCGACTCCGACTCCGAAACGGTAATGACTCGGCCGGCTCGATTTCAATGACTCGGTCGTTGTAAAAAATACATTAAATATTTATTTTTTTTATAAAAAAACATAATTTTAAAGATTTTAAACATAATTTTAAAGAAAACCATTCCTATCTATGTGATATCCTATCTATGTGATGTCCGATTCCTATCTATGTGATATCTGCAGCTATCATGCTATGACAGCATATCCATTGATGGGATTCACTCTACATTAATACTCTCCTGAGTCCTAACACAGTTGGCATAGGAATTGCAACTTGTTAAATTGTACCTTAGATAGTCTTCTACAGCCCAGACACATATGTGGCAGTCCAGCACACACTTATGAACAGATGTCGATACTTCAGTTACAGTAATTCGAGCTGTGCACTGCAAGTTGCAACGATGCACTTCCTCTCTTGTTGACTGAGCACTATAATGCATTATATACGTAGGATTGATTACTGTTCTATTTCCACAAATTGTCCTCAACTGTTTGCATGGTATCCTTAGAAGTTTACATGTATTAGTTCAGTTTTATTCTAGCAGCTTTCTAATTTTGACTTCAGAGTTCAGTCTAAGTTGAGTTAGGTAAGATGTATGCAATCCAATTGAGAGGACAGATCTCTAGGAGAATGCATGGTTGCAAGCATCAGATCATCTACAGTAGAGATGCACTTACCTGGTTTATAACTTTATCTATGGCACACACAAGATTAATTGTTATAAATATAAATGAAGATGATAACAGGGACAATTAACTGCACCGACTATTTCCTAAGTATGTACTAATTTAGAATTACAATACAAGATAGCAGTGCACTAATATAAAGAAAAGAAACCCAAGTCATTTTCTTTTCAAGGAAAAGATCCAGTAATTTTATTTCTGAGATAGGAACAAAACTTCATTTATATATGCCATGGGCATTCCTGCTGGCTGATGACCCGAACATATATAAGCAAGAAACAAAAACTGAAGTCTATGAGAAGGCCATAGAGGCTAATATTTTCAGCCTAAAGTTCAGCATTGGATCTGTAATTCATCAATCTGTGGACATATACATTGTCATTGGAACAGGGTCTGAAAATCCGCAGCCAACTTATGTATATCATTCATATTTTGAAAAAATGGCATGAACTCATGATTCTATGCCCTCAGGACTGACTCGGTAGTCATTCAATGACTCGGCCGAGTCATGGCTGACTCGGCCAAACGAACCGTTTCCTCCACCGAGTCAGTCCTGAGGGCATCGAATCGGACCAACTCGGCCGTTTCCGTTTCAGAACGGCCGTTTCTTAAAACACCGATTTAAAGAAACATCTGTCTTTACACAGCTATCACGGTTTTAGAGATACGAAGGGATTGTTGGACCCTATTTTTCAGGAATTCGCCAGATTTATTTTCTTAAAAATGCCTAGTCATCAATTGATGAGCCACCTCATCATTTTGACTTAGGGATGAGATCTGATCTCCTCGATTATTTGAAACAGTCTTTAAAATCAGCGGATTGAAGATAAAATCCAGATTTAGAGGGATGTTTGAGTTTCCTAAGGCAGAAAGATAAACAAACAGAAGACTAATTCCAGCTTTAATTCCAGCAGTTCCGACAGTTCGAAGAGAAACTTGCAGCCTTTCCTAGATTTTGTTTTTTTATTATTTTACTTTCTGAAAAGCTAGAGATAACTGAGGCTAGTATTTGTTATATATTTCATCATTTGTAATGATAAACGGTTGGTTCCTGGAGAACGAGAGACTTCTTTTTTTGTAAAAACATTTTCTGATATTAATCAAAGAAGATCCAAGCAGAAGTACTGGATTGTTTCCCACAAAGATTCTGGTTATGATATTCCACAGTCAGTCTTTAAGTATATGTTATTTTCTTTGTTTCCATTGCCCTGAATGGGTTTCTCTTCCATATTTGAATATTTCTTTCATCAAACTGATTATTATAGAATTTATCACTTATTTGATGCTCTTTTAATTGATTTGTTCTACTTGCTTCCCACCATAATGCAACAAATTTTATGTCTAATGCAATATTGTATTTTCTGCCTTTGAGAGTAACTTTCCTATAAACCAGTCTTGAGAGCTTTGATTAATACATCTTGTTGACTTCATGCCCAATGGATTTTCTCTCTGTCCAACCACTCTGTAAAACCCTTACCCTACCAAATATCTGGCCAATGATCTGAGCATACAACCAGCTGTTGAAGTGACAATGGACAGCTGAGTTGTAGAGAGAGCCCTCTCTGGGTTGGAAGGGCCAGCTTCCAATCTCCAAGTCTGGTTCAATATTACCTCGGGATTTTCCTTTCACAGCCAAGTAAAATTTCGAGTGATAACAGAGGGCAACATGGACAAGGGAGAATATAATTAAAATCTTACAACCGAAAGCTGTCAAGTCTAGATGCCATGCAATCTTCCCTGCTTCATCTGGAGGTAAAAATTGTATTAAATTGATTTAAGTACCATTAAAAAATGATTGGCAAAAGGTGTTTTAAATTCAACTCACATTCCAAAATATTGCATGACGATTGCTTGAGAATACATTGGAAGTTGGAACCCCGGTAAAATCAAGGAAAAATGAAGCAATGTATCGACACAAAATGTTCAGGCACAAAAAAAAATTTAAAAAGGAACTCTCCGTTAGTAACTAGGCCCTTGCTTTTGGCAATGGAGATTAGAATTAAAAGCCTCAATATGAAGGCGTGTAAATTCTTGCCTTATGAATCTTCAAAATAATTGTGACTTTGGGACATTTCTTACAATTTATGACCACATAAAAGAAAATGATAAATCAGACATACAACCTAAAGAATTCTGATAGAGACAAAACTGAAAGTCGAGTATGAAAGATCGCTCAAAGAAAGCAATTTATTTATCAAAAGCACTTCAATCTTTTAAAGATAGATTGGCATAAAAAATATACAAAAACAGTTTTAAAGCATTTTCATTCTCCTTTCAAACCCCTGTTGACTAAAGATGGAGTTACTGCTCTTATGCAGGAGGATACTGTAATGTCTATATTGCCAGTCTGCCTAAATGTGTGATGAAGTCTTGTTACTCAAGAGAAAGAAGAGTAATGAGGGAAATGTTTGACAAGAAGTAAAATGTAAGGGTCTTTAATTTGAAAAGAGATAAAACTTATTTTCCTCCTGATGATGTACTATCTTGAGGTTTGAAACGTCAAAACACGATAGTTTTTATGTGGTTACTTGTGATGTTCTAATGCATTAGATATAAAATATTTTAATATCAAACAAGTATATTATAGAACTCTCGTGAACATATCTAGAATTGCTCTGATGATTTCTGCATCATTTGACTAACCCTAAGTATGTCAACAGAGTGGGCTAAGGCTTTGCTAGGATATGGAAGTCTTTGAATTTCTGATGCCAAGAGAATTGCAGGATATTTTCTGTGACTAGATGAGAGGCCCAGGAAGACAAGTAAGAACCATAGCAGCTATACATAGTACATACAGAAGCAAAGCAAGAGGGAAAATCCACGGGTCCCTTGTCCTACAACAAGGGGATCTCATAGACCAATTTGGTGTCTGGCTTGGATTAGATTATTATTATTATAATAAGTCATCATAAGAAATGCTATTTTATCAGAAGATGTCGAATATAGACCGATAAAGGAGGATACTCATATTAAGGAGATCAAATCCCTGTTGCAACTAGTCCATCAAGCATGACTAGCAGTCATCGCTGGAATAACAGGTTTAACTTTCAGGGCAACCAATTCAGATTTTGTACCAGTAAGAATGATTGAGGTGGCTGAAGAACATATTGGTTCTTTCACTTATGGTTAACTGAAATGAGGGATTCTGACTCCTGAGAGAGAGAAACCAAGTAAAGGACCAACTCTTGGCATCTATTAGAAAACAGACAGATGGTATGATGAGTCGATGACTATCATAGCATTGAGACGAAACAGCAGTTGAAGCATTTCAATTTTAGTCACACCAAAATGGCAGATATTTCTCTGAACGATAGTTCAATTTCCAACCCCCTCTGGTATGTTCAGCAAACACAGTGATTTCTATTAAGGAGTCTTATTCCAGGATTCAAATATATATTTCATTCATCCTCATGGGTTCAATTTCCAACCCCCTGTGGTGTGTTAAATTGAACCCCCTGTGGTATGTTCAGCAAACACAGTGCTTTCTATAAAGGAGTCTTATTCCAGAATTCAAATATATATTTCATTCATCCTCATGAGGATAGTTTAAAGTTTCAACCACTCCCCTCTAATATGGTTAGAAACAAAAAGAGTGCTCACTGTTTTTTATAAGCATATACCATTCCCATAGTTACCATGCTTGAAACGTTTGATAAGTTTTGGAGGAGGGAAGGTTAAAAAAAATTCAAGACTTTGGAGAGGTAAAACAAAAGATTCGGGAATGTGAAACACATAAAATTATACATATTACTCAGAATTTAAAATAATCGTAGGGAAATACATAAACATTTTGTAGGGTTTTTTTCTTGTGTCTTTTAAGGAAAGTTTTGAAGGCTATCTGGACTAGTTAGTCCATTCTGAAAAAGTTCAGGGTCTTGATGAACCTGAGCCAGGTATGGCCAAAACTGGTAAGTATACCCATTCCACAATCTCATTTGGGTTTGTATTTCATCCAGCATAGGAAACTGGTAATTATAGCCATTCCACAATCTCATTTGGGTTTGTATTTCATCCAGCATAGGACTTTTGACTTTTTGTTCAAACGACATCCAAAGGAATGAATTTTAGTTTCTGTTTGGTGGAACCATTCTATTGAGATCCATGTTATTTTGGTTTTATAATTTTAGGCCCAAGATCATGACTTCATCAGTTTCTACTTCCTCAGAATTTTTTTTGCTATTTTAGAAAAAAGCTAAAAAAATTCAAGGACAAAACTACACTTTAAATAATTTTAGGGCATAGTTTAGTTTGTCTATGTGATGTACATAATGAAATTGTAAATATCATGACTAACACAATACACCCACAAACAGATACTTTTTAACATTCTTCCATACACCTACGTCGTCTTTAGGGTCTCTCCCTTAGAATAAATCCAAAATTAAATTTAATCAGAAATTTAATTACAGATTTGATAAAGGATAGTGCGTTTTAAGATCTTGCTTCCGTTTTTGAATAAAATCGTGTTTCCGCGATTGAATTAGAAAAGCTTGATTATAAAATTTCTTGGGCGTGTGCCGTGTTCTGTTGAGAGGTTGTCAGCAGGGATAACAGCAACAAACTTTGTGATGAAACCCGAGCCGAAAAAGTTCCCTTGCAGAAAAGATTTAAGTAATAACAGGATCCACGAAAAGCAGAAAGAAAATATTAAAAGGATAACAATACCTCCGAATTACAGCACGTAGTTAACTGTTCTTTGTCGGACTGGACTGGATCAAAATCATAAAATTTATCTTCCATTGCAATATCCGGCTCTATCTCAATATGTGGATACAAGCCACCTCCCTCCATCACAAGCTACAGATCTCGATTAACCCAGAAAATAAATAAATTAAATCCATCAATAAAACTCAATTAAAATCTACCCACACAATCTCTCTATAAACCATTGAAACCTAGAAAACCGTCCTTCAAACCAGAACTTGGCTTCAGAAATCAAAAGGGCAACCAAGACATCGGAAGGAACCAAAACCCAATTTTAATGGAACCCTCCCTTTTCTGAAAACTTAAAGAAAACCCAAATTAGTAGACGAAATAATAAACAAAATTCAGAGCATTTAGAGTTACCCGGGTTCCAAAAAGAGATGGGATCGAATCTCAGACGCTTGCGAGACGCCAAAAGTAGTGCCCATCAAACAATTTTTTCTATGCGAGTAACCTGGTGGCTGTCTTTTATCAAACACCTCCAAATACAGGAGAATTTCAACCAGTAAGTGCCAGAGTTTAGGACACGACAGCCACGATTAGCGTGCTTTCTGAAATGAATGGAAAAGTATCTAACGAAAATCTGGTTCGATACCCCTTCCTAATGATTGGTAATTCTATTTGCTAACAATATACACATATATTTTAGAAAATCGGAGTTGGGTTAGATTCCTCTTTAAAACGTGTGGCTTTGGAGTATTACGATGAAGACGCAAGGAACACGTCGCGAATTAAATTTGACTGTGGTAAATTTTTAGTAATTTATTGTTATTTGTTTTAAATATGGGTGGATATGAAAGCGGGTGTGGCTTTTTTTCTTTTTTACAGGGGATGAGTCAGTTTGCATGAGTTCATTTGTAAATGGTGGTTAAGTAAATATCGGCCAAGTTCTCCGGGCTATTGGTTTGATGATAAATTTTCCTACTTAAAAAAATAATAATAAAATAAATATAAAAATGTCTAAAAACAATAGAATGGTTTTTTATAATAATGAATTTGATTGTGTATAGTTTGAGCAGGCATGATGAGACTTAAATTTGAAGAAAAAGATTATACTAGGATTATATTTTTATTTGAAAGATTAATTTAATTTTAGTTTTTAATGTTGATAAGTTCAAATAAATTATTCTTTCCATATGAAAATTAAAAATAATTAAAAATTTCATGTATATCTTACAACATCACACTTTTTATTATGTTAAGTTATGGAGACTTGAGATAAATATGTTTACTTCGAATTAGGAATTTTATGTACTTTTAACAAATATGCATACACCATAATCAATATTACACTTTATATAGAAATCATATGGAATTTAATACAATTATTTGTTTACTCTATAAAAGTCATATAGAGGGAATTCAATTAGACCATTTACTTATATAGAGAGATTTCAATAAGGTTATTTACTCTTTCATTTTTTGGATCTCATTCCTTACACATAATAAAAATATAGTATTATTTTACAAATATCATTGCATGAAAAAAAACAACTATTTAAAACCTCCCGGAACACAATATTTCATAAAAGATATATATATATATAACTTACTAAAATATTTTGCCATAAAAATTTTAGGTCTCATGATTGGTGCACATCTGCATTATGATGCAAAAAGCCATTTGCAAAAGGAAAAAGAAATAACATTAATTTGTGTCAATAAAAATGAATGATTGACTTGAATATTAATTCAACATTGAATTTATCATAATAAGGAATCAAACATGCATTGAATCAATTTTGATGCATGGTACCTAGGGTAGTGTCCTCATATTAAGTATGCCTAAAAAACACACAAATGTACTATTCATAAATCCAAGCAAGTGGAGCAAGTAAAGTAGGTAGTAAATACAAGCAAGTGGAATAGGTGGAGTGAAGATCCATTGTGGAGCCATGAAATATTGGTAAGAAGCCTTAGTAAATCCATGCAACAAGTTGATGAGTTTATTTGAATTGGAATTGTTTCTCTTATGTGAGAAGCAACAAGATTCACCACAACCAAAGATTTTGATCTTCACATCCCATTATTAAGATGTAATTTCAATATATAGGTGATACATGTATGCATGAGTTCCATAACAATAGGACTTTGTATAAAAATGATAACATCTCTTTTTTTTAACTATCATAATATGGAAAAATTGTTAACATTTTTTTGTCATGGTATATATAAAAATGAATAATTAAAAAAAACAATGATTAAAATAATGAAAAGTAGAATATATTATTAAAAATTTCACTCTCTTTTAATTGAAAAAATCCAAAATAATTTTCATTTCAAATTTAACAGGTAATTTTTCATTTTAATTCTAATTTACATGGGAAATAATGTTATGCCCTTCTATGACAGGCTAGAGAGCCCTTGAAGGGTAATGATGACTTCAATTTTGAACCTTTAGCCTTCGTGTAATGGTTAACAATGTGTTTCCTCTTAATAAGTCACATGTTCAAATAGAGAGGGGTATAGTATGTGCACCATTGTAGGCTTTAATAATCAAACTGAGAGGGGGTATAGTATGTACACCTCGGTTAGCTTTGAAAGATCTACCAATTTGACCAATGTATGATTTTCCACAAGGGTAGAGAACTTGGTAAACTCCATGTCTAAGCATTGGGTTTAATTTGTCTTTGGTAGTTCTCAAAATGAATTTTTAATTTAAAGTGACTAATCAATTGAAAAGATTTATTGATTTGAGATAGGGAGTGACAATTAGCCAATAACGCCTATGTTAGGTGGCATTTTTCTTTTTCGAGAAACTATGAACAAAAGATTCAAAAGGCTTAAGTAATCGGAGTTTTTAAAATGATAGTTTTTTGGAATGGGTGATGGTTGGAATTGGCATGAAGGTATCTATTTGTTTGAGTCTTTTTTCTATAGACTTGGTGGATAAGGGTGTCATTAGATTAATGAGCGATGAGAACATTCAAGAAGGGGATGTTAATTTTGAAGCTCGGTAACAAATTTTAACCTTGGGACTAGATTCCTCTTTTCAAGAGGACCAATTTTGACTATTGAAGCGCTCAATTTGGACAAGGGAAAGTGTATTTTTGAATTAAAAACCATATGTGCATATTTGATCAGGTCATCCCTAAATCAAATTGGACACCCTTGGAATGTTATAAATACAAGTGAAATCAACCTCATTTGGACATCATCTTGGATCATTCTTCTATTCTCTTTATTGGTTTTGGCTTGCACAGGTTTGAGGCAGGTTCGCAGAGATTAGCTCACACAGGTTTGAAATTGCATGGTTTGAAGCTCGCACATGTGTTCTTGGGTTTTGGTCCTCAGTTGCAAGCATGACACAGGTAGTTTTCGGCTATGACTGCAGGCATGCAAGCCTATGTGTGCAGTTGAAGGGTTTCAGCGGCACACATAACACTTTATGCATGTAGTTGGGACCTAGGGTTTTGTTTTTTAATTGACCGAAGTTTTCACTTGTTGGCCACAATGTTCGGCAGTTGACTACAGATAGTGACAGTTGATCATAGCCTTTTGAATCAGGGTTTTGAGTGTTAGCATTCTTGGGTTAATTTCATGAATATTGTTTAGTTGATTTTGCTGGATAGTTGTGTGGATGAAGATATGGATCATTATACTCTTTTTTGTTGAATCATTCAATGGCAATCTAATAAGAAGAAGAATTTGAAAGGGTTTTCCCCATAGTGGGTTTTTCCCTGGTCTCCTACCAATATCGGTGTCTCTATGTGTGAATGTTGTTCTTTTATTGTTCCTTTTATGTTCTATGGCATTGATGATGATATTTTTCTTTCTACATAGTTGCATATGTTGTTGAATAATGATGTAAATCTGAATAATGTTATGATGTTATGGGGTGAATTTAATATGGAAATAATGAAATGCAATTATCAAAGCAAAGAACAATATAGCCCTAAGAAAAATTAACATGGTATCAGAGTTGGGCTGAAGAAAAGTCATTGAATATCACCCCTATGAAGACACCATTAATGGAAGCAAGAGAAGATGGAGGAGACCTAAAAGAATTCTAGGGTTTGAAGGAAACTCTAGGCAATTTGGTTATTAGGGTTTGATGGATATTATGAGGTTAGGGTTTGGGAGAAACCCTGGTTTATGGCAAAGATTTGAGATATGCAATTTAGAAACCCTAGCATGACTAATGTGAAGATGTTCAAGCACTTGTGACATATTTGATGAAGCCCTAGATGGGATAGTCTCTATTAGGCCTAGTTGTTGATGAAGTTGGTTGAAATATTGAAGGCAACATTGTCATATGGATAATGGATGGTAATAACTCTTGAAGGTTAGTTCAAGAGGGGAATGATCACCTCTCATTGAAGATAAGTGTTTTTCGCTTTATGTTACTTGTTTATATCTTTACTTTTGTTTATATTTATTGATTTGATCATTGATTATGCTTCCTGCATGTATGTTTGAGTATTTGATACTTCTAACCTCTTGATGAGATGTGATAAGTGAATCATGCCTTAGGATCATTTGAGATGCAGGAAAATATGGCTAGTGAAGGAAGAGAAGAGCTATAGTTGCCCGTGACAAGGAAGTTGAAAAGGTGCTCCCACTACCAATGTCAAATAAGAAGGTACATAGGTATCTGAATACTACAAGGGATGTATGGCGTATTGTTTCAGTGTTATGTTTCAGTCACAATATTGGATGGAAAGGTAAGCCCTAAGGTATGATGGGGATTCCACCTTCAAGAATAAGTCATATGTATGAAAGTAGATTTGATTCATGATACTTATGATGAGATGATGCACTTAGTATTGGATAAGTATCTTACATTCTATTAAGTCATGGAAAAATTGATTTTTGATATATGGGTATACTTGGTATTTGGCAAGCATCTCTCATTTTAGACATAATGGATTTATTTATCTTATAAAGAAGACTAGCACATTGATTCTTATATATGGTAGCTTGATGTTATTGATAGTGTTTGTAACAAGCATGGTAAACATGATGATAGAAGTATAACAATAAGATTGATATTTAGGATCGCATTATTGTCTGTTGTTAGGTTTTGATGAGCTTAGTAATTATGACATATGGTAAAATTGAATGCCCTAACTTGATGGATTGAGTTATGTGATAAATAAGTGATGTTGTAATCATGATTCTTGAAGTATACTCCTATTAGCTATTTAACACTAACCTTTGATAAAAGATTGATATCATGATGTGATGATGGAGTAGTTGATGCTAAAATGTTATGACCATAATGGATATATGTTTTAGAACCTGATATAGTTGGATTTCATGATCTACAGTTTTGTTGATGCTTGACACTATTATGATAGACATGTTGATGACTTGAATGATGATGAATGAAGTGGTTGCTCATTAAGAGGGAGAAAATATTCATAAGATCCCTACACCTATTATCATTTGCATTATATGTATAGAAGATTATTTATTGTAGAATTAAGATTTTTGGACATGAATAGATTAATATCTAATGTTGTTAGTTTGCAACAAGTTCTGGTCTAAAAAGAGAGGGTCTCCCTTAGTCTAAGCTGCAACTGCATGAAAGAAAGCTTAAGAGTGCAATTGTAGCTTCTCAACCACATGGAAGAAATCCTATGGGTGTGGTTATGCCTGTAGGTCACAAAATTGAAGCTTTATGCATAAAATTAGGAATTCATTAGTAGTATGACAATCCTATAGATATCGAGCAGACAACAAAAAGTTCTATGAGTAGGGAAGTTTGAATGTTTGACTTTATTTAGAGAATGTGAATGTGCTGACTAAACTTGTCTTTGCAAGTGACCAGAATATGCATATCAATATGTTATTTTGATTTGATCAATGAAACTATTGTATGACAATATTTGATAACAGTTGCAAGGGTTTGACAAGATTTGGCTGATTAGTATAAATGAGAAATTCATAAATATGTTTTAAAACATTGACATGATGCTTCATATGTTTTTGTCTTATGGATTAACTGAATTCATAGAGATGAAAAATTAGGGTTTTGACTTGATGACTAATGATTTGACTTGATATCTGATGATTTTCCTTGATGACAGTGCTATGTGAGCATAGTAACTTTCAGTGACTAATATTGGTATTCAATAATGATTTTTTATTAGTCTCATTGTCTTTGGCACAATGGTTGAAGTATAAACAATTGTGATTCAGTATGAAGTAATCTCACAATGAATGGATGGAACTTGTATGACTCATTCTTGGTATATGCATGAAACTTATATGACTTATCCCTAATGTATCCATTCATATTTAGTGGCAGAAATGATTCATGCTATGATCATAAGGATGGCTTGATAAAGTTAGATTGGATAATGCTTGGTAAATAAAAGGTTGTTGTAACTTGGTATTTGGATGTGAGCTCCACCTGACATTTGGTTCGAAAAGTTTATCACTGGGATATTGGCAAAACTTTTATGATTTTGATATTAGTTTTGATCTGGCATCTCAGGCTTGATATGCTGACTTAGTTGATGATTGCATGTCATTTATTTATGTAAGGCTAAGCATATTGGTTTGGTCAAGTGTTATGTTTGCATAAAGAATTATATGATGCAAGCTCCCCGAGCCTGATATGTTCGCATTGACAGTTATATGGTGAAGCCAGGAATACGTGCCAATCCAAACCTCTTCTTCAAAAGTGGTCCAAGATATGACTTTGATTTTGGTTTTATATATTGATGGTCTATTCTTAATAGGTAATGAGTCTCTGATTATCAAAGTAAGAGAGAGTTGGCCTCTGAAGTTTGAAATGACGAATCATAGCATGAAGAATTACTTTTTGAAGTTTGGAAATGAAAATCTATATCATGAAGCAATTGAAGAGCTTTTGGAAAGTGGAAATCCTTGGACACTCTGATTGAATTTCAAGAAGTTATGAAGAGATATTGTTAAACCTGACTTGGTAACCGATAGTTGATTGACGCATTAATGTTCTGACCACATGTGTGTGTGTGTGTGTGTGTGTGTGTTTTGCATAGAACAATCGAGTCAATTCATGATTGAGCCACTTCATACACATTGAGTTTCCGTCGAGCACCCTTTGAGATATTTGCATGGGACGATCAATTTCTAGTCTGAGATATTCTTCCTATGATATGTGACTACATGGATGTACTGATGTTGTTTGGGATCGTTATATACGAGATGAGCAATCTGGATGTTGTTTTAGTATGAGATATGCCATGATATTTTCGGATGAGAAGTATGTAGCTTTAAGCACGACCGAGGTTGAGTACGATGTTGCTAGAATGAATAGATAAGAGGAAGGTTGAAGAAACTATTTGATTTTTGTTTGAGAATATTCTAGATATGACAGGGATACATTGTGATAATATTGAGTGGGATATGATTAATCTCGTATATAGTTTGGACTAAGATGTCTTCATATATTGAGACAATGTTGTTGTACAAGACAAGCTTAGGCTTGTGGTTGCTACCTCCGCGAGAGGGAGGATGAATAAGGTATCCTTTTTGTGATATATATATTTTTGTTCTAATATAGTATTTGATTTTATGTCCTGCATGAACATGAGACTATTGCTATTAAAACATGATGATTAAGTTAATACCAGATATGAGCATAATGATATGTTTCTAATCTACAGAGAGTAGGACTGATCGAGAACATTGAGTTCGCTCTTCCCCCCCTGTCTGAGCTCCGAGGGTGAGGAATTGAGATGAAGGGCTCTTGGAGTTAAGGGATCTCTGGACAATAGAGTCATAGATGTTACTCCCCTATTTGTTACCCATAAGGTTGGAGATGTTGCTTCCCTATCTTGGTATTTGTAGAGTATACCCCAATTGACATCATACCCGCAAGTTGGCCTTGTTGGGATTACCGCTACCCATTTGGCCAATGGGTTGAGAGTGTACTTGGGAGTGTACAACTCAAGTTGATTATGACCTAGGTGTTCTACCACATGACTATTGAGGGTCATTCTTGGGAAGCTCGATAGGAAATATGATCGGTTGAGATGTGCTCTCTTATATCACCTATTGCTCGATATGGGGTTGAAGATATTTTTCTCCCCCATGATATTTTGGGTTGAGACTAAGCTCCTCGATGTGGTTGTAGGTTGAGATGTTTTCCCTGATGATCAACTCTTTGATGTTTCTTGGGTGGTAGCATTGGGCTCCCGGCTAGCAATGATTCTGGGTTGAGATGTGCTCCCTGATGTAGTTGTAGGTTGAGATGTGCTCCCTAATATTGTTTCGGATTGAGATGTGCTCCCTGATATTGTTTCGGATTGAGATGTGCTCTTTGATGTGATAGAGGGTGGTAACTTAGGCTCCCCTCTGCTATCAAAATCTTCTTTTAAATTCGAGAATGTTTAGCATATGAGCAGAGATAATCAAGAGATGAGTAGTGATGTCATTTGATGAGATATTTGAGATTGGATATGATTTGATGGCAAGATTCTTACAATGATTACATGATGCAGTTGGAATTTCTCCCTAGCTAAGAGGGAGTGTTAATTTGGAAGCTCAATGACAAATTCCAACCATGGGACTAGATTCCTCTTTTCAAGAGGACCAATTTTAACTATTGAAACGTTCAATTTGGATAAGGGAAAGTGTATTTTTGAATTAAAGTCCACATGTGCATATTTGATTAGGTCGACCCTAAAGAAAATTGGATACCCTTGAAAGGATACAAATACAAGTGACCTCAACTTCATTTGGACATCATCTTGGATCATTCTTCTATTCTCTTTCTTGGTTTTGGCTTGCAATAGTCTAAGGTAGGTTCATGGAGATTAGTTTGCACAGGTCCGAAATTGCAGGGTTCAAAGCTCACACGTGTGTTCTAAGGTTTTGGTTCTTAGCCACATGCATGACTCAGGTAGTTTCTAGCTATGACAATAGGAATGCAAGCCTATGCATGTAGTTGAAGGGTTTCAACCGCACGCACGACACTCTCTACATGTGGTTGGGACCTAGGCTTTGGTTTTTCAGCTGACCGAAGTTTTCGCTCGTTGACCATAATGTTTGGCAGTTTACCGCAGATAGTGATAGTTGATCACAGGCTTATGAATCAGGGTTTTGAGTATTAGAATTATTGGGTTCATTTCATGGATATTGTGTAGTTGATGTTGTTGGATAGTTATATGGATGAAGATATGGATCATTGTACTCTCTTTTGTTGAAGCATTTAATGACAATCTAATAAGAAGAAGAATTTGAAAGGGTTTTCCCCGTAGTGGGTTTTTCCTTGGTCTTCGACCAATCCTAGTGTCTCTATGTGTGAATGATTTTCTTCTACTGTTCCTTTATGCTCCACTACATTGATGATGATATTGTTTTTTCTACATAGTTTCATATGTTGCTGAATAATGATGTAAATATGAATAATGTTATCATGTTATGGGATGAATTTAATATGGAAATAATGAAATGCAATTATCAAAGCAAAGAACAATATGGGCCTAAGAAAAATTAACTGGGGAGAGAGTTGTCCCTTTAGTTTTCCATGGTAAATTGGATCTAGGGTGAAATGCAATTAGGATGGTTGAATGAAGAGTTCGAGGAGGTGGAACCATTAGTCTAAACAACAAATGTATTGTCAACAAATCAAAACGAGCGTTTGGGTTTGAGATGAAAGTTGTTTAGGGACAATTCCTAAACAAGCTCCTTTAAAAGGTAAAGAAATTCAAAGTGAGATATATTTCGATGAGGTTAAAGGTTTCATGGTAAACTGATCTCGAGATAAGGTCAAGAGCATCTAGAACTAGAATTTTGGTGAATAAGAAAATAACATCAGAATTGAGCACGATTCCATTTTCATCAAGGTGAAGATGTCGAGTTTAGGATGAAATCAGAGGAACCTTTAATATACCATGGATTTTTTCCAACAAATGATTAGAGTTTATTTGCCGGAAAATGAGAAGGGGCACGGGTGGGATCCCCTGTAGTGCTTACCATAAGTCTACGAGGGATGTTTTTTTTATGAATTTTAGGTTTCTCATAGATCTTATGGTTTTGAGGGTTGTGAGGAATTAGATGACCATTTTGAATAATAGGATCAAGGGAGGAGGATTTAATGGCCTTGGTGATTTATTTAGTAATGGCATTGATTGGGTTCTCGGAGAGATTTTTGTACGAAGAAGATGAAATAAGGTATTGAACTTTAAATTTATAGTTTACTTGATGACTATAGCATTGCCTTTATCAAGTTTTAAAATAATGATATTTGGGTTGTAATTAAGACAACAAATGGAATGAAATTTATCTTTTGTTAGGTTGGGATTAAGAGGTTTGACAATGCAAAGAATTTTCCACACTCTTATTGAATTTGTTTTTCTTCATTTGTTGGAAGGTTGTGTGTTATGGATTCAATAGAGCAAAGAATATCTTCCATGGCAATGTGTTGGTGAACAAGAGAAAAATTAAATCTTTTTTTCTAAAAGTCAGAAGGAGGGTGGGTCTAGATCCTGAGGAAAAATTTATAGTGGTTGGTGGATAAGAAATGGAAGTTGGAGTGGAAGATTTTGAGAGAGGGAGGGAGAGATACATTGATATAGGTGGGGTCAAAGTTGTCAATTGAAGAATTATGATTAGAAATAAAGATTTAATTAGTGTATTCCTTAGGGATAAGAGGCAAATCAAGGTTAGCCCCTTGAGGGTAGCTCACTTGGAAAAGCATGTAAACATATTACGTAAAATGTTATGAAGTTCTTGGTTTTATCTCTCGATTCTCATGTGCGCATTAAGTGCAGGTGTGATTTCACCTAGTGGTTATAGTGAGAGTGGATGGAATCAACCTTACATCATGGGAGTACGATACCTCCCTAGTTGTTTATTCCACTAGTCTAAGAAAAAAGAGGTTATTATTACAAATGGACAAATAGAGTTATCAAGGGAGAAATTATTGAAATAGAGTTATCTTTAATGTTAAACAAGAATTATGGTTATGCTTAGAGTCAAGTGGTTTGTCGTTAGGGAAATTGTTTGGTGTTTGTGGATATGAATGAACTTGTTGTATTTGCAGGGTTTATAAATTTGAGGGAGAGGTGAGCTATTGGTTGAATATTGCGCCTAGTAGTAGCCTAGAGGAAATATTTAGGGAAGGTGTTGATTTATAAGTTGGAGAAGTTAGCTCGAGAGAAGGCGAATGGATAGATACAAGCATAATGTTTAGAGCTAGAGCATGCAAGGATGTGGACATGTTGTAGAAATCCCCACTGTAGATCAACAGATTATGCAATATACTAAAGCAAAATACAAGATCTACTTCTACAACAAAATTTGCGGAAGCTTAATCGAATATGAGCAAGATCAATAAGAACACATATAACTGAGAATGAGAAAAAAATCACACAAGAACACAGAAGAATATCCTAGGGAAAACTTGAGCCTAAAACCCCAATCTTTGTAATATCATACAAGTGGAAATATGTTTAGATTACAAAAAGAATCAACTCACAAGCTATCTTGCTCTCTCTGCAATAGAACAATACAACTCACAGACTGAATAGACACAGCATATGTCTTCCTCCAGCCCTCCAAGCCTCCTATTTCCTTGTGCGGTTTTCCTTGGGGTCCAGTGATGCCACCTGTGTGAATTGGCCTCATCACACACTCACTAAATTGAAGAAGTAACTGCGCAATCCTCAAGGAATGAATTCCTTTTGCATGCAAGAGTATCCTCCAAGGAATATTCCTGCAATTGATAGTACATTGTCCCATCACCTGATCTCAACTGGGTCTCTGATTGAACTGACATGCATGAGTTATTTATGAGAGAATATTCAGTGATTTGAAGTGCAACAGTTACATGCATGCATGCATTAACTAACTGAACTCACAATTAGTTCAACAAACTATTTGAACTAATCTAACTAGACTTAACTTAGATAACTGAGCTAACTAATTACAACTCAAAGTACAACTCATCCTCATCTCCTTAACTAAGGGATAAATTCCTCAATCAATGGAGAAATTGTTGCATGTCTTCACATAGACTTCATGTTTGATTTTCTACAACTAATTAACTCATGGTGAATTAATTAATTATTTTACAAACAACTGCTAAGATCAAATTCGAATTTTACTTCTCTATTTTAGTTTAGGGACTGACTAAAATAGGAAGGTATCCCGAAATGCTATTTATATCAGTGCTATTTTTAGCATTTCTTGTTTCTATTTTCAACACTCCCTCTCAACAAGAAAGGGATTATCAGTAACCCCAATCCTCTCTCTATGGAACTCGAACTTGCATTTTGACAATGCCTTTGTCAAAATATTTGCATCCTGTTCCTCGGTCGAAACATATAGCAACAACATGATCCTCTTGACCACACAGTCTCGAAGATGGTGATACCAGATATCAATGTGCTTGGACCTGTCATGAAAAACTGGATTCTCAAAGAGTTTGATACAACTCTGGTTATCGCAATAAATCATTGTAGGATCCATCCTCTGACCAAACAATCCCACTAGAATCTTTCTTATCTAAATGGCCTCACATGTAGCCTAACTAGCAGCCATGTATTCAGGCTTTGCTGAGCTAAGTGCAACTGATCTCTGTTTCCTGCTGTACCAGGAAACTGCAGTTGAACCAAGGTTGAAGATTCCTCCATAAGTGCTCTTCCGGTTTGATGGACTCCCTGCCCAATCCACATTTGTGAAGCCCTGAAGCTTCACTCCCTCTGTCCGTTTGTACCACAATCCAAACTGAGATGTGCCTCAGAGGTATCTCAACACATGCTTCGCTGCCTTCCAAAACAGCTTGGTAGGCTGAACCATAGCTTGACTCAGCTGGTTCACCGCAAAGCATAAGTCGGGTAGTGTGTTCACCAGATACGTAAGTGAACCCACCAGCTGCCGATAAACAGTAGCAGCTACTACCTCACCTGAAGTAGCATCCTCCTTCCTCCAGTTCCCAGCTAGAGGAGTCTGCATGGGTTTGCACTTCTCCATATGGAACCACCTGAGGATCTCATTGGCATACTTGTCTTGGGACACAAAAACTTCTCCATCTCTCTAGCACACTTCCATGCCTAGAAAGTAGTGCATAAGACCCGTGTCTTTCATTTCGAACTCTCTTGCAAGGTCCTCCTTGCAAGACTGGATCAGCTGATCATCACCTGTCAAAATCAGATAATTAACATAAAGAACAATGATCAATCGCTTACCTTCTACCATGATGTGGTAATGGTTCGCATCTGCTTCACTCTTGGTGAAGCCCAACCCAATGAAATAGTTGTCGATCCTGGTGTATCAAGCATGGGGTGCTTGCTATAGCCCATACAGAGCCCTCTTGAGTCTGCACACATGCGACTCGCGATCGAAGGTCTCGAAACCTTCTGGCTGCTCAATGTACACCTCCTCCTCAATCTTCCATTGAGGAATGATGTCTTCACGTCCACTGGTGGATCTTCCACCCCATCTGAGCTGATAGTGCCAACATCGATCTGATAGATGAATACCTTGCTATAGGAGTAAAGGTCTCATCGTAGTCGATCCCCTCGACCTGTGAGAAACCACGGGCAACAAACCTTGCCTTATGTTTCTCAACACTGCCATCAACTACCTTCTTTACCTTGTAAAGCCATTTGGAACTCACCACTGACTTGCCCTGAGGTCTTGGGACAACATCCCAAACACAGTTCTGCACAATGGAGTCGTACTCCTCCACCATTTCATCAACCCAGACTGGTTGTTGCATTGCCTCCTCGAATGAAGAAGGCTCAAAATCTACACACTCCCCAACTAGGGCCATGTAACCAGTGTACCGCTCGGGCGACCTCCTCTGTCTGCGCTGAGAAGATGGCTCTCCCACATTCTCCCGTGCATCCAGCATCAACCTGTCAGCTTCCCTTGAGCATTTTCACCCATCTCTGGAATTATCAAAATGAGTGGATGTCTCAACTCTCGGATCCTCTGCATGCGACTGCTTCGCATCAATCTAAGGCTGTTGGGTCCCTATAATACTAGTGATTACCCCATTACTATTGTAGTTATACCCCTTATTTATATTGTTGTGCCCCTATTACCCCCATGTTGTTATTTCTGTGCCCCATAGAATCCCTCTATTGTTATTTTTGTGGCTTTATATTATTATTGTTAGGTCGGCTGGATTATATTGTGACTCCTTAGACTCCTATATATAGAAAGGAGGTTTTGTCATTTGTATCATCAAAGAATTGTTCATTTATGTAATGTAAAGGAGGTTGCCCCCTCGAAGAGGCTGAATTCTAAGGCGTTGATCTATCTTTTCTATCTTTTCTTGAGCTGGTTTCATAACATTTGGTATCAGAGCTTTGGATTCTAGGGTTTCGCTGCTCCAAACAGGTCATCGTGGCATTTTCGCTATAACTTTTTTCTGTGACGTTTCAGAAGTCGCAAAAAAAAACCCATTTGAGAAGAAATCGCGCTGAACCTTGGGTCCGAATTTCAGAGCTTTTTGCGCGATATTTGCGGAGATATGATCTGAGGAAGTTGGTATTTTTGCAGACTCCTGAATTACATTCAAAACAGGTGACCTGGGGAAAATCGTCATAACTTTCTCTCTGGGGATCAGATTGAAATTTCGTAAGAAGGTACAGAAAGAGGACGGACTGTAGTTTCTTGTATGTGTGTTTCAGATTCAAAGGTTGAAACAGTGACTCGTGGCACGTCGTACAAGTTCGCTCTACTGAACTAGTCTAAAAGCAAGTCACTGTGGGAGATTTCACATAACTCTTCCTTGGAGAATCCAATTTGGTTCAGACTTGTGGCATTGGAAAGAGGACACAGAAGGCTACTACAGGTCGCAATTTCAGAACTGGATGATCCGAAATTACAGAGATACATCAAATTCAATATCAAGCTTCTATAAAGTGAAAAAAGGTGTGTAGTTTTTTTTTATTTTTTTGTGTAAGCTTGGTTTAACGGAATTCAAAGGGCATAGTAAAGCATTATTATCGGTAACTGATGCCCCGAGGAAAGAAAATGCAAACACCTAGTAAGGAACCTGAAAGCTCTAGCATGACTCATGAAGAAGAGGAAGAAATGCTACATGATATATCAAAATTACAAGACAAGTGCAACAAATGTCACGCTCACAAAAGCTAACAGAAGCTAAGATAAGTGGCGTGGAATCTAAGATAAATGGCGTGGAATCTAAGATAAATGGTGTGGAATCTAAGATAAAGGGCATGGAAGCTAAGATGGATGATTTGAAGACAGATTTGAGGACAGATTTGAAGACAGACATGGCAGATTTGAAGACAATTTGACAAATTTTCTACAAGAAATACTTACTAATGGTGAAAAGGTTGTAAAGGAAACTCATGATGTGAACAAAAGTAATGTTAATCATGATTCCATAGACGCTAATGTTGGATCGAAGACCCACCATATTCCAAAAATCGATATGAGGAAGTTTGATGGCAAGGATCCCGCCACATGGATATTACAGATGGAGCAGTTCTTCGATCTCAATAATGTGCAAAACACACAAAAGGTACGTATGGCAACTGTATATTTGGAACCAAATCAGTTTGTATGGTATCAATGGCTTTGCTCTCGTAAAAAATTTATCACTTGGGCAATTTTTACGGAAGAATTGATAGCACATTATGAAGATACAAAAAGCAACACTTTTTTTAGCCAATTGATAAGTCTCAAACAAAAGGGTTCAGTAATGGAGCACATTGAGGAGTTCCAAAAATTGAACATAAGGGTAAAAGATATTCCAGAGGAGCATAGGATTGATGTGTTCATAGGGTCTTTAAAGGATAATATCCAACATGATGTTCGCCTTTGGGAACCTGATTCATTAGAGAAGGCATTCAGGTTAGCAAGAAAAATGGAAAGCAAAATTATGGCAACCAGGAAGCATACCACTCACAACTATAAAGACGGAAGTGTTGTTGCCCCTAGTCTTCCACAACCTATAAGGTTGACACCACAACAATTGGAAGAAAAAAGAGCAAAAGGGCTTTGTTACAGTTGTGATAGCAAATACACTAAAGGTCATAAGTGTGCTGAGAAGAAATTATTCTACATAGATTGTGAAGAGGAAGAAGAAAAGGAGCAAGAAAGGTCAAAAGAAGAAGATATACTCCAGGAACAAAGCCTAGATGAAGAACAAATAAATCCGACCATATCTTGTAATGCATTGGCGGGAATTACCACTCCTCAAACCATCAAGATAGAAGGACAAATCAAGAAGAAAAAGGTAATAGTGTTGATTGATTCAGGAAGCACCCACAATTTTATTCATTGTAGGGTAGCAAAAGAATTGAATTGCTTCCTATATCCAGCACCAGAGTGTCAAGTGATGATTGCAAATGGAGGAACAATAAATTGCTCTGGAAAGTGCCATAATATCAAGCTATCCATGGGAGAATATGTATTGACTAGCCCAATGCTTTCCATTCCAATGGGAGGTGCTGATGTTGTACTAGGAGTCCAATGGCTACAATCCTTGGGTACAATAGCTTTTAATTTTCAAGAACTTTTCATCAAATTTTCTACGGAAGGAAAGGAAGTTGAATTAAGGGGTATTGCAGGGAAACCAGGAAAGATAATCAGCTCTAATGGTATGACAAAGCTTCTAAAAAAGGAGCAAAGAGGTGTAATTGCACAATTATGTTCGCTAGATGTTTCCACATCGGAATCATCTATTTCTCCAGATCTCCAAAAAGTCCTGGACAATCATTCCAAGGTATTTGAGACTCCCAAAGGTCTCCCACCTATGCGTGATCATGATCATGCTATTCATCTGATTCCAGGAAGTGTTCCTCCAAACATCAGGCCGTACAGATATCCCTATGTCCAAAAAAGTGAAATTGAACGTATGGTTGCAGAAATGCTAGAGGCTGGTATAATTCAACCAAGTCAAAGTTCTTTCTCTGCTCCAGTAGTATTGGTGCACAAGAAGGATGGATCATGGCGCATGTGTCCGGATTATAGGGAGCTCAACAAGCTCACTATTAAAGATAAGTTCCCCATTCCTGTCATTGATGAATTACTGGATGAATTGCATGGATCAATTTACTTCACCAAGTTGGATCTTCGTTCGGGATATCATCAAATCAGAATGAAGATTGAAGACATTCCGAAAACGGCATTTAGAACTCATGAGGGTCATTATGAATTTTTGGTCATGCCTTTTGGCCTTACCAATGCACCTTCAACATTTCAAGGTTTGATGAATTCAATTTTCAAACCATTCCTTAGAAAATTTGTGTTAGTATTTTTTGATGATATACTAATCTACAGCAAGTCTTGGAAGGATCATGTTGAACATGTTGACAGGGTGCTACAACTATTGGAGGAGAAACAATTATATGCAAAAAGATCCAAATGTTTCTTTGGAGTCCAGGAGGTGGAATATTTGGGTCATATTGTATCTCATGAAGGAGTTAAGGTAGACCCTAGCAAAATTAAAGCCATTAAGGAATGGAAAATCCCCACATCCATAAAGCATCTGCGAGGATTTCTTGGGTTGACAGGGTATTATCGCAAGTTTGTTAAGAATTATGGGAGAATAGCAGCACCTCTAACAACATTATTGAAGAAAGATGCATTTTCATGGACTCGGAAGCAACAAAGGCCTTTGAACATCTTAAAGAGGCAATGTGCCAAGCACCGGTCTTAGCTACACCGGACTTCACAAAAACCTTTATTGTGGAATGTGATGCTTCAGGAAATGGAATTGGTGCTGTTCTAATGCAAGATGAAAGACCCATTGCTTTTGAAAGTCGTCCAATCAAGGGAAAGTTTTTAAGCAAAGCTATTTATGAGAAGGAAATGTTGGCAATACTCCATGCACTTAAGAAATGGCGACCCTACCTAATGGGAAGACACTTCAAGGTAAAAACGGATCATGATAGCCTTAAATACTTTTTAGAACAAAGATTATCCTCTGAAGAGCAACAAAAGTGGGTCACAAAGATGTTGGGTTATGACTTTGAAATCATCTACAAAAAAGGGAAGCAAAATGTGGTGGCAGATGCACTCTCAAGAAAGGATGAGGATGTGGAAGCATTGTTGTGCGCCATTTCTATTATCCAACCAGATTGGATAAACGAAGCAAGGGAGGAATGGAAGAATGATGAAGAAGTGTGGGCACTTATTCGAAAGCTACAACAAGATTCCAGTACGTCTGATACATTTAGCTGGCAAAATGATTCGTTATGGTACAAAGATCGCTTATACCTCTGTAAGAATTCCCAGCTAAAACAAAAGATTCTTATGGAATTGCACACTTCTCCCTTAGGAGGGCACTCAGGATTTTTAAAAACTTACCACAGGGTTAAGAAGGAATTTTTTTGGGATGGCCTTAAATCAGATATTCAAAAGTTTGTGGCGGAATGTTTGGTTTGCCAACAAAATAAAGTTGAAACAATTAAGACACCGGGTCTATTACAACCTTTATCCATTCCAAGCCAACGTTGGGAGGAGGTTTCAATGGATTTTATCACAGGTTTACCCAAGTCTGAGGGAAAGAGTGTCATCATGGTGGTAGTTGACAGACTTACCAAGTATGCACACTTTTGTGCATTATCACATCCATTTAAAGCCAGTACAGTTTCTACTGCATTTATGGAAACAATTCAAAAGCTACATGGAAACCCAAAGATTATTGTAAGTGACAGAGATCCCATTTTCACTGGAAATTTTTGGACAGAATTATTTTCTTGTCTTGGTACTCAGTTAGCTCATAGCTCATCTTATCATCCTCAATCTGATGGGCAAACTGAGATAGTAAACAAATGTTTGGAAGGATATCTTCGTTGCTTTGTATCTGATAAACAGACACAATGGGTCAAATGGTTGCCTCTGGCTGAATGGTGGTATAACACTTCCTTCCATACAGCAACAAAAATGACCCCATTTATGGCACTTTATGGGTATCAACCACCATCCATCACATCATATTTAAGAGAAAATTCTAAGGTTCAGGCAGTGGAACATCACATCGAACATCAACAACAAGTCCTCCAACTCTTAAAGGATAACCTCGTGTTGGCACAAAATAGAATGAAACAACAGGCAGATCAACATCGCAGTGAAAGAAGTTTTGATGTAGGTGATTGGGTATTCCTACGGCTACAACCATATAAGCAAATGTCCCTAAAGCAAGCTAAGAAGGATAATAAATTATCACCAAAGTATTATGGTCCGTACAAGGTGTTGCAAAAGATTGGTACTATGGCATACAAATTGGAGCTTCCTGCAGCTTCTCGATTGCACCCAGTTTTCCATGTTTCATGTTTAAAGAAGGTTATAGGTGACAAGCTCCCAGTTCAAACAATATTGCCAGAACTTGATGAGGAAGGAAAAATTATATTGGAACCGGAAGCAGTCACAGAAACAAGAACTCGACAGCTACGAAATCGATCAATTTCAGAGTATCTTATCAAGTGGAAGAACTTATCCGCTGAAGATTCCACATGGGAGGATGAGAATTTTATGCAGAAGTATCCAGAACTACTCAAGCGTTGAGGACAACACTTTTTTGAAGGAGAGGGGCATGTTGGGTCCCTATAATACTAGTGATTACCCCATTACTATTGTAGTTATACCCCTTATTTATATTGTTGTGCCCCTATTACCCCCATGTTGTTATTTCTGTGCCCCATAGAATCCCTCTATTGTTATTTTTGTGGCTTTATATTATTATTGTTAGGTCGGCTGGATTATATTGTGACTCCTTAGACTCCTATATATAGAAAGGAGGTTTTGTCATTTGTATCATCAAAGAATTGTTCATTTATGTAATGTAAAGGAGGTTGCCCCCTCGAAGAGGCTGAATTCTAAGGCGTTGATCTATCTTTTCTATCTTTTCTTGAGCTGGTTTCATAACAAAGGCTCCTCCTCCTTAGGAACTGAAAGTTCCTCATCTGCATGCAACTTGAGCTCCCTCTCAATTGATACTCGCATGGCTTTCTCCTCATCAAACTTCATATCCCGGCATACCACTGTCCTCTGACTGGTAGGCAGGAACACCCGATAATTGTGGGGTGTATTTGTGTACCCCACAAGTATTCCCAACTCAGTTGTGGGATCTAGCTTCTTCTGGGCATCTTTGGTCACATGACAGTAAATTGATGATCCAAAGATTCGGAAGTGACTCACATCTGGTCGCTTCCTGGAAAAGGCCTCCATAGGTGTCTTCATTCCCAGTATACGGTGTGGGCTTCTGTTTTGCAAGTATATTGTTGTATTGCATGCCTCAGCCCACAAATGCAGTGGTAATCTTTGGTCATGCAACATCGCTCGAGCTACTCCCACAATCGATTTGTTCTTCCTTTCGGCCACCCCATTCTACTGTGGGTTATGGGGTGTCGTCAACTCCTGTTTAATTCCTTCTGCAGTGCAGAAGTCCTTAAACTGCTGGGAGACATACTCTCCACCATTGTCACTACGCAAGGCTTTTATTTTCTTTCCAGATTCTTTCTCTGCCAAGGCTTTAAACTCACAAAACCTCAAGAAGGTTTGATCCTTCTTTTGCATAAAGTAGATCCAACATCTACGAGAAAAATCATCAATAAAAATAACATAGTACCTTTGTTTAGCGGTGGAGGCTATAGAGAATGGTCCACAAACATCTGAGTGAACTCACTCCAGGATTGCTCCAGCTCTACTGTCTCGATCTGGAAAGGAAGATTTCGCATACTTACCTAAGGTACAACCTTTGCATGTATTCATTTGCTCCAGTTTTCCCTTGGGTAATCCGGTAGAAATCTGCTGCATGATCTTCAGGGCTCCATGGTGCAAGTGGCCCAATCTTCTATGCCATAGCTCGCCAACATCTTGGCTCTGCACCATCTCAGCTTTGGAACTCAAAGCATCACAGTTGTCTACCTCCAGCTTGCAGAGATTCTTAACTTGAATCCCTATTCGCTTGGTCTGTCAAGTGCCGATATGCCTCAGGAATACCTTTCCTTTAAAAAAGACTACATCATAGCCTTTATCTTCTAGCATAGCAACGGACACAAGATTCTTCTTCAGACCTGGTACATACTTTATATCAGTCAAGGTGAGAGGAGCTCCATGCTCCCTCTGAAACACAACCGTACCTTCACCTGAAACATGGTACTTTCCATCATCACCCATCTCGATCAGCATCTAGAGATCCTTCTCCTCCAAGGTACTGAAAATATTCTTGTCACCTGACATGTGGAAGGAAGCTCCACTGTCCATGTACCAAACACATCCCACCATGGATGAAACCATGCATGCGATGAGAGAGAAATCTAGCTCAAACTATGAGGCCAGTGCCTCACCATCAGATCCCTTTGAGGAACCTCTCTTGGATTTCTTCTGTGGACAATTCGTAGCATAATAGCCCACTTCATGACAATGAAAGCATCGCACTTTCGATTTGTCAAACTTCTTCCCACCATGGGAAGAACTAGATTTGGATTGGGACACCTTCCCTTTCCCCTTCCTCGCCTTACTCGCTAAGGCTAGATTTTCCTCATCATCTTGCTTCGATGAGGATCCATCTCTGGTGCTTCTTCTTATCTCCTCTTACATCAGATCCGACCAAAGTCGTTCCCAATCTGGTAGTTTTTCTCTTCCATTAACCGAGTCTTGGTAGCTATGCCAGCTCTTAGGAAGACCGAGGAGTGCAAGACTCACCATGTCATCATCAACTGTCATGATCCCTATGCTTCCAAGCTCATCCCTGCAGGTGGTGAGCTTGTTCAGATACATAGAGGGTCGCCCTTTTCACACTTGATTTTCTAAAGCTTTTCTTTCAATGCGAGCTTCCTCTGGTCGTTGCTATTTTGATATAGATCTTTCAATGTTTTCCACATTGAAAATGGTGTCTCCTTCCCATGGAGACTCGAGACTATGTGGTCTCGAACTCCCTCCAAAAGGATTCTCCTTGCTCTAGCCACACATTTCTTCCATTCCGCCAATTCAGTAGCATTAGCTGCTGCGGGCTTGGGGACTTCTTGATCAATGAAGTCCTTTAGACTGTTATCCTCTAATACTGCTTCCATGCGATCCTTCCAGGCTATATAATTCAAACTGCCATCAAGAGCATATTCGAGTCTTAAACCGTTGAACGCCATTGGTGAAAATGAGATGTGATAAGAACTCGATTTCTATATCAAACTGCCATCAAGAGCATATTCGAGTCTTAAACCGTTGAACGCCATTGGTGGAAATGAGATGTGATAAGAACTCGATTTCTATATTCAGGAACCTCAAACTTCAAACTTCTCCCTTCTTGTATACAGTTCTCTCCTTTGATCACCTTTGCTCTGATACCATGTAGAAATTCCCACTGTAGATCAACAGATTATGCAATATACTAAAGCAAAATACAAGATCTACTTCTACAACAAACTTTGTGGAAGCTTAATCAAATATGAGCAAGATCAATAAGAACACATATAACTGAGAATGAGAAAGCAATCACACATGAACACAGAAGAATATCCTGGGGAAAGCCTCAACCTAAAACCCCAATCTTTGTAATATCATACAAGTGGAAATATGTTCAGATTACAAAAAGAATCAGCTCACAAGCTATCCTGCTCTCTCTGCAATAGAACAATACAGCTCACAGACTGAATAGACACAACATATGTCTTCCTCCAGCCCTCCAAGCCTCCTATTTCCTTGCACAGTTTTCCTTGGGGTCCAATGATGCCACCTGTGTGAATTGGCCTCATCACACATTCACTAAATTGAAGAAGTAACTGCGCAATCCTCAAGGAATGAATTCCTTCTACATGCAAGAGATATCCTCCAAGGAATATTCCTGCAACTAATAGTACATTGTCCCATCACCTGATCTCAACTGGGTCTCTTACTGAACTGACATGCATGATTTATTTATGAGAGTATTTAGTTATCTGAAGTGTAGCAGTTACATGCATGCATGCATTAACTAACTGAACTCACAATTAGTTCAACAAACTATTTGAACTAATCTAACTAGACTTAACTCAGATAACTGAGCTAACTAATTACAACTCAAAGTACAACTCATCCTCATCTCCTTAACTAATGGATAAATTCCTCAATCAATGAAGAAATTGTTGCATGTCTTGACATAGACTTCATGTTTGATTTTCTATAACTAATTAACTCATGGTGAATTAATCAATTATCTTACAAACAATTGCTAAGATCAAATTCGAATTTTACTTCTCTATTTTAGTTTAGGGACTGACTAAAATAGGAAGGTATCCCGAAATGTTATTTATAGCAGTGCTATTTGTAGCACTTCTATTTTTAGCATTTCTTGTTGCTATTTTCAACACATGTAGTGTGAGGACACAAGTGCATGAGAGCATGTGTAAAGGGAACATGAGAGCATAGGTACAAAGGAGGATGTGACTAGAGAGGGAGGATGTGGATTAGGTGTGAGATGATGCAAGCACGGATGAGGACACTAACTAACCTTGAGAGTATGTGAACTAGAAGTGGGAGAATGCATAGCATAATGGTGTTAGTGTGGCTTAAGAGAACAATAGAGGTGAAGGATTGAAAATTGAGTTTGATAATTCTGATAGTGAGGTCATTGGATGAGATTAAGAAATCACTGGTTGAGATGAAGAAATCACTAAAGGATTTTGGAAGGTAGCAGGAACTGAGTGGAGTTTGTAAAGATGTTGATTGGGAGGATGAGGGAATATGGAAATTGTTTTGGGAAGTAGAGGAAATATGGAGGATAGAGAATTCATGGGCATGCCGCTGAGAGTGTTCAGGGTGCGTAGAATGTAGTTTAGGAAATAAGTTATTGATTTTTTAAATTTGTTTGGAAGATGTTAATTTGAAACAAATGGAAGTATGATTATTCAATATTTGGTCAATAAGAGAAAAAATATCACTATAGAGAATTGAAGAAAGTATTTGATGAAGTACAAAAATCTTATGAGATAAGTGGATTAAATTAGATTTGGTAAAGTGATTTTATGCTCAAAGAATAGCATTGTTGGTTCTAGTGAAAATGTGGTTGAGATTAAGTCTCCAAGGATATTGATGAATTTGAGTGACAGGAGGAAGGATTAATGAATCTTGACGTCACTTCAAGAACATAAGATCAATAACTATTTTCATAAACTTAACTCTAGGCTTTTCAAAGATCTAAGTTCTTTGAGACAATCCTCTCCATAGAGGTTTAAAATATGATTGTGTAGGTTTTCACAATGGTTCATAATGATGCATACTTTTTTTGGAAGTAAGTTGTGTATTAAATTTGAAGCATTTGACGTTTCTAGTGGACACTCTGCCCATCATGAAGGACATGAATATATTGGAAGAACATTAGAAAATATTACTTGGTTAAAGTTTATGTAGAGTCAAATTTGCTAGCGATTAGGAGAATTGGAAAAATATCAATGTTCTTTCTATAAATTGATTAAAACAATAAAAAAGTGTTGTGTAAAAATAATAATAGACAATTGTGTAAAAATAGAGATTATGTAAAAATAATTAACAATAATAGTGGACCATTAAGTAGAAAGGGAATAATTAGGTGCAATCAAAGGCTATTAAATGTAATAAAAGTTATTGAATGAAATAAAATAAGTTAAAGTGGAAGGTTGTGGTTGTGGGAGGCGAGAGGTTAAAATAATAGAAAAGAAAAAGGAGGAAATGAATATGAAAGTGAATTAAGAAGAAAAAAATAAAGATAAAATCAAAGACCAAAGAGTAAAAATAGAAAATTGATTAATTGATTAAATCAAGAGAAGGTTAAGCTGGGGAAAAAGAAAATGAGGCTTTAAATTGTCTCCCTCCCCAAATATTTCCTCTAGGTCACTACTAGACCCAATGTTTAATTGATCGCTTGCCTCTCACTTGAATTTCCAAACCATTCGACCACGACAAGCTCATTCCTTTCCACAGATACCTGTTTATTCTCCAATGGCAAAGTGCTTGAGTCTAATCATAACCCTAAAAATGACATGATGACTGAAAGGATAAATTGATAGTGAAAATTTGGGAAAGAGATAGATATGTCATGAAGGCCAAAATCTCATTGAATTTGCTAAAGGAATGGAAGGAAGAAATGCCAGCTTTCATGTAAATGCAAAAAAGCAAACTCCTAGGCTTGGATTTGAAGCTTGAATTAGTTGTCTCTTGGGCATCATAATTTTTTGAGGTTGGTAATTGAGCATGGGTGACACTTACATCCTTTTATAAATAAGAATATCTAGCACTTGTGGAAGCTTATAATGACAATTAATTGGGGCAAAATTGCTCCAAGTTTGAAGGTAGTATGGTTGCATATGATATTTGTTGGGAGGAATGGAAAGAAGAGGACACATGCTCCATCGATCTCAAAAATGAAGTTCAAGAGATGGAAGATGCCTTACATGGGCTTGTTTTTTAATATCTTGACTATGTAATATTTTGTTGATTTGTATTTGTTTCAGATTTTAGTTTGTTCCATAATATACTTTTTGTGTTTACAATTAGTAATCAAGGTAAATATTTAAAAAGTTATTTGGTTTCAATAAAATATTATTTTGGTCTAAGGGATTTAGTCCTTCTTTTAGATTGTATTACAATTTTTTTTTTTTTTTTTAAATTTTTTTTCGTAAGAAAAAATAATTATATTTCAAAAAAAAAGTATAGATATTGATGACCATAAAGGTCTGATCCTTTTACAAAACATGTCCCAAAAATGGATCATAAAAGCATATTAACAACATAATATCTAAATTCCTCCACAAAACTATAGAAATTATGTAACATACCATAAACTAGATCCAGATAACTACAACCTCTAGGGCTTGATTATCCTTAAATTCATAGAAAGCCCACTTGACCCAATAATACTTCTTTAAAGAGAAAATTTGCCATCATATTAGGTTCTCTATATATGTGTATGTAGTTGAATCACTCCAAACTTATTATTTCAAATTTGATCTCCTGAACTATATGTTCCAGATGTGGAGCCACTATTCCAACATGATCATACACCCAATCCATGACCAACCTGGAATCTCCCAAGATCTATAATTTTTTAACATTGTAAAAAATTGCAACATAAGTAAGCGCAACCTTGGTATTTGAACCTTGGCTAGGAGCATACTTTATGTGCATAAAATGGTGATTTGTACAGTATAAAACAACTCCAACTCCACAAGGTGGTGGAAAATATTGACTAGCCCCATCAAAATATCCCCAAGGAACTGAATCATACATTGATGGCAAGATAGGAATCCCTGGTTTTTCCTCTTTAGTTTATATTTAAAATAACTACAAGTGGAATCAATGGTTCCCATCACTAACTCAGTTGGGATCAATTTATCTTAGAATATTGCTAAATTATGAGCCCATCATATCGAATGAACAAAAGATGTTGAGAAGACTTGAAGATCATTGAAAGATTTATCCTTTACCTATTGGAGAACACAGTCAGACAAATATGTCTTGTCCTAAGAGGTGGCATGTGTATGAGAAAAGGAATTTTTTTCCAAGGAATGGACTTGCAATGTGAAAGGGAGTGAAGTAAATAGGTGGTTGATTGACTCCTCCTTTATTTGACATAGAGGACACCTCCTCGGTCCCACCTAACACCTTTTTTTGCTAACGTCCCATGTAAGAATTTTGTTTGAAAGATCCAACCATAAGGTTAATTACATTTGAGGGGACCATAGTGCTTCCACAAGAAACTCCACCACCAACGTGCTTCCCCTCTAAAAGAGGCATCCAATTGAACCTTATAACCCAACTTTGTAGGGAAAATTCTAGAAGTAGTATTCTTTGACCATATCAACCAATTATCATCCTCATATGACAATATGATCATAGAAGATACCAGCAAAACAATGTATCCTTGCCATTCAATGGAATTTTACTTGAAATTTTTTTACTCTTCAGTTGATTTCTAGTTGTGGAAACTTATTGGCACGTAGAGGGAAGACACACATTCAAAATGAATTAGCAAAAAAAACTCCTTAGAGCTCGACCCTTTCAACAACAACTACGAGCATGCGAAGTCTCACCTAAGGCATCTGTAAGGGACTGAAAGAACCTAGAAAATTTTGCAATGATGAAGGAGACATGGATATTGCATTATCACTATTGTAACGTATTGTCACTTCTATTATTCTTAAAATGAAATTGAGGTATACCATTATTTTCCACAGTAAATCCATCATTATTCAACATAATCATAACAGAGAAAACAAACAATCACATAATGTGAAAAAACACAACATAGCCCAAAAAATATCATTATATTATACCTACAAAGTCTTCATTACAATCCCAACTATTATGGCTCACCAACCTAATAAATCGACATTACAATGTGAGATCATATCTCAGAAGAATACAATGAATCACTCAATTAACTCATAATCAAAATCCCTTAAGTTCTAATTTACTTTCACAACCTTAGGCTATTTATAGTTTTTACATTTAGGCACAAGCCGACCCAAAAATCCCATTTTACTATGGGTGGTAAATATTACCATGGGAAAAACCATACGAAATAAGCCTAATGACTTCCCTTATTTTCTGCCTTCCCATGCGTTGACCCTTGGATTACCTTCCTATTCATTAACCCTTGGTCGACCTTATTGTGCGCTAACCTTTTAGTGCAGTGTTACAAAACTCATACTGAGAACGTTGCTCCAAAGCGCCCCCAACACTCACCTATGGCTCGTCCTCGAGCCACTCAATCATTTTATTTCTCTACTAAAGGTATTGTTTCTTTTGTTGTTGCAATGAATTTCTCCAACATATGTTTCATTACGGTGACCTAATTTGTCTTTATTTCCTCTGCTTGCCCCCGAATCTGATCTGCTACCTCAACTATCATGGCGTTCTTCAAATTTTCCATGTTTTCCTGAACTACTTGTTTGACCAATTGATGCACAGTTCCAATCTCATTTGTGACTTTGAACACCTCTTCTTGCAAGGTCTTCAACCTCTATGATAATTGTTGCTACTTAATTCTCATGTTATTCATATGTTTTTCCAACTGCACTCTCTTCAGCATGGCATCCCTACGCTTAGCGGGTTGTAGTGTGCTCAGGATGTCTTGGATATTCTAAGCCTTCTCCTACAGGGTCTGGATCTTCTGTGCCACTACCTTGAGCTCTTTACTTTCCCTCAATGTTTTCAATATATGCAATCATTTCTAATACAACTAGCTACATTTTGCACCCAATTCTTTTGGTTTTTCTATAGTCAATGTGGTCGTCTATTCCTTTTATTTGCGCTCCTTCTCTATAGGTGGAGTAGTTGGCTGTCTGTGATTCTAACTCCACAAGCTTTTCCATATGACCTTGTAAGGCCTCATTAATATTTATTATTTTCCCTTATGCTAGTGTATTTATCTCCATTGGTGCTTCCAAGAATTTATTGTATGCCTCCTCTATTGCTTTCCTTGTGTTCTCTTCTCTTTGTTTAGCTTGCTCCTTTTATGCCAATAGCTGCATTTTCTGTGCTTGTAATAAGTCGTGTGTTGTTAAAATTTTTCCAACTCTATTGTGGTTGTTGCTGCAAAAAATGGATCTCCTAAGTAACACTAAACTATTATTGGTGTAGATTGTCTTGCGATAAATATGAAAGGAGCAGTTCTACATGGCTTAAGCCTTATGCTTATTGCTACATCTCTTGACTAGGAAATCCCATCACGCTTGGAAATATTTGAAGTGTGTGATGCTTTCCCGATGTTGACAATTGTGATTACATCAACCTTGGTTCTATTATTCTGGGGGTGCTTTGTGCCTCGGTCTGCTCTATCCCTTTGAGTTGTGTTGTGGACAATCTGCTAAATTCTAATAATTGTTATAGTTACTCTAGTTTTCCTTGTGTCGTGGCAACTCTCTCCAATAATTCTTCAGTGTTTTCCTTCACTTGGTTCATGATTTATTCCAAGTCGTCATCTGAAAATGACTTAAATCTCAACTTTGTTGTCATGTTCTTTGGTCGTGCACAAGAGGCCCCTTCTTCTACCACTTGTGTCTACTTCATATTCTCCTCAACTTGCACAACATCTTCCTCATGAGTATCTTTTGTTCCATTCCCCTGCTCATTCTGATGCATAGACTCATGAACTAACTATTCCTTGCTACTTTCTATGTTTTTTCAGTTCTTGTTCCTTCATCATTGGGACCTTCCTTTTTGCGTCTCAATCATTAATTATATTATTGAATTCAACCTCTATCAACCTATAATGAATTTGCAACCATTGCTGCGTTGCTCTCTTCGTGGTTGTATATAAATGAAGTGTGGGGTCACTTTAAAGTGTATGATCTCATTATATGCAAGGATCTAGGTTGGTACGTGTAAGGCTCTTTCTATTACCTACCAGACCCCTTCCTTATACACATAAAAGATGACATCATTGTCTTGCTATCTATTTTTTTCATTGTATGTCATAAGGAGGTATATCAGGGCACCCAACAAGGTTTGTCATACAAATTTGGGAATTGTGTCTCCTCTGAATCTCTCCATGAAATGAGCATAATCAATATTAGGAGCCATATGTAGTTGAAATACACATTTATGTTTTGTGCTTCCTAATAGTCAATCAAGAATTGGTTCACTAAAAATATGATCCGGTTCATTAGGATCTATGTTGTGCATTTTGTTGCCGTCACTATTACTCTTGTTGGCCCATGATCCTTGCAACACTTGCGCAATAACATGCATTCCATCACATGTGTCGCAAATCTAGCATCCCCATTTATGCTTGGGATGTCAAACATGTGCACACCCCTATGTGTGCCATACTTCTCCTTAACTTCCTCTACAAGGGATTTTTCTTTGTTTTTATTTGTGAAGTAAGGTTATAGGTCTTCTCCCACTATAGGCAGTCCTATAATTTTAGAGATAATACTGATGTCTATGGACATCTGCTGATCTAACCATAGGAACCCTCCATGAACATGAATTAATAGATATTTTACACATACGTTGACTTATACACCTTCCAAAATGCAAATATTCAGATAAGTTTAAAACATTTTATTTCTTTAGGTCGTGCTCCCACTCTTGTGACTTCACTGTGATGACTGGGTCATTTATAATCTCGACAACCTGGAGCTATTTATATAGCATGAGCTCTAGAAATATCTTTATGTCTCTAATATTTTGGTCTAAAACCTTTAATTTTTACCATGCCAATCATGTTCCCTTATGTGATCATTGTTGGTGGAATGAAGGGCATCACCATCTGATATTTTAGATCCTTCTTGAGATAGATCAGTGGTGCAATGGATTTTCTTAGCAACATATCTGCTATTAGAAACTGCACTATTGTCGGCCCAATCAATCCTGTTTCCGATGCTAGTTCTCATATTATTGTCTACACGGGGGGCAGGGGCACCCCTGGTGGCTTAGTCCTTGATTTTCTTCTGGGTACAAAGGTTCCTCATTTGGTAGTTTTCATTGTGGTTTCTTTTAGCTCTGCAACTAGGGTTTGTTTCACAGCTTCAACTCTCTCTCTACTCTTCAACTACCTTAGACAAAATGAGCTTCTCCGAGTATGTTTAACCCATTTATATTCCCCTACCTTACTGTGTGATTTTCCAGTTGTCATAACTCCAAATCTATTAGATGTAATCTGATATCCTTTCACATTTGCTCCTCCAGATAGATTCTACCTTGGTGCACAAACTATGACTGGTGAATGTCCTATCAAAAACTGCTCTTGTTGGATCTGCCTATCCACAAATATTTTTTCATTAAATTGTATCATATCTTCTATTAACGGAGTGGCCTTTTGGTACTTATGCCATCCTATGTGGCTGATACTAAAGTTTTTTCAGTTCTTTTCCCCTTTTCTTCCCTTCCCACTTTCTCCATAATGTACTTGTTGGACAGTTTTCGGCCACTTCGACATATATGTTTAACTCTGTGTTATTTTGTCTCTTATGTGTGGCCCTCCAATGCATAGGAGTTGCTTACAACCTAAGCTATTATGGTACCCACAACTCAAATTATTTCACAAAGGAGCACACATCTATCATTCCATCAAACTTTGGGGGATAACGTACCTCTATTCCAATACAATGTATTGTGTGGGTAATGCAAGTGCATCTTTTATTGGATACCTTATGCAATCTCTGCTACTAGTTATCAAATGCTTCATCTGAATCTGATGCATAAGAATTGATACTTTTCCAACTTAACACACAATTAGAAGTCGGATTAACGTAGTCATCCTTGCACACAATTACATTATAGAGGTTATCAAGATATTTTGTGTTAAATCCATCCCTCATAGGTTCCACATATTGGTCTCCCTCTTTTGGATCTAATAGTGAATTAACCTTCAAAACCCCAGACTCAAAGATCATTTTCCTCTTCTTTAAATTGATTATGTCTTGATTGCTAAAAGTCGAGTCAATTCCTAGTAACGATGTGGGTTGGTATCATCCACAATTTCTATGACTTCAAAATCAATGATACTTCTTACTCCATCAGTATTGACCTCTACCCTTGTTAATCTATCAATAGGGAAAATTCTATACTAGTTTTCTAATCTTAGCTAGATAGGTGACCAGGTTAACTTCGACCTCCCCATCATATCCCAAGTTTGCTTAGAAAGGATATTCACATCTAACCCTAGATCCAAAATAATGTTGTCCATATCATAATTCCTATCTACATGTTAATTTTGAATTCTTTATTCACCCTTTTCTTGTACATAATCGGCTTAACTGTGCACTAAGGGGTTTATGTGGTAAGCAATTCTCATTCCTGCGTGCATTATTCAATCATCCTGTGTAGCTTACGAAATGCCCCTTCATCCTTTTTTAATTCTATAAAACTCTTCAATAAATTTATAATTGAGTTTACCTCTTCAGTAGCTTCTCTATTTGCATAATTGTTATATAGATCAGTGGCATGTCAAAGACATGGTTTCCTTGTTGTGCAATTGAATTTGAAGGACCCCATTCTGCTGCAGCCATTTCTTTTTTGGCTTCCTTGTAGGTGTCTTTCTCCTTTACGAGATCACATCATGGAGTTGGTTCAATGAATTTTCGTACCCATTGGTATGGTTGGCCTCCTTATCCAATTGGATCTACTCCTCATTTACCCATGTGTAACAACTCCTACTTGTGAATGATCTATGCACACTCCAGCAGTTATCATATGTACTTCGCAATAAGATGGGGGTAATATTTTGTAGCATGATCCAATTATTTACAGTATGTGCGTGTTGTGTAAGGGTTGGGGAAATCTCGTACAATGTATCTTGGCTACCTATACTTATAACAAATTATTGGGCCCTTTTATCTTCCAAATCCTCCTCTACCTCTACCTTTGAAATCATTTTCATCTTCCTTGCATCCCTTCGCCTCTACCTTAATTATAAGCTCTAGGCGTGTTATAAATCGAAATTGCAACTTCACTTCCTTTGCCTTCCTACACCCTATATGCATCGATGGTGCATTCCCAATGTGTGACATGTATGAATGTCATGTCCTACTAACTTGCAAAAGTCGTAGAACAAAATTTTAACTGAGCTTTGGTATTTCCACATCATAGGACAAGTTGTTGGTATATGTCCCTATACTCTACACACTACAGACTATAGCCCTTGGCCTTGAGCCAAATGATTTGCATCTCCTGTAGCCATATATTCTATCATGGTTGGGAATTTGTTCCTTTGATGTCCCTCTTTCTTGCATATAGTATACCAAAATAGTTCGTGCCTCTCCTTATCTTTTGCTAGATTATGTAACTGTATTGTCAAGGCTACTAGCTGCAATTGAACTTGTGTCATCATTGTGTTGTTTTGGCTTCCTGTGGGAGATGCTTCCAACTTCAGGGAAATTTTTAAGGCTTCAGACTATGAAACAAACTTTTGTTGAGTTAACAAGATTCATATATGAGGTTGTAAGCATGTAATTGACCATTCCTCATGTTGCACATCCAAAATTTGAAATGTTAGTTGATCTAGTAAAATCTTAAACCTCTAATCAAAGTCCCATACTAATTCATTCACTTTCTTTAATCTCGTTAATCTCTGTGATACACCAGGATTTTTATTTTGTTTTTTGGAATTCTTTTAGAAATGCCTACCTACTTTCTATCAATGATCTACCTTATCATCCTAGTGCAATAGACTTATTTTTCATGTACCATGTAAGCGCACGGTCTTTGAACATGGTCTCCAGCTGCACAACCTTCATTTGTTCATCTTGGACCTACTTGAAATTCCGTACAGACTCACAAACAAAAATATTTTGTTTGGGATCCTCTGTCCCAATTTCATGAAAGACAAGCATAAAGTGTAATCAACTCCCGACATTGTGTTATGTACGATATTACCTTGTGGCATTCCTAACTTACTTCCTAGTATATGTACCCCCTTTGTTTGACTACTTCCACTTCCTTGATTATCTTTACTATGATCTCTATCGTCTTCACTAATTGAAATCATCTCCAACAATTTGTTAGGTGATCGTACCTCTTGGCATGGAGACACACATGAGGTCATGGGTTCGACACAGGGTATAGATTGAGTAGGGTCACTGGGATACACTGGTTCTTCTTGTTATGAGCTGAATTGATGACTTCCTTCCTTATTCTTTCTTCTTTCACTATGCAACTCTTTGCTATATTCTATGGACAATACTCCATCAAGCAAGCGATGTATATTGATCCCTTCTTCTCAATATCTAACTTCCCAATCTTCACTACTTTGTTGCCTTCTTATTACTTCTATGATTTTCTTTGATATCCTTTTGTCTACTATAGGATTCGATGTAGATCTATCCCTTACGTCACTACTATGTCAAAATCTTACTCCACTACAAAGCACTACGCTAACTTCTTTGGTCACATTCTCCCCTTGTGGTGATGTGCATGCCCTTAACCTTCTAATATCTTCAACACTTGTATCCCTCTGATGTTTAGACATCCTCAACTCATCTAGTCTTCAATAGCTCTACTATATTCCTTGCATTTATTCCCTTAGGCCATCCACTGGTCAACCCCCAGTCTCCCCATCATGCATAAAGGATTCTAGCCACTCATGGTATTTGATTCCAACAACATGACTCCTTTGTCACACAACAACATCTTTATCTTGGTAAATAGTGAGCTCAAGTATTTTCCTCGTGGTCCTTTCAAAATTTCACTCTAAAGTGCGCTATGTGACTCAATGACATATATTGTAAACTCAACAACATAACCCTCCAATACATTGTTCAACCAAAATTCTACAGTGGATGAAACCTTATTGTTTATAGAGTTTACCCTTTGGATCAATTTAGGAGTCTAATTTTGTGGTACCATAGGGTGCCAGTTTCTGACTTCCTCTAATAGTCTTTGCAACCACTCAACAAAAACAATTGGGAACTCAACGAAGAATATCATGAAAATTTGTAAAGAAATACCTTTGTAGCCATTTCTCGGGACTAATTCATTGATTTATGCCCTATTCCACCACAAAATTATTGTTCCTTTTTCTATACCCACTACTGTATTTCTTCTTTAGAAGGTCTCCACATCCCCTTTTGTCACAGATCATGATCCCAACAATGAAATGATTTTTGGCGTGCAGATAGGGTAGACTTAGGTTCATAATGAATTTTAAGTTGACCAAACCCCTCATACACCGACACTTTTAGAAACACCTACGAGTAGGTGAAATCTCACTCGAGGTATCTATGAGGGACTGCAAGAACCTGGACATTTTTTGTTAGGCCCCTATAATACTAGTGATTCCCCCATTACTATTGTCATTGTAGCCCTTATTGCTATTATTGTGCCCCTATTATCCCCATATTGTTATTTGTGTGCCCCATAGAAACCCACTATTGTTATTGTTGTGCCCTTATGTTATGTTAAGTTATGGTATGTTCTATGCTTATAACAGTTTACTTCTTTTTCTTATTATATTCCACCGATTAGTAATCACATGTACATAAAGTAAAGTGCAGATAGAACATTAAACGATCGACAGAAAACAAGCCAAGACAAGAGACACAAGATGTGGCGGCTAGCCAGGGACAAACCCCACAATGTGTGGGGAAACCCTTTGATCAAATCTTCTTTTATCTTCAATAATTCAGCAGAGAGAAATAGTACAATAAATCTGATTCATATCAGCAGTAGCAAACCCTAGATCAGCAGCATCAGCATTAGCGACTTCATTATCAAATTAGGGCAGACCATATCTCACAAACCGACAGTCGGATTGACTTCATTCCACCACCAAAAGTTTCAGCTTCCAGAGGGGTTCAGATGAACCTATAGCGCAGTTCAGATGAGGAGATCTTCTAGGCCACGCAAGTCAATCTTTACTTCTGCAGTTGCAGCTTCAGTTTCAGCAGTTTCCGGCTTCAAACTAGGGCAGTCGATATCTTGCAAACCGTTCGTCGGATTGACTTCATTCCACCACCAAAAGTTGCGGCTTTCAAAGGAGGTTCAGATGAACCTACATCGTAGTTCCAAAGAGGAGATCTTCTAGGCCACGCAAGTCAATCTTTACTTCTGCAGTTGCAGCTTCAAATTCAATAGCTTCCGGCTTCACATGTGTGAGAGAGAGAGACCCATTTCAGCGCAGTAGAGAAGAGACTCATATCTGCGCAGTAGAGAGAGAGAGATGTGATGAGATGAATGAGTTCAAATGAGGAAAAGTCCTCTTATATTTATACACAACGTTGGTGGGTGAATAGATGCGACTGTTGGGCTTCTGAGCCTACATGAGTTGTAGGTCGGCTTGATAATAATTCCATAATCAAAATAAATTCATATCTCCAAGAATACTTATCGGAATTGGATGATCTTTATATCAATCCTACACCTCTCGACGAGAGGAATCTAATAAAAATATTATCAGCCATGAATAAGATGACCCACATGAAGTTTTGCCGTGGTTGCCAATTTTAACACTCCCTCTCAACCATGGAGAACTTCATCTGCAATCTGTCTATCGGTCGTTACTATTCATCCATAAAATGCACTGCCCTATACAACCTGACTCTTGCCCTGCTCTGCTCTATTCTGCCTGTTCTGCTTTTTCTTGTTCTGCCTGCACTGATCTGTGTTGTTTTGCTCTGTTATGCTCTGCTCTTGCATTGTTCTGTTCTGCTCTGCTTTTGTCCGAATTATGAACAAGAAGAAATGATCGAGGATGTATCATACTGACTCAAAGTCAGTCTTAGAGTATGTACCACTGGTCCCAGACCAGTCTCAACCAACCCAAAGTCAGCGTCATAGTGAGTACAACTCCAATGGTCCCAGACCAATATCATCCTCCACTGACTCAAAGTCAGTCTCAGAGTATGTACCACTGATCCCAGACCAGTCTCAACCGACCCGAAGTCAGCGTCATAGTATGGTACAACTCCTACCATTGGTCCCAGACCAGTATCATTGATCCCAGATCAATGGAGGTCATCCTAGCGTAGGGAGTACGGTAGTTACAACGATGCGTCCATCGGTACTACTATGGTCCCTAACTTCATTTCCCTGCTCATTGATCAGATGAGAGGTACTTCCCATGAGTCCCAGACTGCATGGGTAGGATGCCTCGACAGGAGAACTAATCAATCCTGTCCTCACAGGAGAACACATCAATCCTGCTACAATTTCCATGGAGAACACATCAATCCAGGCCTCACAGGAGAACACATCAATCCAGGCCTCACAGGAGAACACATCAATCCTGCTACAATCGCCGTGGAGAACACATCAATCCAGGTTGCCATGGAGAACACATCAATCCAGGCCTCACAGGAGAACACATCAATCCTGCTACAATCGTCGTGGAGAACACATCAATCCAGGCTGCCATGGAGAACACATCAATCCAGGCCTCACAGGAGAACTAATCATCCTGCTACACAGGAGAGCGAATCATCCTGTTCCACAAGAGAGCGAATCATCTTGTCCCACAAGAGAGCGAATCATCTTGTTCCAGTGTGCACCACTAGGGGAGGGTGAGTCACCCTATGGTCATATGTTGCTCCAGTAGGAACCACAAGCCCTTAGAGCTCCCAGAGCTCAATGTATGCAACATGCAGGACCCTTGTACAAAGGTTTCTTACCGACTCCAAGTCGTTTTGGAAAATCATAGATTAGATCTTTCCTCGGGGCTTTGACAAGGTGTATCAACCTATACATCATCTTAATGTGATGGAGCTTCCTTGCTCATCAACTTACCATATCCCAGATGATGTCTATCTGCTAGAGCAATTGACAAATACGAGATTCCTCAATAATCGAATCCCACCTCTGGTTGTTACAGAGAATCACCGTGGTATCCAATGTAAATCCAAACAGCTCACTGAAGAGCTTTCGCAACCAGACTGCCTCACACGAGGTTATGCTAGCAACAATATATCCTACTTCGGTGGTGCTCAAAGCTACCGACTTCTGGTTCCTGCTCATCCAGGATATCGAAGAAGATCCCAAGGTGAAACAGTACCCGAAAGTGCTCTTACGGTCCACCACACTGCCTGCCGAATCAACATCAATATATCCAAGTAGTCTCACATCTCCGGCAGTGTGTCTTAATCCATGAGAGATTGTGTCCTGAAGACATCTCAGAAGATTCTTGGCATCAATCCAGTGAGGCTCAACCAAATATGAGCTCACAATGCTAACTGCAAAACATATGTTCGGACGGAGGTTCACCAAGAACATCAATGCGAATGAGTTTTTGAAACTCAAAGGCATTTCCCAAGTCTGGTCCGACACCACTACCATATAACTTCTAAAAGTTAAGATCCTCGAGGTAGTCATAGGCTTAAATTAAAGGTTAGGATCAGCTTCACTCCTAGTGAATCCCAGCTTCATCAAGTAGCTATCGATCCTCTCATACCATGCTCGGGGTGCTTGCTTCAGCCCATAGAGAGCCTTCTTCAACCTGCATACATGAGATTTTCAATCATAAATCTCAAATCCTTCAGGTTGCTCCACATAGACCTCTTCTTTGATAGAACCATGCAAGAATGCGTCTTAACATCCATCTGATGTAGGTTCCATCCTTGTGAAGCCACAAGGGCTATGATCAAGCGGATGGTCGTATGTCTGGCAACAGGTGCAAATATCATAGTCTATACCTCCCTTCTGGGATAAACCACGAGAAACAAAATGAACCTTATACTTTTCCATACTTCCATTTGCTGCATGCTTTATCTTGTAAAGCCATTTTGAAGTAACAATTTTCTTGTCCAGGGTCTGGGAACTACTTCCCAGACATCATTCTCTGTAATAGACTCATATTATATGGTCATAGCATCCTTCCATAGTTAATGCTTGATGACATCTGAGAATGATGAAGGTTCATTTTGTATGATCGTGCTCATGATGGTCAGGTATCCCTGATACCTGTTAAGTTTCTTTCTTTGATGGAAGGTCCCTCAGGGTGCAGCATGTCCTTCAGCATCATCAAGTATCCCCCTAAGCCATGAAGGCCTCTTCCTAGAAGAGGAAGGCTCATGTGGATGAGGATCAATCGGATCCATAGGTTCTTCTACATCAGGCATTGATTCATCATCCTTTTCTTTCGGTTCCCTAGTGTTGGCTTCTTGAGAGCTACTCAAAGTCAGCAGATTGTCCACCTTGCTGAGAGCCATATCTTTGTCAAAGGTGACATCATGACTAATCACGACTTCCCTTTGACCGGTGGTGAACATTTCTTCAGGAGTTTAGGAACCCAATGCTTGATGAGGGCATCGATTTTTTACATATATGACAGTGTTTGTAGTTTCAGCCCATACAAACTTCAGAAGTCTTTGATCATTCCATAATCGTGCAGTTCTTCCTTCCCGCCACACCATTCTGCTCAGGAGTACGTGGTGTAGTAGTCTCCCTCTTAATGCTAGCCTCAGATGTGCCTAAGTGAACCAACTGTAATATATCGGAGGTCTTGCTTTGGCTTGAGGGGAATGGTCCCCTTTTGAGCTTTCCTTCAGCACATCCCGGACATACACCTTCTTTCTCTACTTGGAATTCGGGCATCCCTGTTACCATCTGTCTTATATCAAGTAGATCTTTATAATGAAGGTGGGCAAACCTCCGATGCCAAAGTTCGGACTGAAGAGTTGTGTCACAAGACATGACAACTAGCGGAAATCCATCGACCTGATATAATGAATCAACACTAAACCCAAGAGTAAAGGCATCTTTAACATTATTTTTCCGTATACATACCTTGCCATTGCTGAAGGTTACCTTGTAGCCTTTGTCTTCCATTGCCGAGATGGACACTAGGTTCTTTTTGAGGTCAGGTGCATTTAATACATCCTGGACTTTCTAGCCTTCTTGAATGGTTGTTCTCTTCTTCGATCCCCAGCTCTCCTCTTACCTTTGCTGTTGAATTTGTCATTCCTTTGATTTGCCATCAGAGGGATTTTGATCATTGTCCCGGTGTGAGTCCTTTCTATCAGGGCACTCCCTTGCATAGTGACCTGCTTTATCGCAGATGTAACATCATCCTTTTCTTCCACCCTTAGGTCCAGCCTTTCCTTTTGATTTAGACCCAGAATTATTTCTTTTCTTAGCATGAGAAGAAAAAGTAGCAGGAGGACCTTTAGGCAAGGGCATTTCCTGCTCTTCTACCCTTGTTTGTTCTTGAATGCATCTAGCCATTAATTCCTCGAAACTAGGAATTACATTATTGTTCAGAAGAGTAGTCCTGAACACATACCATTCAGATGGTAATCCTCCAAGAGTTGTGAGTGCCATTTCTCTGTCAATAATGGTTTCCCTAATAGATAGGAGATCGTTCTTGATCTCGGTGATTCTTAAGAAGTATGCTTGCATACTTTCATCTTTACCCTTCTTGATTTCCCTCAACTTATTTCTAAGAAACAAAACTTGATTTGCATCATTAACTTTAAATAAACTCACCAGTCTATCGTAGATTTCCTTGGAGGTGTCTAGATCAGAGATGTAGGCCACCAAGCGCTTGTCGATAGAGTCCCGGATGATCGTCTTTGTTTTGACTTCTCCATTTTTCCATTTGTTCCAGGCAGCAGCAGATGCATTTGATGAAGGCTCAACAATATTGCCTCTTACATGGTCCAGCACTCCTTGATCTTCAAGGGTTAGATCGATAGACATCTTCCATCTGTGATAGTCAACTTTCTCACGGAGCTTGTCTTCGACAGGAAAGAGTGTTGAGGACCCCATAGTTCTTTTAGGATAGCCTTGCCAATCTTCTCTTCAATGATTGCTCTTGCTCTTGCTCGGGCTTTGTCTTCACCTCAGCTCTGATACCATGTTAAGTTATGGTATGTTCTATGCTTATAACAGTTTACTTCTTTTTCTTATTATATTCCACCGATTAGCAATCACATATACATAAAGTAAAGTGCAGATAGAACATTAAACGATCGACAGAAAACAAGCCAAGACAAGAGACACAAGATGTGGCGGCTAGCCAGGGACAAACCCCACAATGTGTGGGGAAACCCTTTGATCAAATCTTCTTTTATCTTCAATAATTCAGTAGAGAGAAATAGTACAATAAATCTGATTCATATCAGCAGTAGCAAACCCTAGATCAGTAGCATCAGCATTAGCAGCTTCATTATCAAACTAGGGCAGACCATATCTCACAAACCGACAGTCGGATTGACTTCATTCCACCACCAAAAGTTTCGGCTTCCAAAGGAGGTTCAGATGAACCTATAGCGCAGTTCAGATGAGGAGATCTTCTAGGCCACGCAAGTCAATCTTTACTTCTGCAGTTGCAGCTTCAGTTTCAGCAGTTTCCGGCTTCAAACTAGGGCAGTCGATATCTTGCAAACCGTTCGTCGGATTGACTTCATTCCACCAACAAAAGTTGCGGCTTTCAAAGGAGGTTCACATGAACCTACAGCGCAGTTCCAAAGAGGAGATCTTTTAGGCCACGCAAGTCAATCTTTACTTCTGCAGTTGTAGCTTCAAATTCAACAGCTTCCGGCTTCACATGTGTGAGAGAGAGAGACCCATTTCAGCGCAGTAGAGAAGAGACTCATATCTGCGCAGTAGAGAGAGAGAGATGTGATGAGATGAGTGAGTCCAAATGATGAAAAGTCCTCTTATATTTATACACAACGTTGGTGGGTGAATAGATGCGACTGTTGGGCTTCTCAGCCTACATGAGTTGTAGGTCGGCTTGATAATAATTCCATAATCAAAATAAATTCATATCTCCATGAATACTTATCGGAATTGGATGATCTTTATATCAATCCTACACCTCTCGACGAGAGGAATCTAATAAAAATATTATCAGCCATGAATAAGATGACCCACATGAAGTTTTGCCGTGGTTGCCAATTTTAACATGTTATTACTGTTATGTCGGCTTGATTATATTGTGACCCCTTAGACTCCTATATATAGAATGGAGGTTTAGTCATTTGTATCATCCAAGAATTTTTCATTTGTGTAATGTAAAGGAGGTTTCCCCCTCGAAGAGGCTGAATTCTAAGGCGTTGATATATCTTTTCTATCTTTTTGTGGGCTGGTTTCATAACATTTTTGCAGTGATAGAGACATGGATACTACACTATCAATATTGTAACATATCGTCACTTATGTTATTCATAAAAATAGATTGAGGTATACCCTTATTCTACACAATAAATCCATCATTGACAAACATTTAACAAAATCATAACAGATAAAACAAACAATCACATAATGCGTAAAAACAAAACATAACCCAAAATAGATCCTTCTATTAGAACTACAAAGTCTTCATTACAATCCCAGTTGTCGCGGCTCACTAGCCTAAAAGATCAAAATTATAATGTGAGATCATATCTCAGAAGCATACTATGAATTACTCAATTAAGTCCTAGTCAAAATCTCCTAAGTGCTACTTTCCCTTCACGACCTTAGGCTATTTATAGTTTTTACATTTAGGCGCAAGCCGACCCAAAAACCCAAGTTCACTATGGGTGGTAAATATTACTATAGAAAAAACCCTACAAAATAAGCCTAATGACTTCCCTTATTTTCCACCTTCCCATGTGTTGACCCTTGATCGACCTTCTTGTGCATTGACCCTTGGTTGACCTTCCTTCATATTGACCCTTCTATGTGGTGCTCCAAAACTCATACTCAGAACTCTACAATATACTTTTCTTTCATTCCTTTCCCCTCAAAAAGATTTATTATTAAGGATACTTGATAAAACCTCTGCTACCAGAGATTGACTAAAAAAATAGTTACATTTTAATCCCCATCCACCTAGAAGCTTTGGATTTTCTATAGTTGACCATCGCACTAGAGGAATTCCATTTGAAGATCTATTGCCTGCCATAGAAATCTAAATCTTACTTTTTCAATTTTATTTAGGATACCTTTGGGAATGATAGGAATGGAGTACCAATAGACTGGAGTTCTTTCCAAAAATAATTTTACTAAAATTATTCAACCTCCTCTAGAGGGGTCTTTTCTCCCAATCTAAGATTCTAGTTTCCACCTTTTTCACCAACCATAACCAATCCAAAACCTTATAGGCATTTGGCTTAATAAAGAAGCCTATGTATTTTAATCCTTTTTGAATGTATTTGGATTGGAAGGGGAAAGCTACATCTAGATAGTCCTTAGCCAAAACTGATATGTTGTAGTGAGAAATAATGGACTAATTGTTATTAATTTTCATACTTGTAACTACTTTAAATCTTGCCAAGATGGAGTTTATGGAATTAAGATTTGAGATAGATACCATAAGAAATAACAAGATATCATCAACAAATAATAGATGAGAAATATTAGTCTGAATAGAGATCTTTACTCCATTAAGGTCGCCTCACAAAAAAAAAATCTAAATATGTTTGTTAAGAATTTCAGCCACCAAAACAAAAAGAAAAGGAAATATTGGACAACCCTACCTCAAACCTTGGGAGACTTTGAAGAATCACGATGGGTGACTGTTAATCAACGCTAAAATATTAACTGTAGAGATACAAGGCATCATCCAATTTAACATTTTTAAGCTCGTGCCCAACTGAATTAGGCATATCCTTAGTAAAGTTCATGTTACCTGATCATATGGTTTGGAAAGATATTTCTTCAAGGTTAAAGGTAGGATATTATGTGACTTAACCGAATGTAGAGTTTCTTTCACCAATGCCATAATGTCGTGAATCTTCATGTTATAGAGAAAGTCGAATTTCTCGTCAGATATAGTAATACTTAATAAGGGCTCTAATCTCATTCAGATGCTCTTTGTGATCAATTTGTAGATCACACTACAACTAGATATCAAGTGGAAATCATTGAATGAGTGAGCATACATATTTTTTGGGATGAGACAAGTGAAGGTGGAACTTAGAGATCCATGCACAACCCCTCTCTGTTGAGATTCTTTTGCCACCTCAAGAATACCATCCTCTAAAGATTCATAAAACCCCAAATAAAATTCCATAGTGATGTTGGAAAATCAAAGTGGATGTAGATTAATGTTGATTCTCCTTGACTTGATAATTACTTGTGAACTTTGTTGGCTTCTTATTAAATTATTTGTGTTCTCTTTCATAAAGCAATTATTAAAATTTAAACATGAAGATCACAAGAGACAATAGACACAAGATATAGGCTCCACGCCAGGGGAAAACCCCACAACTTGGGGAAAACCTGAACAATCTCCTTCTTATAGAATCAAATCAAAATGAGACCTCTAAGACTTAAATACCTAGAACTCTTCCAAGCACCAAGTCATCCCTTCCAAAAACTTTTTTCAATCAAGTCAACATTTACCAAGTCAAATATGGTCAATTTTTTTCAAGTCAAGATTTCAACCCTGCAAGTATAGATCTGCAAATCGTCCTTCAATCCTGTAGCTATAGGTCTGCAACTCATTCTTCAATCCTGCATGTATAGGTTTGTAACTCGTCCTTCAATCTGGCAACTACAGGTTTGCAACTCGTCTTTCAATCCTACAACTACAAGTTTGCAACTCATCCTTCAAACTTCTACCTTATTCTCCCATAGAAACTCACATATCACTGCCTCAAAAACTCACATATGATCACAAAACCAAACAAACGTTTTATGTGGAGGATTCATGCTATATATAGTTGTTTGTCACTATGAAGGGTCACGATTGTTCAACAAAACGACTTGACTAATAGGAGGGCCGAATTAGTCTTATGGAGGACTATTTGAGTCTTTTAAATAAAAAAAAAAAAATTTCCTTTTTCTTACAAAGAGTCCCAATGGAATTTGACTCAAAATTAATCTTTTGACTTAAAAAAAACCTAGAAGCATGAAGAACATGCTTGACCTAGACTTGAGCATGAAACCCATGCTTAAATAAAATTATTTTTCTTCTTTTACATAAAATACAAATTGATACAAGTACATAAATAATTATGAAGACTAAACCTAGTTACTTTTCCAACACTCCCTCTTAACTAGGGAGGTATTCATAATGACTCAACAGGTCCATCTCAAGTTGAAATATTCTCATAAGAAGGGATCCAAATTGATAAGAATCAAAATATCATCATAGTTAGCATTGTCGCATTACCAAGGACTTGACAGGTACACTCTATCTCTCACAAGATCTGAGCATAATGTTGGGAGGCATTCCATTGGACACCACACTGCCTCATCATGATACATACTCCACCTAGGATACTCAAAGTATATCTACCACCGGACCATTTCCTCAAGGAAATGTTTGTCCATCAGACCATTCTTATCCAAGTCCACGTGACTTAGGATGTCGATCTTAATCCAACACACTACATGACTCAAGAATGTATGTCCAAGATTATTATCCAATCCATGTTTCTTCTTATCCTTGTCCATGTACTTGACTTAAGATATCAATCCTAATCGTCACAGTACCTGAAACAAGGAGAATCATGCTAATTCAAATAATCATTCTCCCTATATGTGATGCATTCACTAGATTTACGACTGTTAATCTTGGCCTAGTACATGACACAAGGAGAACTAGTGTCCAACCATACTCTGTCTCAACCTGAGAGGAGAAATCCATGCTCACTCGCTCACATCTAGGGATAATTTATCAACAAGTCTTAGCTTGCGTCAGAAGTACTCATACTTCTCTTGCATCAACTACTTGTAATTGTCGCTTCCCTCTTACCACTTAAGATTGCTTACCTTGCAACATCAAGGGCTCCAACTCTACCTCTTGATAGATCATTATCATGTACTTGAGTTCTTCTTCTACAACATCTTGAACTATGTGCAACACTACTTCCTACACTGCTTCCTTCTTTGAAGATAATCGATCACACAGTTCCTCCAAAGGTTATCACAAGTTTAAGCCAATCCATTGTTCATTACAACTTGGATGACCTTTTCAATCAACCTCTATCAGTTAAAATAACACCATGGTCATAAATAATTATACCCTCTAGCTATTATCCTGTTCCTCCAAGATTTTGAACTCATAGGGCTTCAACTAGCTTCCCTCTTATCTCTGATATGCTACTCCAAATCACAGAAGATAGGGCTTGCAATTCTTCCCTCCATCAATACTTATGCTACTTAAAATACATTATTCATAGGGTCTTCAAAAAAACTTTCTTATCAGTCCTCTTTAGCCCTCTAACTGTCTTATTGTTGTAATTCATTAGGGCACCAATCAAACGAATTTTCAATAGCTCCAAGACTTCTATCATTAAGACCATATTGAATGTTTCTTGCTTCACTATCTTTAGGGTTTCCACACTCAACCCTCGTATTATTGCTTGGGTTCTACAAGAGTGTCAAACCTAGGGCTTACATAAATTGCCCTTAAAACATTCTTCTTGATCCACCAAGATGATAATACATAGGGCTTACTAGGACAACCCACTCAACAATTACTTGTTACATAAAATAAAAATAACTATGGCACACTTGGAATCCCACAATAATGATTTTATCATACCAAGTCACAATTTCTAGGGTTTTTATACTTGTTATTTGAAACCCTTATGAACAACCTTAATATACGCAACCAAACAATCCAAACAGGTCCCAAGCTTTTGACCCAACACCTAACGATAATAGAAGAATAACATACCTTGTAAACTTTTGTGCATTCCTCTAAAAAAAATTCTCATTGGTTAGGGCACACCTACAATCCACGTTATCCCTCCAACTGTGATAAAAAAATCCTTCAAAAACCTGCAATATCCTTCCCTTTATAAGTATCTACCATATGTTGTCCTTATAGACTACTATAGCCACTTGTTTAGTCCTTTTCATCCCTCCCAAATGACACTACAGGGGCTCAAACCTTTCTCCTTAGGTTACAAATCTTCTCGACCTAAAGAAAACCCTTACAAATAATGCACATAAATACTCCCTTCTACTTAGCCTAGACTGTCATGAGAAATGAGCCCTAAAACATATCACTTCCTTCTCTTTTCTAAGCCCCAAATTAATGTGGCCAAAACAAAAGTATTATTCCTTATGCAAGTTGGTCAAGTTGCTCGAATGATTAGTTTCTTCTTATAGCCCTACTAGGCCTACTCGGCTTCCATAAGGCTTATGTACAGAGAATTTTGTCATACAAATGTGGCCATAAATACTTCTTCCAAATTTGTTTAATAGCTCCTTCACGTCCTAGATCAAAACATAAGAAAAGACATAAAACTTGACATTCTCTCTAGCTCGGCTAGTCTTCAAGGGTCTGCAACTTTTTCAAACTTAGCCTTCAACCCAAAAGACAAACCTTTCTCAATTTCGGCTAGAGTACTAACGGACTGTGGCTAGATCAAAGATGTTACTTATGTTTTTTATTGCACTTGGACGATTCATTGTAAGACTAATTCCTTCATGAGAATGACTCCTTAGCAGCCCATCTTGGCCTCCAATTCAACCTTCTCATGGAGATATGTTACTATAATATTATCGTTAATCTTCGCTCTTAGATATATATTAATACAAAGGTTCGACTCTTCATTGATTAGATCTTGGTTACTATTCGAAGACTTGATTCCAATCAATGACAACTTCAGAAATAAGTGTTGAGATTGTCACGATGTTTCAGATGTGCTTCAGAATGTCCTTGGAATGAGCGGTACCTACATAGATCAGAGGAATATATTGGTCTAGTACTTCATATTTCAGTTGTAACTTAGAGGAGGTGACTTGTAACACAGTCATGCAATTCACATAAGAAGAAATTTTGTAAAGTATCATACTTGGATTCTTAGATTTCTAGGCCTCAGATAGGCAAAGGATAATTTAGATTGTGTCTCAAATAAACTCATCTTCATTTCAAATGATACCTAGATTTTTTGTTATGCCTAGAACTTTATGAACAAAGAATTTTATGTTAACCCACATTCAAACTTGTATTAAACTTCATATCCTTCTTGGAATGCCAACAACCTATGATCTTTGACCTCCTTCACCAACCTTAGTTCTGATACCATGTTCGAAAATAAAAGTGGATGTAGATTAATGTTGATTCTCCTTGACTTGATAATTACTTATTTAAGCTTTTGTGATCCATATTCTGAATAAAAACATTTTCGGAAGAAATCACATCAGAAGAATTAGGTTGACGCATTTCGAACCAACATATGTGGTTCATCATCAGGACAAGATGAAGAATCAGATCATAGTTATAGGTTAAATAGGGATATGGGCCTTCTAACAACTAAACGAAAACGACTATAAAAACGACTATATTTGATTGAGCAAGGAAAACCTAGAAAAAATGAGAAACCATTTTTAGTTAGTTAGATTGGAAATTTTTTATTACTATATATTTATATATATATCTATATCTATATATATATATATATATATATATATATATATATATATATATATATATATATATATATATATATATATATATATATATATATATAAGTAAAATAAGAGTCAAATAATAGATATTATTTTAATGGAATTTAAACTAATGGTTGTAGAATTTTCTCTACAAATCAGCTAGCTCACTGATATCATGTAGAAATTTCACCTGTAGATCCAACTGATATATGCAATGTACTAAAGCATAATAATAGATCCACATCTACCATAAAATTTGCAGAAACTTAATTGAACATGAGCAATGCATAGATATAACTGAGAATGAAAAGTAATCAGCCATAACACAGAAGATATAACCTGGGGAAAGCACCAGCCTAAAACCCCAACTCTGTATTATCAATCAAGTGGAAATCCTCAACAACATACAAAAAGAATCAGCTCAAAAGCTATCCTGCTCCCTCTGTACTCTGATGATGTAGCTCATTGACTACCTAGGCCTGTATATATAGGCTGCCCAAGTCCTCCAAGCTCCTATTTCCTTGCGCAGTTTTGATTGGGGTCCAATGTCATAACATGTGTGAATTGGCCACATCATACCTGCTGTAACCTCAAGGTCCAACTACGCAATCCATAAGGAATAATATTCCTTCTGCATGCAAGGAATATTCACAAGGAAGATCCTAACATCTGATAGTACAATTTCCCTCATCGTATCTCAACTGGGTCTCTGTCTGAACTGCCATGCATCAGTTATCCATGAGAGAATACTCAGTTATCTGAAAATAATAGTTGTCACATGCATGCAAACATCAACAAACTATATCTCATTAATTTAACAACTTGTTAAATTAATCTAATTGAACTTGACTAAGTTAAACTAAGTCAACTGATCCTCTCAATATAGAACTCATCCTTAATTCCTCAATCAGTGGAGCAAATCAAGGACACATTCCCCCATCAGTGGAGAAATTATTGCATGTTCTCACAAAGACTTCAAGTTTGATTTTCCTTATCTAATTAACTCATGGAGAATTAATTAATTAATATTCAAACTGCTTGTAAGATCAAATTCGAATTTTACTTCCTATTTTAGACCAGGGACTGTCTAAAAATAGGAATCCAACTTGAACTGCTAAAAATAGAACTTCTATTTTTAGCACTTCCATTTTTTATTCCTTGTTTCCCAATCCAGCACTAATGCCCAAACTGTTATTTTTAGCAGTGCTATTTTTTGCAATTTCTTGTTGCCATTTTTCAACAATGGTCAAAGGGTAAAATAATAATTGCTAATAGGTATATTATCAATTAGATAGATTTTAACTAATCTAAAAACTAACATAGTGGTAAAATAAACATTTTATTATTATTTATTTATTTAATAAATAAACATTCTTTAATATTAATATTTTATTATTTATTTAATTTATAAACATTCTTTAATAAATAAATAAATGTATTAAAACAATAAAAATAATAAAATTAAATATATTTAAATAAAACAAAAATTATAATTATATATATATATATATACGGATTACGAGAGAAATACCTTAACCTAAGGAGAAGGAGACCAAAAAAGCAGAAAGGGGAACGAGAAGAGAGAAATAGGCAAGGAATCAGACAAGACAAGGAAAGAATCTAGGAGGAAAGGACAGGAACCAAACAACTAATAATCTTCCATCCATCATCCCTATTAAGATTACTAGGCCTCTTCTCAATTTCTATGGCTTCCCTAAATTTACGGTGATGGAAATGAGAAACTTTCTCAATGACCTTAGCCTCCTCAATGCAAATATGATGTTTTGTTTTCTCTGCGTGCTCTACTAAGGCCGAAGAGCAAGTTCTATTGTGCTTAATATCAGTAGCGTGCTCCTTAATCCTTTGATTAATGGACCTCCCCATTTTACCAATGTAAGATGTTCCCCTCATAATCTGGTCCAATCTAATTCTGCTCTTAGTTTACAAATTAAGCTTGACCGCTCATCCCTTTCACATTCAGACCCTCATTCCCCTCCTATTCTTCAGTCTCATCATGATTCGGCTCCCCAGACCTGTGCAACAGTTATTCCCCTCCCCTCATGCGTTGCCTCAGTTACTTACTCCCATCCCCGAGATCTCTCTTCTCGCAATGGAGGCCCCTCACTGAATTTTGTCCTCAGTGATCCCTTCACCTTGACAGTATCTTCACTGAATCTTGAATCTGAATTCTTAAACCCCTCCTTCTAGTGTTCCTACCAATCTGCTCCTCCTGATCCGGTCAACCCTTTACTTGATATCGGTTCTTCTATTTCCCCTTGTCTGGATAGCGATTTACCTCTAGCCCTGCCTATCACCGTTCCCGCCTTAATAGGCTCTCCTAATCCTCTTAATCGATCTTTGATTTCTTTTGATAACAGTACTAAATACGTTAATAACAATAATAATATAGTTAATACTCATAACATTAATAATAACATAGTAGTTAATAATAATAATATAATAAGAATGATAATAGTAATAATATTAATAATTTAGCAGTAGATAAAAATAACAAAAATAATAGAATAGTTATTAATAATAATAATACTGAAGTAGTTAACATTAATAATTATAACAATATAGAAGTTATTAATGATAACAATAATAGATTAATGAATACTAATAATAATATAGTAGTAGTTAATTTTAATAATTTTTTTCCGAAGGTGGTAAAACCTATCAACTCAGGTGTCAAACCAACAGTGAGGACAGCCATCTCTGGCTGCTATCCGCAAATGCTAGGTTTGACTCATCACTGTTAAATAGGAAAACCACGCCACCTGGCATAACCCTGCTGGTGGTCCGTAATCGGGAGCAGGCTCTCACTCCTGCCAGATGCCTCTTATTAATAATAATGATAAGAGTAATAAGTATAATACAAAAGTAGATAACAATGAGAATATGAATAAGAATAATAGGATTAGTCTTACTAATAATAATTTTGAAGAATATAATAATAATAATAATAATAATAATAATAATAATAGTAATAGTAATAGTAATAATAGTAATAGTAATAGTAATAGTAATAGTAATAATAGTAATAGTAATAGTAATAATAATAATAATAATAATAATAATAATAATTCTGGTAAATGATATTATGTGCGATATTGGATTTGGGATAAGAGACTTACCAGATAATGCTAAAGAAATTATCAGGCAAGACTGCGTTGTTATTCTTAGGAAAGCTAAACCTCCTAAGAATAACATCAGCAGGGAAGAGTTTGTGCCCTCAAGTCTTTGAACCAGAACCAAGACATTGTTGTCTTGAAGGCTGATAAAGGTGGGGCTGTCGTTATCCTTGACAAGGTTGATTATTGTATGAAGATGTTGGATCACCTAGAGAATAGTGGTTGTTACATAAAACTTGGCAAAAATCCTTTGAAAAGGATTTCTAGAGCAGTTGCTCTTGCCATAAAATCCAGTAGCTCGGTTGGTTCTTTTAGCCACAAGCTTATTGAGAGTATCCCCATCTCTCCTAGGATCTATGGACTTCCAAAAATCCATAAGGAGGGAGTCCCCCTTAGACCCATTTTCAACACCATAGGTGGGCCAACATACCTTCTAGCTATATATTTAGCCTTGAAGCTTAAACCCCTTGTTGGCCACACAGAGTCTTTTTTCAAAGACTCCTCATCATTTGTCAAGGAGTTAAGGGATATGAAATTTGAACCCGGAGATAGTCTGGTTAGCTTTGATGTAGTCTCCCTATACACCAACATCCCTATCAAGGAAGCCATGGATGTCATCTTTCGCCTCACTGATCCCGACACTGCCAAATTAGTTGAGATCTACCTCACTTCGACTTTTTTCTGTTTCGAAGGTGAGTTCTATGAACAAACATGTGGTGTGGCCATGGGGTCCCCCCTGTCCCCCATTGTTGCTAACCTATTTATGGAAGACTTTGAATCCAGAGCTTTAGCCTCAGCTATTTTTAAACCTAAGCTTTGGAAAAGATTTGTAGACGACACCTACTCCATTTGGTAACACAGTTAGGATAAGTTAGATCTCTTCTTTGAGCATATTAATAATAAATCTAAATCCATAAAGTTCACCATGGAGAAGGAAGTTAATGGATGCCTGCCTTTTGTTGACATCCTCATTTCTAAGAAAGACGATGGCTCGTTCTCCCATCATGTTTTTCGGAAGAAGACTCATACTGAGCAGTATCTTCATGCCAGTTCCCATCATTTCCCTGCTCAGAAGTTAGGCATTCTCTGCACTTTAGCTACTCATGCTAAGAAGGTTTCTGATGGGGACCATTTTCACACGGAGAAATCCCATCTCCTGAAGGTTTTTGCCAATAATGGTTATAGTAGGCAACAGGGTCTTAAGGCTTTTCTCAAAGCTGACAAGAGTCCCAAAGTTAAAAAATACCCTGGCGATCTTATCGCTGGAGTTCACCTCCCCTTCATCCAAGGGACGACTGACAGGATTGCAAGAATCCTTAAGAAGCATAATATTCCCTCAACCTTTAGACCCCTTAACACCATTAGGAGTTCCTTAAAGTCGGTAAAAGACCCAGTGGACCCGAAAGATATGAAAGGTGTTTATATCATCCCATGTTCTTGTGGAACATCTTACATTGGTGAAACGGGGAGGTTCATTAATCAAAAGATTAAGGAGCATGCTACTGATATTAAGCACAATAGAACTCACTCTTCAGCCTTAAGAGAGCACGCAAAGAAGACAAAACATCATATTTGCATTGAGAAGGCTAAGGTCATTGCAAAGGTTTCTCATTTCCATCACCGTAAATTTAGGGAAGCCATAGAAAGTGAGAAGAGGCCTAGTAATCTTAATAGGGATGATGGATGGAAGATTAGTAGTTGTTGGGTTCCTGACCTTTCCTCCTAGATTATTTCCCTGTCTTGTCTGATTCCTTTTCTATCTCTCTCTTCTCGTTCCCCTTTCTGCTTTTTTGGTCTCCTTCTCCTTAGGCTAAGGTATTTCTTTCGTATTCCGTGTATATATATATATATATATATATATATATATATATAATTTTTGTTTTATTTAAATATATTTATATTTATTATTTTTATGGTTTTAATACATTTATTTATTAAAGAATGTTTATAAATTAAATAAATAAATAATAATAAAATATAAATATTAAAGGATGTTTATTTATTAAATAAATAAATAATAATAAAATATAAATATTAAATAATGTTGATTTATTAAATAAATAAATAATAATAAAATATAAATCATAAAAAATGTTTATTTTACCACTATGTTAGTTTTTAGATTAGTTAAAATCTATCTAATTGATAATATACCTATTAGCAATTATTATTTTACCCTTTGACCATTAGTTTAAATTCCATTAAAATAATATCTATTATTTGAAACTTAGTCTACTTATATTAAAAATAAATAAAATAATAATAATAATAAATAAATAAAAATAGTAATAAAAAATTTCCAGTCTAACTAACTAAAAATGGTTTTTCATTTTTTCTAGGTTTTCCTCACCCAACCAAATATAGTTGTTTTTATAGCCGTTTCCCTTTAGCTGTTAGAAAGCCCATCTCCTTATTTAACCTACAACTATGATCTAATTCTTCATCTTGTCCTGATGATGAACCACATAGGTTGGTTCGAAACGCGTCGACCTAATTCTTCTGATGCGATTTATTCTGAAAATGTTTTTATTCATTGACAATTATTTCTGAACTTTTTTGGCTTCTTATTAAATTATTTGTGTTCTCTTTCATTAAGTAATTATCAAAATCTAAACATGAATATCACAAGAGACAATAGACACAAGATATAGGCTCCACGTTAAGGAAAAAAACCCACAACTTGGGGAAGACCTGGACAATCTCCTTCTTATAGAATCAGATCAAAATGAGACTTCCAAGACCCAAAGACCTAGACCTATTCCAAGCACCAAGCCAACCCTTCCAAAAAAATTCTTCAATCAAGTCAACATTTACCAATTCAAAGATGGTCAATCTGCTTCAAGTCAAGATTTCAATCCTGCAACAATAGGTCTACAACTCGTCCTTCAATCCTACAACTACAAGTTTGTAACTTGTCCTTCAATATTACAACTACAGGTCTGCATCTTGTCCTTCAATCCTACAACTATAGGTATGCAACTCGTCCTTCAATCCTACAACTATAGGTCTGCAACTCATCCTTCAAACTTCTGCCTTATTCTCCCACATAAACTCACATATCCTTTCCTTTGGAATTCACATATCATTGCCTCAGAATCTTGCATATGATCACAAAATTGAAAGAACTTTTTTCTGTGGAGGATTCATGCCAATATGTAGTTGTTCATCACTATGGAGGGTCATGATTGTTCAGTAGGCCGACTTGGCCAACAAGAGGGTTGACTTGGTACTATGGAGGACTATTTGACTCTTTTTAAATAAAATTATTATTTTCCTTTTTCTTACAAAGAGTCCTAATGGAGTTTGACTCAAAATTAATCTTTTGACTTAATAAAAACCTAGAAGCATGAATACCATGCCTGACCTAGACTTGAGCATGAACCCATGCTTAAATAAAAAAAATCTTCTTTTACATAAAATAAAAATTGATACAATTAGATAAATAATTATGAATACTGAACCTAGTTACTTTTCCAGCAAGTGAAACTTTCTAGACCAAAGATTTTCCCCTTTTGAATGGATGAGAGAGTGCTTAAGAATTCTGATTTAGTAAATTTTGATTCCAAATCAACATTCATATACTTAGAAATAGCTCTAGGGAGCAAGTGTAGAGATTCTAACATTTCAAGGATTGGGTATTCAAAATGACTCGATAATAGGGAATTAAAGAAATGAACCCCTACTTCGGATTTTTCTTTAAATAATCTAACACTATTTCCATTTCCATCTTCGATTTCCCAAATTGAATTGGTATTCCTTCAAAAGTTTGTGAATTGGCAGAAAAACTTCATATTATTGTCATCCTCCTTCAACCATATTTCCCTACTCTTTTGTCTCCATAATTCCTCCTTTCGTGAAAGCAAATCCATTTTAGAAGATTCAAGAGATTGCAATGTCTCCAAGGCCTTCGCATAAAAAACTCATGAAACATTTGATTGAAAAATATTAGAAATTTGTGATTCAATATGAATTAGAGAAGCCTTTATCTTTTATTTAAAGAATTTACTCCACCTATTTATCTTAGCTTTTAAATTATTTATGTTGTTTGAAAATTGTAACATATAGGGAGTGTTCTCATCATCTAAAAGATGTGTCCAAGAGTCCTTCACTAGGTTTATAAATTATGCTTGTTTTAACCATGAACTATTCAATTTAAAAGGGGTCAGAGGCTTATCATATTTTGCTTCAATGCAAAGTAAAATAGGGCAGTGGTACAAAATACCGCCGAATTTGACTCATGATTTGAGTTAGACATTCTGAGAGAGGATGGATTCTGAAATAAAGAACCTATAAAGTCTTTTTGTAATAGTGCTTTCCCTCAAGTGCATATTCTTTCAAGTGGGAGAAAGGTTTAGCAGTGAGGCATCGACCAAACACATGGTTTCAAAATAATGACAAAAGTAAGTTTCTAAAGGGTTGGCCCTGGGAAGTGACCTTGTTGTAACCTGTTGATGGTACTGGACCTGCCAACATCAGGGGATCTCCCCGGTATGAAGTCCCAACTAGATCTCACATATTTTGGTGTAGGAGTCCCATCCAGTACGATGGCTCGATTGCCATTATCTTAAAGATTTGCCTCAACTCTTACTTGTTAGCACAAGAGAGTGGTATGCATTGTCTTTCGAGAACTGAGGTTCACGTGCCTAGTGAGTGTAAGTGTCACTTGTGTCAATGGTTCTTTCACCATAGAGGGAGAGGGTGGGAGTGAGTCCCAAGTCAGTTGGGAGAAGTCCCAACTTTTCTAGGAATGCACAACACAATAGGACATGCACAACTTCTGGTGGAACAGTCCACACGGATGCGACAGTCACAACACACAAGGGAAGATAACACGTATAACACTCAGCAGATTAGTTCGCGCGAGTACAATGGTTGTTATAGCAAGTTCCATGTGAAAGGTTTGTCTAATGTCCAGGAGAGTAGTCTACACGGGCGAGACAACATTAACAACATATACAACACATTTTCATTAACAGATTATGTATTACAACAAGTGAAATAGTTCAAGTGTTCAACACAGGTTAAAGCAACATGCATTACAAGTGTTCAAGATTAGTCTTACAACAGTTACAATACATGTGTGAAAATGTGTTGGCCTGTTAGCAAGCTTCTGAATTAAGCGAAAGTTCCAAGACACATCGTTACACCATACATCACTAACCTTGAGCGCAGGGTGTTGGAGCCACTACTTACTCGTTAAAGAAAACATTATAGACTCTCTTGGCTATGTGGGAGGAGCTGAGGTGAAAATTCCTATACATGTACAAATGAGGGGGTATTTATAGCCAAGGGAGAAACTGACACTTGTGGTTGTTTGACTACCCTCATGACTATTTGACTTCCATAACTTTTCAACTTTACATGACTCTTTGTACAAAAAGTGGGTCTCTTGGACTTCCACGTTACATTACATTGTTTGACAACATGGCCCATAGTAGAGATGTGGGCGACATGACTCATGACATGACTCGACATGACAGTGCTGGTACATTCGTTCCGCTGCTAGAGTGCATGTCGAGTTGTAGTGCTGCTGGGTGATGGACGTCTTCATGGTGTGTCACAGCTGCACCTCCGCATGGAAAGGTGCGCGGAGTATTCGATGGTCATTGGTTCACTTGATGTTTCTTTGGCACATTGCTCCTTGCTTATATGTTGGAAGGCTTGACAAGTTCATCTGCTCGCAAAAGGTGCATGTTCATCTGTTCGTCTATTCGTGAGCACATCTTGCATGTTTGCTTGTTCGTCCATCTGCGAACACATCTTTGCATGATCATCCATTCACGAGCACATATCTTCACATGCATCGTTCGTTCTTCTGTTGGTGGACCTGTCCTTCTACATGTGCTCCCTTCGTTCATCCCGTTCATCGTCACGCCATGTTTGTTAGTATACCTGTACCTGCAGTCACTCATGACAAGACAACATCAAATGTAAAAACCTCCTAGTCTACCATGACACATGATCATTTCTGATGCAGGTGACTAGGAGAAGCAGCAAGGTTTCAAGGTGGGATGGTGGCTTCGGGTACTGCTGATGAAAACTGTGCAAGAGTCACTGGGTGATGAAGATGGACAATTTGAGTTGACAATGACTGTCCGTGAGGTTTAGCATGGTTGGAAGGCAAAATTCCGCAAATTTTGGGAGGGACAGTTTGGACTGCAGGAAGGCAAGTCAGACAAAATCTATGCATTTTCCAGAATGAGCGGGTAGCTGGGGCTTGACAGCAAAATTTGCACAATTTTATGGAGGAACAGGTTGGGCTGCATCGAGGATCAGCAGGCAGGAATTGCGCAATTTTTTGGGGGACTTGGCTGGGAGCCTGGCAGCAGAAACTGTACAATTCCCAAGGGGAACTGGCAGTCAGTTGGTCAAGTCACTGGCATAAAAAACCACGCAATTACCAAGGGGAACTGGAAGTCAGTTGGTCGAGTTCTTGGCAGCAGAAACTTCACAATTCCTGGAAAGAACTGGCAGTCTCCTGTTGGGAGATGTTGGTGAGAGAAACTGCACTGAGGTTGGGAGGCTAGCCTGCTGACCATCTCTGCACAATTTTTGAGCTGAGTGAACTACTGGGCAGCAGAGGGATTTCTCATGAAAACTGTGCAATTTTCTGGATGAGAAGCCAGTCAACTGTCAAGAGGACTGGCTGGAAAAACTGCGCAATTTTCTGAGGGAGACAGGGACGAGCAATGGATGTCTATCTGACCTGTCTGTGCAATTTTCCCAGCCAGCGGAGCAGGAAAGGTTTGCAACTTCTATGCAAATTTTGAGGGGAATGAGTCCCAGGGTGGCTACTGTGTCAAATCCTCTGATCGACTAGCTTGAAGGCTGATTGATATGCTTGCGAGCAATGCAACTTGAAATGACTTGCTTGATGCTTCTACGTTGTTCTGGGTGACAGTCGATCGAGTCGATGGCGGGGTGATGTTTCGGCTGTCAGAGGGGAGTCTGATCGTAAAAAATTTAGCAAAATGACTAAGTGTGTGAATAAGTGAAATATGCACATGTGATCTTGCAAACACACACCAACATGACCTGACGATGATATGACCCAAACCATCCAGACACACATGCTCAACATGACTGAGCGATGGTGTGAGTGACAAGTGCAAAAATTGTGATTGATTGTTTATCAATCGTGACAATGCTTGTGCGACAGTGAGTGTGACTCAGTGTGTGAGTGGAACAGATGCTTTCATAGTGAACACAACATGTACACACGAAGCGAAGACCTTGAGCTTGACTAGAACATGGTCGCAAGCATGACTTTGATACCAACATGCAAAAACTTGGATGAAATGAACAAGAAAGGTGGATGCAAAGACTCACACAGGCTCACGGAGTGAACCCGAGTGTGTGTAGTCATCAAGTGAAACTCTCAAGGGAGGCTCCGAAATTGGGTGCAGGCCAAAATTTTGGAGGGTGGTTGTAGTCGCTACAACACTTGGTGACACACTAGTAGAACTCCAGCTTCTCTATTTTGGTTCATTGATAGCACAGGGCCTTGGTCTCTCGGGGAGTATTGAATCGTTATGCGGGTTACTTCGGCTTCCCCACTTACCCCATGGACATACATGGTTCACCTTTTTCCAATTCAGTCAAACACAATCAAAAGTTCAACTTGATCACAGTGTTTTGAATCCAGGAAGGGTAGTTTACCTCGCGAGTTGAAAACTTTTAGAGTATGAGTTTTCATCTCTGGTGTTTCTCCGCTGCCAACAGGCCTGGACAATACCTCGGGGGAGTCATGCAGGAACACACACATTGCTCCACTACCAGTGAGCATGGTCAATACCCTGGTGGAGTTGCATGCTTCACCTCTCTGTGCAGGAAGCCTTTCTCTTCTTTTTCCTTTGTATTTTTTAAAGAGGAATGTGCATAGGCACTTATTTATTTTTGGGGCGGAAGAGGGATCCTGACTTATTGAGACCAGAAGAGGTTGTTCCTTCAGAGAAGCATGTAAGACCTCTGACATAGGTTTTCCCGTTTAGATTTTCCCCTTCTCCGTTTCCACTAGTTGGATGATCTTGAACACACAGAGCAGAAAGTTGAGTACAGACATGAGGCTTCCCAATGTGGACACAGGTTCATGGTTGGAAAAAACCTTCCCTTGATGCATACGGTTCGTATTTTTCGTCAATATTTCATTGGCCGAAAGTTACAACTAAGCATAGAGAAGATAGACACAAGACTGGCCAAGTCCTGCAGTGTCACAAGTCTCTTCAAATTTCAGCCACATACTCTATTCAAAAGCCAGAATGTAGTAGTTGGCAACACTTATTTCCGGAAACAAAAATATTAAGGTATTAAGGAAACAAAACAAACGAAAACAAAAATAGTAAGCAAAGCAAACAAAGTGAAAACAAAAGCAAGCAAGAAAAGGAACCAAGTCAGCAAGCAAACAAACATGCAAACCAGAAAGCAAAGACAAGCGAAAAAGCAAACACTACTCCTAATCCTACGTTAAACAGTCAGGGTTACATGAAATGAAATTTCCAATGAAACCATTATAGGCGTACCCGACCTGCAGTCACAAAGATACGAGCGATTAAAACAGTCAAATATAGTTGTTGGAAGGACCTGCATTCCCTATTTAACTTATCGCTCAGATTTGATCTTCAACTTGTCCTGACGATGAACCACACTGGTTGGTTCGAAACGCGTCGACAAATGATTTTTTATGTGATTTTGCCGAAAACATTCTCACAAAAAATAGTGTGCAACAGAAAATGAAAAAACTTGAGAAAATTGCACACGAGAGAGAAGGTCTCGCCTGTGGGTGGAAGAATGTGTCAAAACCACCCAACACACATGCTTACCTCTTCTGTGACTACTGTTTTTCAACAAACATCGAAGGCCTCTTGTGAGTGTGTGTTGTTCTGCACCAAGTTTCTCAACAAGTGCGAGGAAGGACTGAAGCTTGTTACCTGCAACATGACTTGCCAAGTAAGATTGTTCCAGCCATTTAGTGATTGGATCATAAAATTCATGATGGATATTTTGAAAGATTCGTGATCTTTGAGAAAATGGATTCCTGATTCGAGAGAGGGGATCATGGTGGGAATCTGATATGGATAGATAGATTTGGTCATTCTCATCAGTCATGTCAAGACAGTGAGGGCTTGCCATAGCCATCAGTGTAGGCCGAAGTGCCTCACTTGCTTGACAAAAGTCTAAGAAGAAAGATGTTACATGGTGAAGATCATAGTGCATGAAGTGACTGTCATTGGATCTATTTTTGGGACAATGAGAAACTACATGACAACCACCCAAGATAGAAGATAAATTATACTAGTCGGCCAAGATGTCGGATTCCCAGTTTGACATGAACAAAGAAAACTTTTGAACAATCGTGCGAACGCTCTGAATGAGGGAACCAAGTTCGTTGTGCGCTAGGCATGATAGAACACCCACTTGCAATTGGTGAAAAAGTGCAAAGGCATCATGGTCATCACAGAAATGTAGAAAGGATGCCGACACTGTGAATGTGTGAAACTGGTTAGGGTGTGGTGAAATGAGAGTAACTTGATTTGTGCAATAGGTTATGCGCTCGTCATCACATAGGGAGATTGCTAGTGTGATGAGTGGGTAGATTTGACATGAAAAATTTGCAAAAATACCAAGGAGATGATTACGAGAGAGAACATCTGATAAGTGTGATTCCAGATAGAGATAGTCTTTGAGATGATCAACTTCACTGTCCCATGATTGGATGAGGGATGGACACTCCCAACCCGAATTGGATGTAAGAGAGGTGCATGAAGACAGACATGTTGTAATGGACTCGTGGATTTGATCATTAGAGAAAATCTGAAATTTTGAAATATCATACCCTGAATAGTAAATATTCTTTACATGGGGATCCACGTCGAGTGCAACCATGCAGATAGATGGATTGTGTGTGAGAAACGAGATCTGATTTGGTTTGACGGGCTTACCAGAGTTGCAAGGTCCTGACATAACCATCAACAGACGTTGAAGTGCCTTGACTCTCTGGCACGTCCTAGAACTTTCTAGAATTGAAAAATTGCATTTTGGGATGTGAACCAGATCATGCATGGCTTGAGGATGGTTGTTTTTTACTGATTTCAAAACTTCTCTTAGGATGACAACCATCTATGTCACAAGCTTCATCAAAATTTTCAGCAAGCTGACTTGACGAGTTGTCTTCTTGCAACACACAAGATGATGATGAGTGGGAAGAGTTTTGTGTGTTGAGACTATTTTCATCATGGATAACCTCATTGTGTTATGTCGATCGAGGATATAACTCAGAAGATGAAGAAGAAAGAGAATGTGGAGTGTCTCCGACGCATGTTGATGTGCTGTGAATGATAGGACACACAGGCAAATGAGGTGCAGAGGAAGATTCGATATGGATGTCTGCTTTGACCGGTGCACATTCCAGATCTGAGTTAGAGTGAACATGAGATGACAATAGATCATATGATGTGCTCAAGCGTTCATCACAACATACGGAAGCATGGGAGTGATGACATCCCAAGACTAGAGGTTGATTGAAAGAATTTATTGTGCATGATGTTTCACCAATATTCGCGGATCGAGGATTGATCAAGAATGGAAGCTCAATGTTTTGATAGGAATTGATTGTGTCTTCATCGTCCTGCTCCTCCACTTTTATGATGAGACTACCTTTCTCATCACTGCAACTTGAGCCAGCAACTCGAGAATTAGAGAGTGCGCGTAGCTATCTTGTGAAGTAGATCACTCACGTGAGTCATGGTGCAAGGAGTCATGGCTTGTAGATGATGGAGGATGGTAGAGATGCAAATTAGACTCAAGAGTTGGGTTAGGAATGGTGATGACCTCTTGCAGAATGGAGGGATGAGTTTTCGCTATAGGATTTCCTAAACATTCTAGAATTTCTTCCGTTGGGGTGGGAGACAGTTGAGCAGATGGACTGGGAACATGCTGCACATATTTCTCAGCTTTGCAACCGCTGCGAGGGGGGACCTACTGCACAGATTTCTTAGTTTTACGGTTGCTGCGAGGGGGCACCCTCTTCGAGACATGAGGTGTCTCGTGATCCGCAAGATTTGAGGAAAAAGGGAAATCAGGAAGTTCATCGTTACAAGACACATGAGCTACGCATTTCAACTCTTGGCTCATGAAGTCAAGTTCCACAAACTGCTTAGGAATTTCGTGACATAGGTGAAGGAAGCGGGTAGCAAAGTCCTCAACTGATTCACCGGGCTTCATTCTTAAATGAGAGATTCTTTCATAGATATCTTGGTGGTCACACTCATCAAAGGCTTGATGGAGCTCCTTGAGGAAGGTGAGAAGAGAATGGATGGAAGCAGGTGGTAGGGTATGACACCACTGATTAGCATGACCTTCAAGGGTGAGGAAGAAGAGTATGCAAACAAGCTCATTACTATCTATTTCATGAGATTCAAAGAAATGAAGAAAATTAAAAATGTGCTCAGTTACGGACATTCTGTCCTCACGACCAAACTTTAACAAGGACAAGTGATCGAGAAGCCCATCGGGAATTGATAACTGATTAAGGGAGAAATGAGAGAAACACCCCAGAAGCATGAATTATGTATTATTCATAGGGTAAGAGATTCAACCCAAATGTATGGGCTCAGCTTGTCATCTGGCCCTCCTTCTAGCGCTAGAATGTTGACGGTGCTGGACCCCAACATTAGGGGATCTCCCTGGCATGAAGTCCCAACTAGACCTCACACAGTTTGGTGTAGGAGTCCCATCCGATACAATGGCATGGTTTCCATTATCTTAAAGATTTTCCTCAACTCTTGCTTGTCAGCATGGGAGAGTGGTTTTCTTTGTCTTCCAGGAACTGAGGTTCGAGTGCCTAGTGAGTGTAAGTGTCACTTGTGTCAATGGTTCTTTCACCGTAGAGGGAGAGGGTGGGAGTGAGTCTCAAGTTGGTTGGGAGAAGTCCCAACTCTGCTAGGGACACACAACACAATAGGACATGTGCAGCTTCTGGCAGAATAGCCCACACGGATGCGACAGTCACAACACACAAGGGAAGATAACACGTATAACACTTAGTGGATTAGTCCGCACGAGTACAACAGTTGTTATAGCAAGTTCCATGTGAAAGGTCTGTCTGATGTCCGGGAGAGTAGTCTACACGGGCGATACAACGTTAACAACATATACAACACATTTTCATTAATAGATTATGTATTAAAAAAAGTGAAATAGTTCAAGTGTTCAACACAGGTTAAAGCAACATGCATTACAAGTGTTCAATATTAGTCTTACAACAATTACAATACATGTGTGAAAATGTGCTGGCCTATTAGCAGACTTCTGAATTAAGTGAAAGTTCCAAGACACATCATTACGCCATACATCACTAACCTCGAGCGCGGGGCGTTGGAGCCACTACTTACTCCTCAAAGAAAAGATTACAGACTCTCTTGGCTATGTGGGAGGAGCTGAGGCGAAAAGTTCTTTGCATGTACAAATGAGGGGGTATTTATATCCAAGGGCGAAACTAACCCTTGTGGTTGTTCGACTACCCCACGACTACCCACATGATTGTTTGACTTCCATGACTTTTCGACTTTACATGACTCAGTGTACAACACGTGGGTCTCTTGAACTTCCATGTTACATTACATTGTTTGACAACATGGCCCATGGTAGATATTTCAGTGACATGACTCGATATGACAGTGCTGGTACATTCATGTTGCTGCTAGAGTGCATGTCGAGCTGCAGTGCTGCTAGGTGATGGATGTCTTCATGGTGTGTCACAGCTTCACCTCCGCATGGCAAGGTGCACAATGTCTTCAATGGTCGTTAGTTCGCTTGATGTTACTTTGGCACATTGCTCCTTGCTTGTATGTTGGAAGGCTTGACAGGTTCATCTACTCGTGAAAGGTGCATGTTCTTCCATTCGTCTTTCTGTGAGCACATCCTGCATGTTTGCTCATCCATCTATCCGTGAACACATCCTTGCTTGATCATCTATTTGCGAGCACATCTCTTCACATGCATCGTTCATTCGTCTGTTGGTGGACCTGTCCTTCTGCATGTGCTCCCTTCGTTCATCTCGTTCGTCTTCGTGCCATGTTTGTTAGTATACTTGTACCTGCAGTCACTCATGATGAGACGACATCAAATCTAAAGACCTCCTAGTCTACCATGACACATGATCATTTCGAATGCAGGTGACCAGGAGAAGCAACAAGGCTGTGAGGTTGGATGATAGCTTCAGGTACTGCTGATGGAAACTGTGCAAGAGTCATTGGGTGATGAAGATGGGAAATTTGAGTTGACAGTGACTTTCCGCGAGGTCTAGCTCGGCTGGAGGGAAAAACTAACAAAGTTTGGGAGGGACAGAATGAGTTGTAGGAAGGAAAGGCAAATCGAATCTGTGCATTTTCTAGAATGAGCGAGCAACCGGGGCTTGACACCAAAATTTTGTGCAATTTTCTGGAGGAACAGGCAGGGCTGCATGGAGGATCAACAGGCAGAAATTGCGCAGTCTTTTGGAGGAACTGGCCGGGAACCTGGCAACAGAAACTGCGCAATTCCCAAGGGGAACTGGCAGTTAACTGGTCGGGTCACTGGTAGTAGAAACTAAGCAATTCCTAAGGGGAACTAGCAGTCAGCTAGCTGGGTGCTTGGCAATAGAAACTACGCAATTCCTGAAGGGAATTGGTAGTCTACTGCTAGGAGCTGATGGCAAGAGAAACTGCACTGAGGTTGGGAAGTCGGCCTGCTGATTATATCTGTGTAATTTTTGAGCTGAGCAGACTGCTGGGCAGCAGAGGGCCTGCTCATGAAAACTACGCAATTTTCTTGATGAGCAGCCAGTCGACTGTCGGGAGGATTGCCTGGAAAAACTGTGCAATTTTCTGAGGGAGACAGGGACGGGCACTGGGTGTCTATCTGACCTGTCTGCACAATTTTCCCAACCAGTGAAGCAGGCAAGGTCGGCAACTTCTGCGAAAATTTTGAGGGGAATGAGTCTCAGGGTGGCTGTCGGGTCAAATCCTTTGATCGACCAACTTGAAGGCTGATTGATATGCTTGTGGGTAGCGCAGATTAAAATGACTTGCTTGAAGCTTCTGCATTGTTCTGGGTGATAGTCGATTGAGTCGATGGCAGGTGATGGTCCAGCTGTCAGAGGGGATTCTGTTCGTCGAAACTCAATGAAATGACTAAGTATGTGAATGAGTGAAAGATGCACATGTGATCTTGCAAACACACACCAACATGACTTGATGACAAGATGGCCTAAACCATCCAGACGCACATGCTCAAAATGACTGACTGACGGTGTGAGTGACAAGCACAACACTTGTGATGGATCGTTGATCGACCGTGACAACGCTTGTGCGACAGTGAGTGTGACTCCGTGTGTGAGTGTGGTAGATGCTTTCATAGCAAACACAACATCTACACACGAAGCGAAGACCTTGAGCATGACCAGAACACGAGCGTAAGCATGACTTCGATACCAACATGCAAAAACTTGGATGAAAGCATGACTTCGATATCAACATGCAAAAACTTGGATGAAATGAACAAGCAAGGCGGATGCAAAGAGTCACACGGGCTAACGGAGTGAACCCGAGTGCGTTTAGTCATCAAGTGAAACTCTCAAGGGAGGCTTCGAAATTGGGTGTAGGCCAAAATTTTGGAGGGTGGTTGTAGCCGCTACAACATAACCCTAGGGACAACCTCTGGTTGAGAGGAGGCCAGTGCCTAGGACATCTATTCAAAATAAATGAAAATATTTTCTTTTAAAACTGCAAATATCATTGCCCAAAGATATTTCCTTGAGGTGTAATGTGATTTCAACTCTTGGAAAAGATACCAAACCCTTCAATATGGCCAATATGTTTGTGACTACAATTTACTAAGGTTGTAGTATGGTAGGGAGGAATTCCGAGAATAAATATTCAGTGTAGAGGGCTGAGATAAAATCCTTTACACAAAATCTTAGTAGAAACTATGGAATGAAAGAGAATGAGTTTATGAAAATGTGGATCACTTTTTTAAGGCTTATTTAAGTAAAATTTTATAGGTACTCTCTACTATTATCACAACATTAATAAATTTTTTTATAAAAATAAACCAACAACTTCATTACATATATTTCAATAGAAGAATTAACATAGTGAATGACTTACAAAGATATAAAACACATGCTATAGCCAACACACATGTGGAATCACTTGAAAACTTTTATTAATTATCCAAGAAAAAATTTATCACATTAGAAAACAAAACATATGATCTCTAGGGAAAAATTCGGAACCCATCTCTTGGTCCCTCTGTCTTCTTTTAAAAAATGTTACATCTAAAAATAATTATGAGTAATTGTCAACTGCTTTAACTAGCTATTAACTATTCTTAACTATTTGAGTTACTTTAAAACACCTGAAAATTATTACAAAGTTACAAAATGAAATTATTTCAATTTCTCAAAATAAAATTCATTTAGACTTTTGGGACTCTTGTTCTTTTGATATTTTTGCTTCACTTGATGTAGCCCCAGGTTCTACCACTCGAAAGTTCAATTGAATGGAAAGATTATGACACTTTTTCCAAAGTGCTAGATCAAGAACTGGACATTGGAGCATTCTACCATAAGCCATCTTTAGATTTGCCAGCTTAGCATAGTTTGGCTTGTCTGTAAATAAAGTTTTAATTTGCCAAAGAAACTGGAAATATCTTTGCAGATAATTTACTATTGTTGAGCCCTTCAAAACTACAATTTTCTCATGTGTTGAATTGATTTTTCTTTTGGCATCTACTAAAAGTGTTTCATACTGCTCCCATGAAATAAGGCTTCCTTGTCGATCCTAGTAGGTTGGTAGTCTTGCTCTAATTCTTTTATCAAATTTGGAATTGAAAGATGCAACTGATTCTTTGACTTCTTCCAATCTGTTCTCTGCTTGTTTCTTGTATATATTCCTCTGAACCATCTTACTTATTTCCAACACTACAGATGCACTATCTAAAATATCCACAACTCTTAGCTCTTGGGGGATTTGGCATTCAAATAATCAATAATTTTCTTTGCTATCTATGTGCTTTCATGTGTTTGGTTTTTGTTTGTATGAATAATCATTTAAGAGGATCTAATCATGGCTTTTGCTTCTGCAATAACATTCATATGCTCCCAAACTGCTCAAATTTGTTGAATTTTATTGTCCCATATAATATTCCTTGCTTGAACCAAAGACATATTCCCTTTGAGTTTCTCCTTCAGCTCCTTTATTTCCTCACATGTTGACTGATATTTAGCATTAGATTGACTGTCATTCTCCCTTGACACATTAAGTTGTCTTTCTTTATGTTTCAATTGTTCCTCAGTATCATTTGGGCTTTTTTGCAGCTTCATTAGTTCATCCTCTGAGATCTTTAATTCAATCATGACCTCATTTAGCTTTTTTGTTGGATCCTCTAAGTCAGTTGGCACTACCACAATGCATAAATGCTTGTCTATCTTTTGTTATAGGTCTTCATTTTGTTGCTTGAGGATTTCAATCTCTTGGTTTCTATCCAATAGTTTATATGTCAAAATTTCCCTTTCTTCTTCTATCTAAGCTAGTTTAGGTGTTGCAACATGCTCTATTGTAGAAATTTTTAATTTCTTCCTCAACGTTTGAACTTGTGACTTTATACTTTCTATCAATGCCTGAATGGTTGCTCTATCTTTAGGATTCGCTCCAAGTTTAATAATTGACTTTTTGAATTCTTCATTTTGAGTGTGGAGGGCTCTAGAATTTTCCTTCTCTTATTTAAACTGATATATCACCTCCTCCAAGAGTGCCTATGATTTATTAGATGGAAAATAAGTCCCACTAAGATCACTATAGATTAATCCTCTTGTTTTTCTATGCTGATTGATCTTGTCAGGCAGAGGAATGTCTTTAGTATTTACAAATAAATTTAAAGTCTTGAAATCTATGCCTGAGGAAAGGGATTGAGACACTGGATGAGTAAGTGATAGCTTCAATTGATACCTCTCAAGATCCATGGCTGACAAGAATCTAGTTTGATAATTAGAGACAAAATTGGCTTTCAAATGTGTCATAACATTACTTCTCCTCAATCTATTGAAATTTCTTCTTCAAAGCATTAAGGGAAGACAACTCCTCTTCAATAGGATTTGGAGATGAGGATGATAATCTTATATCTCCCAGTTTCACTTGAAATCCTATTTCACTTGAAGGCCTTTCTATCAACTGTGAAGCTCCTACCTCTCCTCCTTGAGTTTTAGCTTTTTTACTGGATTGTGAAATTTCAATATGAATATTCATAAATTCTAGAGAATTTATTTTCAAACCTTTTTCTTTTGGAAGAAGAGTTTCTGCATTTATACTTTGTTGTGATTCCTTCGTACCAAAATTTGATCATTTTTATATCTCTATTCTTACCTCATGGGTGAATGGAGCACAAGTTATTTCCATCCTTCTTTTGAACATTACTTGATGTGGTCATAGTTCCATTTTTCGCCTTGCTCAAAATCCAATTCTTACATAATTTTCTCAACTTCTTTTGTAGCCTATCTATTGTTCACGATAAAAGGACTCACTGTTCTAAGTAACTCAAATAGGAAGTCTTTCCAAGTTGGAACAAAATGGAGCTAGTACACATTTAGACTTTGTTCGATAAACTCCAAAGCAAAAATTCTCATAGGTGTGAATACAAGCAACTTGTAAGGTGGAATTTCTGCACCATATAGCCTTATTTCCAAACAATCCTTGAAAATGTTCCAATCACCAACTTTGAAATCTCTACTTAATTGCAACTTCTTGTGGAAGAATTCTAGGAGTAGGAAGATTATTTATAATCTTGTATACAACTAACATAAAAGAAGATATATAATGGGAGAAGCCTTCATTATTCTCTTTCCTTCTAACAATATACATCCAATTAACAACTGACTATTTTTTTTATTAGGATCAACAATATTGACCCCAAGTCAACAAACTGATCAACATGGGTGTATAGGAAAAGATAGACTAACAAAGATGGGTATCTAAAACATCCAGTAATGCTAAAATTATGAAATTGAAGATTGATAGAATATTCGGAGTAGGTAGGAATGTCTAGCACACTATTTGGCTATATAATTAAATGGGCAAACCCTAGAGACTGGAAATTAATAGTTCTTGTATCATCCTTCCCCAATATGCCCATAATAACTAAAATAATTGTCTTGCCATCTTCTAAGAATAGGGCGATGGGAAACTCAGTGGTAGTTGGAGGAAGAGCATAATCAAAAGGAAAAATAAGTCTAAAAAACTTCTCTTTTTCTTCTCCAAAAAGATTCTGATAGGTAGATAAAACGGAATAATCGGTAAATGTTGTGTAGTTATCAGGCTTAGGGAAGTTTAGAGCTTGGCAGATAAACTGAGAAAAAACTTGGAAAATATTTTTGCCCACGGAGTTCATGACGAAATTTCATTGAGGATACAAAGAAGTAATCCAATTAATGAATTCTAGGAAAGGATAAGTATGAGGAATAATGGCAATACCAAGACTATACTTTATTACACGAAGAGGGACCTATGACTCAACTTGACTGATGAATAGGTTTCGTCGGACTTCCATAAGGTTTAGTGAACAAACAAGGATAAAAATGTCCCTCTTTGTGTCCATTATAGGAATGTGTGTTGTCAATGCAGTCAAAATAGTTTTCTTGGCCATTTTAGATTTTATCATTTTAATTAAAAATGGAGGAGATTAAGTAATATTATTACCTAGATACTTTAGGAGAATGGTGCTATAATTATGGGCCAAGAACGTGAGTGAACACATCTGAATTGATAAGTTTGTAATAGGATGGAGAAGAGTTTTATTTGACGATGAGGCGAGAAATGAAGTGATGAGGATATGGACAAAAAACTAAAGAAAAAATGAGGTGGAAAACTACATGAACATGAAATATGACGTGGGGATGAAAGGTGGTGTGGGAGTGTGAGTTGGCTTGCCTGTTGCATGCTCTCTTGTTGTTGTGAGTGGTTTCAATGAAAACCGTTTTCCGCCCTCAGGGGCTCCCATGCTGGTGAGTGGTGTTCTTTTAAGTGATAGTGGGGAAGATCTCAGCCGCAGATCTCCCCAACGATTTTTCTGAGAAACAACCCCTTGGACGCTCCTTCCCACATAACTATCGATTTGTTGATGTTGTCGAGTTTTAATATGGGCACAACTTGATCCAAGAATAAGGTGATGTGTTTGTGGCATGCACAAATCCTCGGTCGCTACGTACATTTGTGGGGTGGCCCACCCTTATATATATATAGTCGTGTTCTACTTTATAAGGTTTAGGCCCACAATGTTAGGCATACATCGAAATATAACACAAAAGCCTTATAAGAGTTTAACAATACATTGGTAAAATGAGTCCTTATATCTTGTTTTTTTTCACACACACACACACACACATATATATCTTTTGCAAGCCAAAAATGAAAAGTGGCCACAACAAACCCCATATGATCCAAATTTATGAAGGGAACGAAATGAAATATGGATTTAAAACCAGAACATAGAGATATAGTGAGACTTGACTTTAATTAATAAATGGAAAATTCTGAAACTGTATACATGTAGAATCAAAGAAAACTAGCTTGAACAATGGTATCTTATCTCTGAGAAGAGATGTGATGGACACATGCCTTCTTGAACTATGTTACAATGAGGATCTGTTGGGCCTCCAATTTGTCATAATTTTGTTGATGAAACCATTCATTTTCGCATCATTCCATTCATCCATTATCATCGTTTTTAACCATATTTCTTCATAAATGCACCAAATTCCTGCATACATGTTTACATGGTTTATTATTATTATTTCCATTATTTTTAATGAATTAAGAAGAGTTTTGCATAGTTTTAACTAATGACAGTTTAATAGGTTCAAGTTGATGCAAATTTGTCAAGTTTCTGTAGCTACCTCCATGGTTGAGGCAGTATCACCACTCTAGAATGAAATTTGACACATGGACATTATTTCTAGAAGCTCCAATATGGATTGTGATTGGTCAAAATCCACCCAACTCGCACATGTGGACCTTTAGGCAAAGATCAAGGCAAAATCACAACAGTTTAGACCAATCAACTTAAAACGAGTTTTTGAGTAACTGAAAGTGAATCTTAGAAAACAAAAACATGGGTTTTGTTCATAACGGGCGCAATTAAGTTCACCATGAGCAATTTTCTCAAATTCGTTACCATTTGAGATATTTTTGAAGATATTTGGAGCCTTATTTTGTAGATTATGTGGATATACAGTTTTTCAAATTGTCATTTAATACATAGTCAACAAATAAGTTGGAATGGACTGTGATTCATCAAATTCATGGCAACCAAGTGTCCATTCAGTTCTGATCTTTAGCCATATGAATCTCCATGAAGTTACATTGTAATCACTATATAAACACTCCATTGAAGCAAAGGAGAAGGTTAATTTTTGATATGCAACTGTAATGTTTTGAAACTCTGTTTTTACTCTGTTAATGAAGAAGACATCTTGAAGTTCCAATGTTGAAGTTCCAATGCGTGGTTGACTAATCGTTTAAATCTTTTTAACCACCTGTTTGTGGAGGGCCCCTGCAAACAACGAAGGTTTTACATTTGCTTGTTTTCTGTTTATTAATTGCTATAGTTTTTGTTGAGTTTATTTACCATTTGATGTAGTTTCATCTAAACATTTAATATAGCTTCAATTGTCTTTCAATTCAGTCATTTACATGCTTTCTCTGATCACAATATTTAGTCATTTATATGCTTTCTTAGACATAATCATTTACATGCTTTCCTTCCATCAATTGTTACAGTGATTTAAATTATGTTCACATGTTTTTCCTTCATCATTCTCAGGTAGATAGGATTGATAGATGCAAAGTAATAAATTTTATCATAGAATGCTTCATAGTTTCCTTTCAACATAATGAGTGAATTTCCTTTCAGCATAATTGTTAAAATTGGCAACCAGGGCAAAACTTCATGTGGGTCATCTTATTCATGGATGATAATATTTTTATTAGATTCCTCTCGTCAAGAGGTGTAGGATTGATATAATGATCATCCGATTCCGATAAATATTCATGGAGATATGAATTTATTTTGATTATGGAATTATTATCAAGCCGACCTACAACTCATGTAGGCTCAGAAGCCCAAGAGTCGCATCTATTCAAACACCAACGTTGTGTAAATATAGGAGGACTTTTCCTCATTTGGACTCACACATATCATCACATCTCTCTCTCTCTCTACTGCGTAGAAAAGAGTCTCTTCTCTACTACGCAGAAATGGGTCTCTCTCTCTCACATGTGAAGCCGAAAGTTGCCGAAACTGAAGCTGCAATTGCAGAAGTAAAGATTGACCTAAGTGGACTAGAATATCTCCTCATCTGAACTGCATTGTAGGTTCATCTTAACCTCCTCTGAAAGCCGCAACTTTTGGTGGTGGAATCAAGTCAATCCGACGGACAGTTTGCAAGATATCGACTGCCCTAGTTTGAAGGAAGCTGCCGAAACTGAAGCTGCAACTGCAGAAGTAAAGATTGAACTGCGTGGACTAGAAGATCTCCTCATCTGAATTGTGTTGTAGGTTCATCTGAACCTCCTCAGAAAGGCACAACTTTTGGTGGTGGAATCAAGTCAATCCGATGGACGGTTTGCAAGATATCGACTGCCCTAGTTTGAAGCCGGAAACTGCTGAAACTGAAGTTGCAACTGCAGAAGTAAAGATTGACCTGCGTTGACTAGAAGATCTCCTCATTTAAACTACAATGTAGGTTCATCTGAACCTCCTCTGGAAGCCGCAAATTTTGGTGGTGGAATCAAGCCGATTCGACGGTCGGTTTGTGAGATATCATCTGCCCTAGTTTGATGATGAAGCCACTAATGCTGATGCTACTGATCTAGCGTTTGCTACTGCTGATATAAATCAGATTTATTGTACTATTTCTCTCTGCTAAATTATTGAAGATAAAATAAGATTTGATCAAAGGGTTTCCCCAGACATTGTGGGGTTTGTCCCTGGCTTGCCGCCACATCTTGTGTCTCTTGTCTTGGCTTGTTTTCTGTCGATCGTTTAATGTTATATCTGCACTTTACTTTATGTATATGTGATTTCTAATCTGTGGAATATAATAAGAAAAAGAAGTAAATTGTTATAAGCATAGAACATACCATAATTTAACATGGTATTGGAGCTGAGGTGAAGACAAAGCCCAAGCAAGAGCAAGAGCAATCACATAAGAGAAGATTGGCAAGGCTATCCTAAAATAACGATGGGGTCCTCAACACTCTTTCCTGCCGAAGACAAGCTCCGTGAGAAAGCTGACTATCACGGATGGAAGATGTCTATCGATCTAACCCTAGAAGATCAAGGAGTGCTGGACCATGTAAGAGGCAATATTGTTAAGCCTCCGTCAAATGCATCCACTGCTATTTGGAACAAATGGAAAAACAGAGAAATCAAAACAAAGAAGATCATCCGGGACTCTATTGACAAGCACTTGGTGGCCTACATCTCTGAACTGGACATCTTCAAGGAAGTCTACGATAGACTGGTGAGTTTATTTAAAGTAAATGATGCAAATCAAGTTTTGTTTCTTAGAAATAAGCTGAAGGAAATTAAGAAGGGTAAAGATGAGAGTATGCAAGCATACTTCTTAAGGATCACTGAAATCAGGAACGATCTCCTATCTATTGGGGAGGCTATCACTGACAGGGGAATGGCACTCACGACTCTTGGAGGATTACCATCCGAATGGTACGTGTTCAGGACTACTCTTCTGAACAATAATGTAATTCCTGGTTTCGAGGAATTAATGGCTAGATGCATTCAAGAAGAAACAAGGGTAGAAGAGCAAGAAATGCCCATGCCTAAAGGTCCTCCTGCTACCTTTTCTTCTCATGCTAAGAAAAGAAATAATTCCGGGACTAAATCAAAAGGAAAGGCTGGACCTAAGGGTGGAAGAAAAGGACGATGTTACATTTGCAATAAAGTAGGTCACTATGTAAGGAGGTGCCCTAATAGAAAGGACTCACACTGGGACGATGATCAAAAAATCCCTTTAATGGCAATCAAAGGAATGACAAATTCAATAGCAAAGGTAAGAGGAGAGCTGAGAATCAAGGAAGAGGAAAAGCATTCAAGAAGGCTAGAAATTCCAGGATGTATTAAATGCACCCGACCTCCGAAAGAACCTGGTGTCCTTCTCGGCAATGGAAGACAAAGGCTACAAGGTAACCTTTAGTGATGGCAAAGTACGTGTATCGAAAAATAATGTTAAAGATGCCTTTACTCTTGGGTTTCATGTTATCAGGTCGATGAAAGTCAGGTAGGTGTCATGTCTTATGACACATCTCTTCAGTCCGAACTTTGGCATCAGAGGTTTTCCCACCTTCATTATAAAGCTCTACCCGGTGTAAGACAAATGGTGACAGGGATGCCCGAATTCCGAGTAGAGAAAGAAGGTGTATGTCCATGATGTGCCAAAGGAAAGCTCAAAAGGGGACCATTCCCCTCAAGCCAAAGCAAGACCTCTGATATATTACAGTTGGTTCACTCAGGCATATCTAAGGCTGGCATTAAGAGGGAGACTACTACACCACATACTCCTGAGCAGAATGGTGTGGCGAAAAGGAAGAACCGTATGATTGTGGAAACTGTCTCTATGGGTAGATGATGTAACAATGCCTGATGTGGAGGAACCCATGGATCTTATTTATCCACCTGAGCCTCCCTCTTCTAGGAAGAGGCCTTCATGGCTTAGGGGGATACTTGATGATGCTGAAGGACATGCTGCACCCCGAGGAACCTTCCGTGAAAGTAAGAAACCTAACAGGTATCAGGGATACCTGACCATCATGAGCACGATCATACAAAATGAGCCTCCATCATTCTCATATGCCATCAAGCATCAAGTATGGAAGGATGCTATGACCAAAGAATATGAGTCTATTATGGAGAATGATGTCTGGGAAGTAGTTCCCAGACCCCAGGACAAGACAATTGTCACTTCTAAATGGCTTTACAAGATAAAGCATGCAGCAAATGAAAGTACGGAAAAGTATAAGGCTCATTTTGTTGCTCGTGCTTTCTCCCAGAAGGAAGGTATAGACTATGATGTGATATTTGCACATGTTGCCAGATATACAACCATCCGCTCGATCATAGCCCTTGCGACTTCACAAGGATGGAACCTACATCAGATGGATGTCAAGACTGCATTCTTGCATAGTTCTATCAAATAAGAGCAACCTGAAGGATTTGAGATTTATGATTGAAAATCTCATGTATGCAGGTTGAAGAAGGCTCTCTATGGGCTGAAGCAAGCACCCCGAGCATGGTATGAGAGGATCGATAGCTACTTGATGAAGCTGGGATTCACTAGGAGTGAAGCCGATCCTAACCTTTACTTTAAGGTTGAAGATGACAAGCCTCTCATACTGGTGCTGTATGTGGATGACCTCTTTCTAACAGGTGCAAACGCTCTCATCCACAAATGTAAGAGGGAGATGGCTTCTGAATTTGAAATGAAGGACCAAGGACTTGAAGTGTGGCAAAAGCCAGGGGAAATTTTCCTATCACAAGGAAAATATGTGGTAAAGATTCAGTGTGATGGACTGCAAGCCTGTGACTACCTCGAGGATCTTAACTTTTAGAAGTTATATGGTAGTGATGTCGGACTAGATTTGGGAAATGCCTCTGAGTTTCATAAACTCATTCGCATTGATGTTCTTGGTGAACCTCCATTCGAACATATGTTTTGCAGTTAGCATTGTGAGCTCATATTTGGTTTAGCCTCACTGGATTGATGCCAAGAATCTTCTGAGATATCTTCGTGGCATAATGCGTTAAGATACATTGCCAGAGATGTGAGACTACTTGGATATACTGATGTTGATTGGGCAGGCAGTGTGGTGGACCGTAAGAGCACTTCTGGGTGTTGTTTCACCTTGGGATCTGCTTCGATATCCTGGATGAGTAGGAAGCAGAAGTCAGTGGCTTTGAGCACTGCCGAAGCAGAATATGTTGCTGCTAGCATGACCTCGTGTGAGGCAGTCTGGTTGCGAAAGCTCTTCAATGAGCTGTTTGGATTTACATTGGATACCACTGTGATTCTCTGTAACAACCAAAGGTGGGATTCAATTATTGAGGAATCCCGTATTTGTCGATTGCTCCAACAGATAGACATCATCTGGGATATGGTAAGTCAATGAGCAAGGAGGCTCCATCGCATTAAGATGATGTACAGGTCGATACACCTTGTCAAAGCCTCGAGGAAAGATCTAATCTGTGATTTTCCCAAACGACTTGGAGTCGTCAAGAAACCCTTGTACAAGGGTCCTGCATGTTGCATACATTGAGCTCTGGGAGCTCTGAGGGCTTGCGGTTCTTACTGGAGCAACATACGACCACAGGGTCACTCACTCTCCCCTGGTGGTGCGCACTGGAACAAGATGATTCACTCTCTTGTGGAACAGGATGATTCGCTCTCTTGTGTAGCAGGATGATGTGTTCTCTTATGAGGCTTGAATTGATGTGTTCTCCTGTGAGGCCTAGATTGATGTGTTCTCCATGGTGACTGTAGCAGGATTGATGTGTTCTCCATGGCAACTGTAGGAGGATTGATGTGTTCTCTTGTGAGGCCTAGATTGATGTGTTCTCCATGGCGACTGTAGCAGGATTGATGTGTTCTCCTGTGAGGCCTAGATTGATGTGTTCTCCATGGCGACTGTAGCAGGATTGATGTGTTCTCCTGTGAAGCCTGGATTGATGTGTTCTCCATGGCGACTGTAGCAGGATTGATGTGTTCTCCTGTGAGGCCTGGATTGATGTGTTCTCCATGGCGACTGTAGCAGGATTGATGTGTTCTCCTGTGAGGCCTGGATTGATGTGTTCTCCATGGCGATTGTAGCAGGATTGATGTGTTCTCCTGTGAGGACAGGATTGATTAGTTCTCCTGTCAAGGCATCCTACCCATGCAGTTTGGGACTCATGGGAAGTACCTCTCATCTGATCAATGAGTAGGGAAATGAAGTTAGGGACCATAGTAGTACCGATGGACACATCGTTGTATCTACCGTACTCCCTACGCTAGGATGACCTCCATTGATCTGGGATTAATGATACTGGTCTGGGACCAGTGGTAGGAGTTGTACCTTACTATGACACTGACTTCGAGTCGGTTGAGACTGGTCTGGGACCAGTGGTACATACTACGAGACTGACTTCATGTCAGTGCAGTACTGGTCTGGGACCAGTGAGAGTGGTACATACTATGACGCTGACTTCGGGTCGGTTGAGACTGGTCTAGGACTAGTGGTACACTCTCTAAGACAGTGATACTAGTCTGGGACCAGTGGTAAGAGTGGTACTTACTGTGAAGCTGACTTTGGGTCGGTTGAGACTGGTCTGGGACTAGTAGTATGCACTCCGAGACTAACTTTGAGTCAGTGGAGGATGATGCTGGTCTGGGACTAGTGGAGTTTTACTCACTATGACGCTGACTTTGGGTTGGTTGAGACTGGTCTGGGACCAATGGTACATACTCTGAGATTGATTTTTGAGTCAGTATGATACATCCTCGATCAATTCTTCTTCTTCATAATTCGGACAAAAGCAGAGCAGAACAAAACAATGCAAGAGCAGAGCAGAACAATACAGATCAATACAGGGCAAAACAAGACAAAGCAGAATATGCAGAATAGAGCAAAGCATGGCAAGGGTCAGGCTGTACAAGGGCAGTGCATTTGATGGATGAATAGTAACGACTGATAGACAAATTGTAGATGAAGTTCTCCCTAGTTGAGAGGGAGTGTTAAAATTGGAAACCAGGGAAAAAATTCATGTGGGTCATCTTATTCATGGCTAATAATATTTTTATTAGATTCCTCTCATCGAGAGGTGTAGGATTGATATAAAGATCATTCGATTCCAATAAGTATTCATGGAGATATGAATTTATTTTGATTATGGAATTATTATCAAGCCGACCTACAACTCATGTAGGCTCAGAAGCCCAACAGTCGCATCTATTCAAACACCAACGTTGTGTATAAATATAGGAGGACTTTTCCTCATTTGGACTCACTCATCTCATCACATCTCTCTCTCTCTACTGCGCAGAAAATAGTCTCTTCTCTACTGCGCAGAAATGGGCTCTCTCTCTCTCACATGTGAAGTCGGAAGCTGCCGAAACTGAAGCTGCAATTGCAGAAGTAAAGATTGACCTACGTGGACTAGAAGATCTCCTCATCTAAACTACATTGTAGGTTCATTTGAACCTCCTCTGAAAGTGGCAACTTTTGGTGGTGGAATCAAGTCAATCCGACGGACAGTTTGCAAGATATCGACTACCCTAGTTTGAAGGAAGCTGCTGAAACTGAAGCTGCAACTGTAGAAGTAAAGATTTACCTGCGTGGACTAGAAGATCTCCTCATCTAAATTGCGCTGTAGTTTCATCTAAACATCCTCTGAAAGGAGCAACTTTTGGTGGTGGAATTAAGTCAATCCGATGGACGGTTTGCAAGATATCGGTTGCCCTAGTTTGAAGCCGGAAGCTGTCGAAACTGAAGCTGCAACTGCAGAAGTAAAGATTGACCTGCGTGGACTAGAAGATCTCCTCATCTAAACTACACCGTAGGTTCATCTGAACCTCCTCTGGAAGCCACAACTTTTGGTGGTGGAATCAAGCCGATCTGATGGTCGGTTTGTGAGATATCGTCTGCCCTAGTTTGATGATGAAGCCGCTAATGCTGATGCTACTGATCTAGGGTTTGCTACTGCTGATATAAATTAAATTTATTGTACTATTTCTCTCTGCTGAATTATTGAAGATAAAAGAAGATTTGATCAAACGGTTTCCCCAGACATTGTGGGGTTTGTCCCTGGCTTGCCGCCACATCTTGTGTCTCTTGTCTTGGCTTGTTTTCTATCGATCGTTTAATGTTCTATCTGCACTTTACTTTATGTATATGTGATTGCTAATCTGTGGAATATAATAAGAAAAAGAAGTAATTTTTTATAAGCATAGAACATACCATAATTTAACAATAATGAGTGAATTTACTTTTTAACATATGAGTGTGTTTTTTTTTTTTTTAATTTTTCATTCCTAGATTAGTTTCATTTTCAAGCATGGTTTTCAGTATTTGGTTTTTAGAATAGTTTCACTTTAAAGCATGGTTTTTAGTATTTGATTTGATCTCTGACTTTATACAATAATTGATAGAACCATAGTTCAACAATTCTGTTCTTAGAGATCAATGTTAGTTTATAAGAGTTTTTGCTTCAATGTAATTTTACAAGAATAAGAAACATCTTGATTTTAGTAGAAGTAAGAGAGAATCCTAGATTTAAACTTACTAATTTCATTTGGAACATAAAAATAAAAACATCCTTAGAAGTAATCTCTACAAACTCAATCATCACATTGATAAATTGATTTAATAAAAAGGGCTTCTAGCATGTATTGTGCACTTGCACTTCACAAGTTTACCAACTCCGGTAGATAATTTATGTAATCAATTTAAGACAATTAAATTGACAAGCATTTTGGTGCCATTGTCAAGGAAGTGTAAATAGGAGTCTTTTCCCATTGCATTCTAAAAAAAATACACTTTCCATTATGGTTATTCATGCTTAAACATAGAAATTGGAAAGGTAGATCCTCAAAACAAAACCTCCAATCACTAACAAAAACTCACTAAATCCATTTTCAAAACAAGATCTACAAAATATGATGTTAAAGAAGTCATTTTGAGAAGGAGGGTATGCCACCACAAGTATCTTCTCAAATACTTGTCCATAATTTAGAATGGTCACTAAGGATGAATCTTCATTTCAAATGATAGAAGAGGAACAAAGCATCCATGAAAAGGATCCACAAGAAGAGAATGTAGAAGCTTCTTCTAGTTATCTTTGTAAGGATATCAATGGGTTATGGATCACATGTAATGAAGTCCAAACAATAGAATTAGAAATTGAAAAATATCTAGCATATGTATCACAAGATCCCTTGTCCATTCATGATTTTGAACAAATTTTGAAAGAAGAACTTTGTGATATGACAATCAAGGAGAGCCAAGCAAACAAAGATCATTTCAAAACTTGGTTTAAACTAGTCATTAAGCCACAACACCACTCCATTTTTCAACATTCCTTAGCATCAAATCTTTATGATCAACTAATTTTTCATGTCCAAACATTCATTAAGGGATATTTTTCAAACTTGGATATGAGTCTACTTATGATCCTGTTACACAAATGGATGCATTGGAAATTCTCTTATACTTGAGAGAATAACTTGTTTTTCTACAATAGAGTAGGATAGAATAGAATAAAATAAATAAATAGGTAAAATGAGTTCACGATAAGACTTTTGGTTCAAACCCTCATGAATAATTTTTCAAATCATTGTTCAATACTCATTTGGAAGGATTTTATGGCAAAATGCACTAAGAACAATCCTATTTTGGGTAACCACATAGGATCATTTTCAAAGCATGTTTTTAAACAAATAATATCTTGAAATCTAGTTTTTAAACCCATTAAATGTTTTTCAACTTGGATCACAAATAAAAAAATATGGTTGAAATAAACACTAGATTTCAAGAGAAATTTTAAGGACGGAGTTAGTAAAACATTGATTTTGGAGGTATAATGGAAACATTTTTACATTATATATATAGGGAAGATATACCTTGGAATCTAGTTTCCAAATAAATTTTAATCACCTCAATCCAACATCATATGAAAAATTTATGCTCAAAATACTAACTGCTTGTCGAAATATCTGCATGGTGACAATTTTATGTCTTGACTTTTCATTGACATATTGAACATACCAAATAATATTCCTTGTAAAACCTTTTCCTAAGGGAGATATATATTCAATTCCAGTTCAAGACAAAATTTTAATCATCCCATTTGGAGTTCAAATGAAAAATTTATGCCACATTTAGTGACTGCATGTCTCAAAATCAGCAAAGTGAAACTTTGCCTCGTAGGTTTGTGCATCAACAATTTGTGATATCAAACCTAAGAATTTAAAAAACCCTTTTCTACTAGATATAAAAAAATAAATTTAACTTAATCTCCAAGTAGAATCACATTGATCCGATCTTTAACAAACAAGTTACACTTGAAATAGTGACTATTGGTCCAGTAAAAAATTCACAAGCAGCGCTATCAAACAAGGTACTCTTCATCATTTTTTACATATCATTATAAACCATTTTGAAAACCTGTTTGTACTGGAAATAAGCATATGAATTCACTCCAAATTGGCTTTGGAATCACTCTAATTAGACATAAAACGAATATTTTCAAACAAAATACCACTAGGAGGTCTAGGTTAGCCACCATTCCTCAAGGGGTAAATAAATGCATTTTTTTGTATATCATATTTGGATTTGTTTTTCAAGAATTTCTTGTAATTATTTTACATAATTATTGGAAGAAGAGAGACTGTACACCTCTCTTCCTCCATCATCTAATATTGTATTGCATGCAAGTGCTATGTTTTTACAGGTCCTAGGAAGATTTGAGGGGTCAACTCAATGGATGAGGGATTTTCAAAGTCAATATTTAAAATTCATATATGAGGATATGAAATGCAAATATTCAAGTCAAAGCAAAGTGGAATTCACAGAATTTTGAGTGATCTGTTATTGAATGTTAGTTTTGCTGTGCTAATTTTAATTACAGATTTATAAACAAATGCTTGTCCATTGCTTCTTGTGCATGGTTTTCTTATGGTGTTTGTGATTGGAAACAAGTAAATTTTATCAAGTTTTAAGTGAAAGACATGAACAAAATTGCATCAAAAACAAGTGTTGAACAAAAGCAATTCAAAGTACAACAAAACATCAATTTGAACACTTAACACGGTGTTTTGATGAAGGATTTCACCCCTCTTGGGCTACATCTCCTTGGTCCAACTTCCATGGCTTAGGCCTCTATATTAGCTCAATATGGAAAAAATGATGTTTACAAAGCTCTACTGCTCCTGAAACCTATTCCAATGTGTTCAAAATGTCAAAATTAGCTAGGAACACCTTTTCCTGAGCTCAATTTGGTCGAAAAATGCTCCAGTTATGACTCAAACTGTTTTTCCCTAGAAAAGCTCCTCTAAAATTGGAGGAACTCCAGTTAAGTTCACTAAACTTGGAGACAAGGTCGAAATTAGTGGTATCGCCAAAATTGTTGCCAGATTAAACTAGGGTTTAATTAAAGTTAATCATGTATTAACTACAGACTAATACGCAGTTAGCGCTAATTAAGCAGTTAGTCTAACCATAACCTCGACGGATTGGAGGAGCAGACACATGGCATGGCTTCTAGCATGGTTTCTGCCAACTGTTCCAAAACTGCTAGCCTGACAGTTTCCGCGGAGTTGTCACATGTTGCATTAACCATCGTGGTTTGTGGTTTGTTGGAGCCACCGAATGTTAATGTTAACCATTTGCCGTGGCGGTTGGTGTGCTCACATGGGGAGGGTTGGCCCGCGGGCTAGCCCTCCTAACTGCCAACTCTAACCATATTCAAATTCAAATATATGCGGAGAGCTAATAGGTTAAGAAACACACAATAGAGGAGATGGTTAAGTGCTTTGGACTGTGGAGAGGAGCTCGCGAGGCCGAACCTCGACACCTCCATAAAACATTTGGTAAAGCACCCAGTCGGTCCTTTGGGGAGGGACATGTGGCAGCCTTTGGGCTTGCCACTTGTCCCCTCCTCATTGGTCCTCCACTAACTAATACAAACATGCCACGCCACCAACCTGTGAACCCAATTAAAATCTGACACTTGGTGAGCTTTGACTGAATGTTGACTATAGTTGACCTTGCATAGTCACCTGCCATGTCATCATTATGGACTGCTGACTGTGCAGTGACTGTGCATTTTTTTTTAATTTAGCATGTTTGGCAAAGCAGACAAAACTCAATAACTTCTTGATACGAACTCATTTTTTAGTGAAATGAGTTGCGTTAGGATCGTTTTACCAAGACGAACATGGTCATTTAGGTTCGAGCCATTATGAGAACTTTGAATTTTAAGCTAAATACTAAGCACCTGATCATTCCTCCCCATTATAATCCTTTTGGACCCCAAAAGATGTAGAATTTCTCACTGTAGATAAACAGATTATGCAATATGCTAAAGCAAAATACTAGATCTACTTCTACAACAAACTTGCGGAAGCTTAATCGATTATGAGCGAGATCAAATAGAACACATATAACTGAGAATGAGAAAGCAATCGCACATGAACACAAAAGAATACTCTGGGGAAAGCCTCAGCTAAAAACCCCGATCTTTGTAATATCATACAAGTGGAAATATGAATGGATTACACAAAGCTTTAGCTCACAAGCTATCCATCTCTCAGTACAATCCCTCAATACAACTCACAGACTGAATAGACACAACATATGCCTTTCCTTAGCCATCCAAGCCTCCTATTTCCTTGCGCAATTTCTCTTGGGGTCCAATGCTGCCACCTATGTGAATTTGCCTCATCACACACTCATCAAACTCAAAAGTAACTTCGCAATCTCTAAGGAATGAATTCCTTCTGAATGCAAGAGATATCCTCAATGGAATATTCCTGCAACTGATAGTACACTGTCCCATCACCTGATCTCAACTGGGTCTCTGACTGAACTGACATGCATGCACGAGTTATTTATGAGAGAATATTCAATTATCTGAAGTGCAGCAGTTACATGCAGGCATGCATTAACCAACTAAACTCATAATTAGTTCCACAAACTGTTGGAACTAATCTAATTGGACTTAACTCAGATAATTGAGCTAACTAATTACAACTCAAAGTACAACTCATCTTGATCTCCTTAATCAAGGGATAAATTCCTCAATCAATGGAGAAACTATTGCATGTCTTCACATAGACTTCATGTTTGATTTCCTACAACTAATTAACTCAAGATGAATTAATTAATTATTTTACAAACAACTGCTAAGATCATATTCGATTTTTAATTCTCAATTTTAGTTTAGGGACTAACTAAAATTGGAATGTATCCCGAAATCTTATTTATAGTAGTACTATTTTTAGCACTTTTATTTATTTCTTGTTGCTATTTTCAACACTCCCTCTCAACAAGAAAGGCATTATCAGTCAACCCAATCCTGTCTCTATGGAACTCAAACTTGCATTTTGACAATGCCTTTGTCAAAATATCTGCATCCTGTTCCTCGATCGAAACATGCATGAACAACATGATCCTTTTCACCACACAGTCTCGAAGATGATGATACCGGATATCAATGTGCTTGGACCTATCATGAAAAACTAGATTCTCAGAGAGTTTGATACAACTCTGATTATCGTAGTAGATCACAGTTGGATCCATCCTCTCACCAAACAATCCCACTAGAATCTTCCACATCCAAATGGCCTCGCATGCTGCCTGACTGGTAGCCATGTATTCAGCCTCTGTTGAGCTAAGTGCAACTTACCTCTGTTTCTTTCTGTACCAAGAAACTGTAGCTGAACCAAGGTTGAAGATTCCTCCAGAAGTGTTTTTTCGGTCTAATGGACTCCCTGCCCAATCTACATTTGTGAAGCCCTGAAGCTTCACTCCCTCTGTCCATCTGTACCACAATCCATATTGAGATGTGCCTCTGAGGTATCTCAGCACATGCTTCGCTGCCTTCCAAAACAGCTTGGTAGGCTGAACCATAGCTTGACTCAGCTGGTTCACTGTAAAGCATAAGTTTGGTCGCGTGTTCACTAGATACATCAATGAACCCACAAGTTGTCGATAAACAATAGTCGCTACTACCTCACTGAAGTAGCATTCTCCTTCCTCCAGTTACCAGCTAGAGGAGTCTGCATGGGCTTGCAATTCTCCATGTGGAACTGCCTGAGTATCTCATTGGCATACTTGCCTTGTGACACAAACACTTCCCCATCCTTCTGCCACATTTCCATGCCTAGAAAGTAGTGCTTAAGACCCATGTATTTCATCTCGAAACTCTATTACAAGGTCCTCTTTGCAAGACTTGATCAACTAATCATCACCTGTCAAAATCAGATCATCGACATAAATAACAATGATCAATTGCTTACCTTCTACCATGATGTGGTAATGGTTCTCATCTGCTTCACTCTTGGTGAAGCCGAACCCAGTGAAATAACTGTTGATCCTGGTGTACCAAGCACGAGGTGCTTGCTTCAGCCCGTACAAATCCCTCTTGAGTCAGCACACATGCGACTCATGATCGAAGGTCTCAAAACCTTTCGGCTGCTCAATGTACATCTCTTCCTCAATCTTCCCATTGAGGAACACAATCTTCACATCCATTCGATGGATCTTCCAACCCATCTAAGCTAATAGTGCCAACATCGATCTGATAGATGAGTACCTTGCTACAGGAGCAAAAGTTTCATCATAGTCGATCCTCTCGACCTGCGAGAAACCACAGGCAACAAACCTTGCCTTATGTTTCTCAACACTGCCATCAGCTGCCTGCTTTACTTTGTAAAGCCATCGGGAACTCACCATTGACTTGTCCTGAGGTCTTGGGACAACATCCCAAACATAGTTCCGAACGATAGAGTCATAATCCTCTACCATAGCATCAAACCAGACTGGTTGCTGCACTGCCTCCTTAAATGAAGAAGGTTTAGACTCTACACACTCCCCAACCAGGGCCATGTAACTAGTGTACCGCTCAGGTGACCTCCTTTGTTTGCGCTGAGAAGATGGCTGTCCCACATTATCTCGCGTATCTGGCATCAACCTATCAGCTTCCCTTGAGCATTTCTGCCCATCTTTGAAAGACTCAACATGAGTGGATGTATCCACTCCAAGATCCTCTGCATGCGGCTGCTCTTCATCAATCTGAGGCTCCTCCTCCTTAGGGACTGAAAGTTCCTCCTCTGCATGCAACTTGAGCTCCCTCTTAAGTGATACTCGCATGGCTTTCTGCTCATCGAACTTCAGATCTCCGCGTACCACTGTCCTCTGACTGGTAGGCAGAAACACCCGATAGTTGTGGGGTGTATTAGTGTACCCCACAAGTATCCCCAATTTAGCTGTTGGATCTAGCTTCTTCCAGCCATCTTTGGTCACATGGCAATAAACCGATGATCCAAAGATCCTGAAGTGACTCACATCTAGTCGCTTCCTAGAAAATGCCTCCATAGGTTTCTTCATTCCCAGTATACGGTGTGGGCTGCTGTTCTGCAAGTATACTGCTGTATTGCATGCCTCAGCCCACAAATGAAGTGGTAGGCTTTGGTCATGCAACATCGCTCGGGCTGCTCCCACAATCGATCTGTTCTTCCTTTCGGCCACCCCATTCTGCTGTGGGTTATGGGGTGTCGTCAACTCCCGTTTAATTCCTTCTGCAGCATAGAAGTCCTTAAACTGTTGGGAGACATACTCTCCACCATTGTCACTACGTAAGGCCTTTATTTTCTTTCCAGATTCTTTCTCTGCCAAGGCTTTGAACTCACAAAACCTCAAGAAGTTCTGATCCTTCTTTTGCATAAAGTAGATCCAACATCTATGAGAAAAATCATCAACAAAAATAACATAGTACCTTTGTTTACCGGTGGATGCTGTAGAGAATGGTTCACAAACATCTATGTGAACTCGCTTCAGGATTGCTCCAGCTCTACTGTCTCGATCCTAAAATGAAGATTTTGCATACTTACCCAAGGTACAACCTTTGCATGTATCTGTCTACTCCAGTTTTCCCTTGGGAATTCCGGTAGAAATCTACTGCATGATCTTCAAGGCTCCATGGTGCAAGTGGACCAATCTTCTATGCCATAGCTCGCCAAAATATTGGCTCTGCACCAACTCTACTTTGGAACTCAATGCAGCACAGTCGTCTACCTCCAGCTTGTAGAGATTCTTTACTAGAATATCGATCCTCTTGTTCTGTCTAGTGCCGATATGCCTCAGGAATACCTTTCCTTTACTAGGCTACATCATAGCCTTTATCTTCTAGCATAGCAATAGACATAAGATTCTTCTTTAGACTTGGTACATACTTTACATCAGTCAGGGTGAGAGGAGCTCCATGCTCCCTCTGAAACACAACTGTACCTTCACCTGAAACACGGTACTTTCCATCATCACCCATCTCGATCCGCATATGGAGATCCTTCTCCTCCAAGGTACTGAAAAGATTCTTGTCGTCGGTCATGTGGAACGAAGCTCCACTGTCCAGGTACCAAACACATCCCACCATGGATGAAACCATGCATGCGATGAGAGAGAAATCCAACTCGAATTGTGAGGCTAGTGCCTCACCATCTGATCCCCTCGAGGATCCCTTCTTGGATTTCTTCTGTGGACAATTCGTAGCATAATGGCACACCTCATGACAATGAAAGCATATCAATTTCGATTTGTCAATCCTCTTCCCACCATGGGAAGAACTGGATTTGGAATGGGACATCTTCCCTTTCCCTTTCCTCGCCTTACTCACTAAGGCTAGATTTTCTTCATCATCTTGTTTTGATGAAGATCCATCTCTGGTGCTTCTTCTTATCTCCTCCTGCATCAGATCCAACCAAATTCGTTCCCAATCTGGTAGTTTCTCTCTTCCATTTACCGAGTCTTGGTAGCTATGCCAGCTCTTAGGAAGACTGAGGAGAGCAAGACTCACCATGTCATCATCGGCTATCGTGATCCCTACACTTCCAAGCTCATCCCTGCATGTGGTGAGCTTGTTCAAATACGTAGAGATTGTGTCACCCTTTTCACACTTGATTTTCCGAAGCTTGTCTTTCAGCGCCATCTTCCTCTGATCACTGTTGTTCTGATATAGATATTTCAATGTTTTCCACATTGAAAATGGTGTCTCCTTCCCATGGAGACTTGAGACTATGTGGTCTCGAACTCCATCTAGAAGGATTATCCTTGCTCTAGCCACACATTTCTTCCATTCCACCAATTCTGTAGCATTAGCTACTACCAGCTGGGGACTTCTTGATCAATGAAGTCCTTTAGACCGTTGTCATCTAATACTGCTTCCATGTGATCCTTCCAGGCTATATAATTGAAGCTGCCATCAAGGGAATACTCGAGTCTTAAACCGTTGAACGCCATTGGTGAAATTTGAGATGTGATAAGAATTCAAATTCTATAATCAGGAACTTCAACGTTCGACCTTCTCCCTTCTTTGTATAGTGTTCTTCGCTTTGATCACCTTTGCTCTGATACCATGTAGAATTTCTCACTGTATATCAACAAATTATGAAATATGATAAAGCAAAATACTAGATCTACTTCTACAAAAAACTTGCGGAAGCTTAATCGATTATGAGTAAGATCAAATAGAACACATATAACTGAGAATGAGTGACCAATCACACATGAACATAGAAGAATACTCTAGGGAAAGCCTCAACTAAAAACCCTGATCTCTGTAATATCATACAAGTGGAAATATGAATGGATTACACAAATCTTTAGCTCACAAGATATCCAGCTCTCAATACAATCCCTCAATACAACTCACAGACTGAATAGACACAACATATGCCTTTCCTCAGCCCTCCAAGCCTCCTATTTCCTTGCGCAGTTTCTCTTGGGGTCCAATGCTGCCACCTGTGTGAATTTGCCTCATCACACACTCATCAAACTCAAAAGTAACTCTGCAATCTCCAAGGAATGAATTCCTTCTACATGCAAGAGATATCCTCAATGGAATATTCCTGCAACTAATAGTACACTGTCCCATCACCTGATCTCAACTGGGTCTCTGACTAAACTGACATGCACGAGTTATTTATGAGAGAATATTTAGTTATCTGAAGTGCAGTAGTTACATGCATGCATGCATTAACTAACTGAACTCACAATCAATTCCACAAACTGTTGGAACTAATCTAACTAGACTTAACTAAGATAACTGAGCTAACTAATTACAACTCAAAGTACAACTCATCCTGATCTTCTTAATCAAGGGATAACTTCCTCAATCAATGGAGAAATTGTTTCATGTCTTCACATAGACTTCATGTTTGATTTCTTACAACTAATTAACTCAATATGAATTAATTAATTATTTTACAAACAACTGCTAAGACCAAATTCAAATTTTAATTCTCAATTTTAGTTCAGGGACTAACTAAAATTGGAATGTATCTCGAAATGCTATTTTTAGCATTTCTTGTTGCTATTTTCAACAAAAGATACTATCAATTATTCAACAGGTGAGGGTACAACTCCCTCACCTTCTCGATCTGCAACCATTAGGCTTTTGTCCCTTGAGTCCCACTCTAAGGTATTCGACATCCCCTCTTTTGAAGTTTTAGTTCTTCTGTCAAGTATGAGATCCTGCTGAAGTTCATCAATATATTCTGGGGAGAAATCATCTATTGATGGAAGCTGAATATGCTCTCCTTGATCATCAATCAAAGGAGGCTCAAACAATCTCAAATTCTCAACATTAACAACAGAGTATATTTGCACATAAGGAGGCAAATCAAGCTTAAATGCATTGTTACCAATCTTTTCTAGAATTTTAAAAGGACCATAACAAATTGGCTTAAGCTTTTTACCTTCCCCTTGAATTCTCTCTTTGCTAATATATAACCAAACTTCATCTCCAACTTGAAATTTTTTATCAACACGGCGTTTGTCATACCTTGCCTTGGAGCTGCTTTGACTCTTTTCCAACTGTTCTTGCACAGTGCGATGTATCAATTGAATTTTCTCTATGAACTTCCTTGTCTTATTGATGTCACTGTGACCATCGATGGCGACATATTTCTCAAAGATGTAGTCCAATGGCGATCTTGGCAAGTACCCAAAACATGCCTTAAATGGCGATGTGTTTGTGGAAGAATGCTTTGCCCTGTTGTATGCATGTTGTATGTAATGCAACTATTCATCCCACAACTTGGGATGTTCGTCGCAATATCCTCTAAGAAGATGAATGACTGTTATGTTGACCACCTCAGTTTTTCCATCTGTTTCCAGATGAAAGGTTATACTCTTCTTCAACTTTGTGTCTATCATGTCCCACAAATTTGACCAAAAATTCCCAACAAATCAAGAATCTCAATCACTTATAATGGAATTAGGAAGACCAAAATGAACCCAAATGTTTTGGAAGAAAAAATGAGTTGTTTATTGAGTTGTAATTTTCTTTTTACAAGGTGTTAGTATACACATTTTGCCGAACCTATCTACACCTACATACACGTAATCATCACCTTCCCTTGACAATGGAAGACCTTCTACAAAATCCATTGAGATACTCTCCCATGGACGTGAAGGTACTGGAAGTGGAGTGTACAATCCTAGTTTCCTATTACGAGGCTTGTTTCACATAAAGAACATCCTCTAATGAAACGAGATACATTATAAAACATGTGTGGCCAATAACAATAACTTTGGAGATTCACTACTATATTTCCTACACCAAAGTGTCTAGCAATCAATGAAGTGTGCGCCTCCCTTATGATACTATTTCTTTCTCCCTGTGGAATACACAACTTGCCCAAGTGATACAACAAATTGTTATGTACATGATAATCCAACTCTTCAATTTGGTTTCCTTGACTCAAGCTTGCATACACATCTCGAAAGTCATTATCATATGCATATTTCTCAATGTAACTTTCATGCAAAACATAATTATGCTTGAGTATAATAGATGAATTTACAATAGGCCTTGAAAGCATATCAACTACCTTATTGTATATTCCCTTTTTATCCCTGATAACCAAATGAAACTATTGTAGAAAACCCATCCATTTGAAATGTTGTGACTGCTGCAACTTTGACTGTGACTGTAAGTACTGCAATGGTTGATGGTCGGTATGGATTATGGTCTCCTTTCCCATCAAGTAGTGTTTCCATTTTTTGACAATTTGTACCAATATGTAAAGTTATTTATCATAAGTGGGATAGTTAATTACAGTTCCCTTAAAAATTTCAGAATGAAATGAAATGGGCTTACCATGCTACATAAGAATAGATCCCATGGTGTAATCACTAGCATCCAGTTGAATCTCAAATGGCTATCTAAGATCTAGAAGAGCTAATACCGGTGCTGAATTGATCTTTTACTTCAAAGCATCAAATGATTTATGCTGTACATCTCCCAAATGGAATACTTTCTTGACACTTGTCAATGCATGTAATGGAGCTGCAATGGAAGACAAATTAGTAATAAATTTCCTCCAATATCGTGCTACCCCTAAAAAGCTTCTTACCTCTGTAACTGTATTAGGCTTGGGCCAATTTAGAAGGACCTCAACTTTAGAGGGGTCGATCTTTAGCTCACTTTCTCCATTGATGTGTCCCAAATACACTAAAGAGGTCTTACCAAATTCACACTTTGACATCTTTAAAAACAATTGTTCTTTTCTCAAGACATCAAGTACTTTGTTTACATGCATGACATGTTCATCTCTGGATTTGTTGAATATGAGAATATCATCCAAGAAAACAATGACAAAGTCATCTAGAAATGGTCTCAATACATCATTCATAACTCTCATGAAAGTAGCTGAATAGATCATTCATAACTCTCATGAAAGTAGCTGGAGCATTTGTAAGATTGAAAGGCATAACAAGCCACTCAAACAATCCTTGTTTAGTTTTAAATGCGGTTTTCCAAATGTCCTCTTCAGTTATTCTAACTTGATGGTATCCACTTCGTAAGTCTAAATTAGTGAAATACTTTGCATACCTCAACTAATCAAGCAAATCATCAATTCTTGGGAGTGGATAACGATTATTTACCGTTATTTTGTTCAGTGCACGAAAATCCACACAAATGTGCCAAGTTCCATCCTTCTTTGGCACCAAGACAATGGGCGAAGCACATGGTGAAGTAGATGGGCATATGATACCTTTTTTTAGAAATTCTTGAATTTTCTTCTTGAATTCCATGCTCCCTATAATCGACATGCAATACATGCCAATATTTGTGTTGGGTAGCGGAGGCCCCGCGTAATGGTTTTGGGACCCAAAGTCCACAATTTTGGGGAAAAGTATGGGAAAGACTCCGCGAAGTGCGCGGAGCGCGAATTGTAATAAGTCAAGTCAAAGGGTTGTCCGCTCGAGAATAATGTAAAATAATAGGAAGTGAGTTGGCTTGCCCATGGTCCGCGGACCATGGGAATGTATAAATAGAGCAAGGCTCTATGGCTAGAAGTCAGAGTTTTGGAGAAGTTTTTGTTTTGGATCTTGGTGTTATGGGTTTGTGAAGACAATATTATCTGCATCTGTAAGTTCGAGTCAAGGGTGTTGGTAAATAGAAAGAGGCTCTGCAGCTGTGTGCGTAGAGGCCTGGTAGAGTCCACAACTGTGTATGTGGACCCCTGCAGCTGAGTGTGCGGGGCGGATCTAGTTGTATTGACGAAAGATTTTAATAAAGATAAGTGGTTTCTGAAGTATCGCGGATCTATTGTGTTCTGGTTTATGCATCTGTTATATGAGTTTATATCTTTTTATAATTGTGTGCACTAGGTTTTATTGTTAAATGTTTTCTTAAAGACCGTAACAAGAAGATCATATCTATAATAATTTCATTAATAAGAAAGTACACCCGCGCGGATCTACGCGGAAGCCCGATAATAATACAGAGTGGCGCGAGGCCACAGAATGGTTCGCGACCCCTCCAGACCACATCAAGACATCCCAAGGGTGCGGAAACCTAGTTCCAACACCCTCCCTTGCTACCTCGGGTGAGACCTCAGTCCGCACTCCGCGGGCTGTTGCTGAAAGGGCTGGTAGCTGCGGGATTTGTTTGGCTAATAACTCTTCCGAACCCATGTCAGGGCCAAATAAGCCAACAAATGGTTCCGTTGTCGGGGCCGGGATCTGCCTGAGGGATGTTTGATGTTGGAACACTGGAACCATACAAAGAAAGAGCTTGAAGATTGGCTGGATCAGAAGCTTCACGAGTTCATGGTACAGGAAAACATAAATCTATGGATATCTGAGGAAAGGTGGCTGGATCGCTACATATACACAGAAATCCACGAGATCTTCTTCGCGTATTTCTCGACAAAACTGTATGAGTGGATCGTGAGGCTAACTGACAATTAGGGAAGGTGCCAACTGGATCAGCCCATCGTGTGGACGCCAGAATTAGTGTGTAGGCTGGAAGCGTCTAAAGATAAAATCGCACGAGCAATAGAACACTGGTTAGATCTAATAATAGGAGGGTTTATAATCGAGTTCGCGATAGACACAACTGTGAGTTATAGTGAAGCAGAAAGGCGCTTTCTCTAAGGACCCCGGGGTAAGTACATCAAATCATTGAATACTTGGATTAAAATGATGTTATGTGAAAAACGGGTTATGCACATCCATTGATGTTTGGGGTAATGAGGAGCAAAAGAGGCTACCGAGGGACCGAAGGATTAGAAAACAATCCTCTGATTTTGCTCTCGCGAGAAAGCGAGGAGGAGCTCGTAGGGTTCTCTTCGAGAAGCGCAGTCCGATTGATAAAGTAGCGCATACCACCAATACCACCGCCATCCACACCATCACCTACTTCACCTACATCCAACCCATCTTCACCCACCCCACCTCCACCACCACCGAGGGTAGGGATGGCTGGTGCGATCAAGTTGCCGGTACTTAGATGCGTAGGAAATGAGGATCCAGATTAGTTCTAGTTCGTCATAAAGGTTGTATGGGAAGCCCAAGGCGTAACAGATGAGAACATCAAACAGGTTTCTTTGGTTAGCACGCTACAGGACCGCACGTTGATGTGGTATATAAAGTACTCTAGCAATCACCCAAATGCAGGAATAGTGGCGATTTAGGACGCACTGAACAAAGAATTTAGCTGACCAAAATCGGAAACACAGTTGATCATCAGGTTCAAGGAGATCACAATGATGCCTGGTGAAATCCCGTGGGATTTGGATCAGTAATTGAAAAGTACAATCTGCGAGGCTAACGTGACGCTGACGGACATGCAACACTGTGCATGGTTTGTGGCATCGTTAACACCACATATGAGGACGACACTATCACAGCAAAAGATCTCAACCCAAGCTGAAGCATTGGAGATAGCGATGAGGTTGCATGAAACTCCAATACAGGATCTGGGGTTGGGAGTTCAGCAAATCCACGCGCAACTACAAAACCTGTGCTTAGAAATGCAAAGTTTGAAGCAAGAAAGGGCGCCCCGACTGGAGGCACATACAGAAGTAGGATGCATCAAATGCAAAGGTCAAGGTCACGATAAAGACCACTGCCTAGTATTCACGAACTATCTTGCGGGAGGGGGGTCGATGCCATTAAGGCTGGAGGTACAAGTAGGGCCAAGTGCGGTGCTTGCCCTATGGTGCGCGATTTGTCAAGTAGGAGGAAAGCACACAACAAACAACTGCCACCTATTGCAAAAGTATACCTAGACTTCGCAACAGCTGTATTGAAACTTCTATAGGTTAGTGGGTCATGATGAGCGAACTTGTCAAAGCTACGAGCTAATGATGAGAGGAACCCAACCTATTGAATGCAAAATGAGGCGTGGGGTTTCGACCCAGCCGCGGGGCCCCATGGGGGATTCCAAGGATGCGGACGAGGAAGAGGAATGGGGCCTAGACAGGGCCACAGACAGCTGATCTGTTATAACTGTGGCGGGCCGGGGCATTACGCTCGTGACTATACTAACCCTACGAGAATATCTTGTCCATACTGTGAGTAGTTTGACCATGAAATGGTAAACTATCCGATACTAATTGCCCAGATGCGTGAAAAGGGGGTATTGCATCCCACTCCAACCCAAAATGTCCAAATGTTGAAGTCAGAACCGCATGAAGAGGACCCAAGTGTAAACATGGTACTAAGGAGTGACGCAACTACAGGGGGAGATGCGCGGAAACAGCTTGGAGAAAATGGAAAGGGTTGTGATGCCCCTATAAGGGAACTTGACTTTGAAATGGAATAGGTGAAGAAGATGTCTAAGGAAGCTCAAAAGAGCTTCACGGAAGTCTCTACTCCAGGTAGAAGGGATCCAATTGAGCCAGGAATGGATCCCTCTATGCTTACCACCTTTTTAGAGACATGTATGAAGTTGCTGTGTGACAATAGGGCCGTTAAAGGACTGCAAGAGTTGATCACTAAGTGCACAGGCTCAAGGGAGCCGCGCATAGTCCGAAAATTAGGAAAACATGCTCTGTGCACTAGACGGGAGATGCGAATGACGACGCAAATCGGCGAGTACGAGATGGACCAGGTCATTCTGGATTTAGGGTCAGATGCGAATGTGTTGCCTAAGCAAACGTGGGAACGCATGGGTAGGCCTACACTACAGTGGTCTCCTATTCAACTACGGATGGCCAACCAGCAAAACATCTTACCAATGGGATGACTGCAAGGGGTGATAGTGGAGATTGAGGATGTAAGTACACAAACCGACTTCGAGGTAATAGAAATTGTTGATGACAGTAATCCATACCCTGCATTGCTAGGAATATATTGGGCCACAAACATGAATGGGGTCATCAACTTAAAAAGACGGAAAATGACATTCGAAAAAAAGTCACTCCAAGTAATAGTTCCGCTGGACCCAGCTAAAGGAGCGCGTTACACCGAACTGGTGCGCGACAAGGATAGTGACGATGAACTGGACTGCATCTACCAGATAATAGCGCAAGACCAGGATCGGGTGAATCCCACAGTGAATGGGAGAATCTCATGGGAGTGTGATAGTACCTGCACCTCGGATTCAGACGAGGAGATCGAACGATGGTAGAATCAATTGCATGAAGTCACAACACTCAACTATAACATGATGATTAGATCACTATGATGCACGACAACTAAGGTCCGGCAACAGCCAGCGGACAACGATGCAACAAAGGAAGAGGATTTTGTCAACCTTTGCAGAACTTCACTCATAAAGCAGAAGCAGCAGGGGATAACAGAAGAAGCACCGCATGTGACAATCACACCAGGACGGTGTGCACAGAGGAAGCTAAGGTGGAATGAGCGTGGGGGTAGAAAGCGGTTTCAGGTATGGATTAGAGGACGTGCGCGGCGACTGCAGCTAGGGCAGCTATGGCAGAGCAAGGCAACCACCCATCTACAATGGAGGGCACGGTTGTATGCTGCACAACCATCGACCCAACTGAAGCATGCGTAACAAGGGTTCACTGGGCCAACAAGACCGTAACCAAAGAAGGGTGCACCAAGGGAGCTCTATCCACAGTCGGACGGGCCATTGCCCTTGTAGTTCGACCTGAACAAAAAGACCTAGACGAAGGGATCGAGCAGTTGCAGGAAGCCATTCGGTGTGGTAGCCTGAGACTTCGCGAACTGAACGAAGTAGGGGCAAGGCTCAGAAGGAAAAGTGCGAGGCTGGACGAAGAAATTTATAAAATAAAAATAGGAGACACATAAACGGGCCACGCGAGCACGGGAAGGAAGGGATCGGACCTGGCTGGCCCTCCTATGATCCTAGCACAAGCTGTGACCTTGCTATCATGGTTGCGACTGCACCCTACTGAACAAGGGAGTACAAACCGTAATAAGCTATCCAATTCGAAGGTACGCGAAGGGTGCCCGCAGCCCGGGCTAGCAGGGAAAAGGAAGGTCCGCACCGAAGGTGCGACCACATGACTATCTGTAGGAGGCACAGTCTCAGCGCTCCACGTAGTTGAAAGAGGGTGCAGGACTATAAAACAAGCTACAGGAAAGTTACGCGATTCAGCTGTGGTGTGCAAGACTAGTAAAAAGCATAGAACGCAACTGCGTACCATGGGCTGTGTTGCCACGTGGGAGGGAGGGAAGGTGACCGTTGCAGTTATTGTTCATGATAAGACATCCCATTTAAGACACCTAGGAGTGGGCGACGAGAAATTAAGGCATAGGGGTAACTACCAAAATCGCATTAATGAGCCATGAATAGGGGGAAAGGCTGAATTTGAATTCGAAATCGTATATAAAAAACAAGTGAAGGGGCACACAACAAAGCTTGATCATTCGGAGAATAAGATGCCCTAGGTTCAAACCGAGAGGAGCAAGATGAATGAAAAGATGATGAAAGAAAGCCCGTGGTTTCAAGAATTGCCAAAGGAATTGCGAGAGTCATTACTAAGGTCGATAACCCCCACCAAGGATGTTCCACAGAATCCTACGCCGTAGGCAGCCGAAATCCCTAAATCACCCAGGATGCCATGGACTAAGAAGAACCCCCAGGTACCAGGACAAATAAGGATGTCGCCACGGAATTCGTGTTTTAGCAAGCTCAAAATGGAAGAAAAGGGCAAAGCTGTTACTATTGAAAGCGATAATGAGGAAGAGGAACCTCTAACATATGTTGAAGAAATAGAACCAGACGAAGAGGGTGAAGAATATATCCAGCCAGTAAGATGACCCAAGTATGTTCCTCCAAGCAAAGGGAAGGCCAAGGTCCCTACAGATCTGGATGAAGTTGACAACATACTCATCACCCCGTCCCTCCCTAAAGGGTTCCGCTCAAAGGAACAGTGACCGGCTGCATGTCGACTATGAAGTTTGAAGACTGGGACCTTGCAGATACCGATAAGTTTCCCCATTTGGTGACCAGTGAACTAATGGAGCAAAGTGTGGAGGGAACTGTTACGACACTTCAGATGAAGGAGTGGCTACGAAATGTGGAGGAAGCTGGGTTACTTTGTCTCCTGTCCATTCCACATTTTCACCAACCCCCCATCACAATATTGGTCATCTGACAATTGCTTTGTTTGGTACACGATGGATACTTATAGATAGACAAACCCATTCCCATTACGGCTGAACTTATTCAAAAAATCTTGCAGCTTCCCTGTGAAGGCAAGGACCCCATGGAAATAGTTGCTATGAGTGGCGATGTGACGACGATGGAAACCTTGAAAAAGAAATACAAATTGGAGAAGAAGCAGTGAGGGTATGCTATTGACAGTATTCCAAACAAAGGGGTCCATGCTGCTACCCAATTGCTGGCAGGAAAAGTGATGCGGAAATGCCGCACCAACGAGGTCCCAACAATAGTCGTCGCGCTAGTGGAGCAATGCATAGAAGGGGAATGGTTCATTTGGGCGCAGTTCCTCTATGACGAATTCCTAACCAACTACAGGGAGGCCCAAGAGGATGGTAAGACCTTCCACTATGCATGGTTGATGTTATCCATCATGTTGGTGACAAGTGAAGTACCCGAAGACAACCAGTTCCCTTCCTTGGACCAGGATTGGCTAGAAGCTGCCAAATACGCGTCGCTCTGGGCGACGAGGGATGCTGCAAGAATCTGGGGCATCAAGATTTTCTGGATACTAATGGAAGCAAACATCTGACAATGGATCAACTAGCAACCCTGTCTGTCCGACGAGACATATGACAGTGTGAAGAACATCGCCGAGTTTAAGGCAGACATGCACCATGTATACATCCGGGCGCATAAGGACCCAGACCAGATGTGGTCCACACTTCCCTTCATTGCCATTGATGAGGCTGTCTTTGTGGTATTGGATACCTGGCCACCAGAGTGGCGCAGACCCGATGTGGTGGGGCATGATGAGACCACTATCCAAAAACAGAAGGCTGAAGCTAAGCACGTAGCACAACAAAAGAGGAACAAACAACATGCTACAGAAGTACGGGCGGCCCGGTAGGTAGTGCAAGCTTCTACAGGTAAGGCACCCGCAAAAGGGGCTGCGACGATAAAGGACGAAAGCGGTCCGAAGGTGACCACAGAGCCGGCCACAGATACAGGGACGGAAGGAACGACGCAAACCACTACAGGTTCGCCCTTAAAATGACTGCGGTCGACAGAATGGACGAAGCCACGGAAGAAGGCCAAGGCATCTAAATGGGACAGAGAACTTACCACATTGACCGAGGGTGACCTAGGTGACATAGGGGACACAGTTTGCGAAGTCACCCGAGAAGCAATCGATGAGGCTATGTCGGAGCAACAGATTGTGTTAGGGGCGCTCCGAGCGCAGATGCAGGAACTTGGGGCACGGGCCTTGTAGTCGGGAACCATCGCTACTCGTGGAGTTATGGGTATGTCAGCCACGGAGCAGCTGCTAAAGGCCCAAATGGCTAATACTATCTCCCTCCCAGCAGGAGCTATGATAACAGAAAATGTGGCGGACAGAACTGTGGTGGGCCGACTTACGAGGCTTAGATTAAATTTGGCGCCCTCCCATGTGAAAGCTTGTACTAGTTCCACGACAGCGCAACGATGGAGCTCCACGAGGAATAGGTACTCAGCGAGTAGAGAATTAATATAGAACAGTTGAGCCTCCAACGGGATGAAGTGGTTGCACAAAATCAAAAGTTGGAGCAAATTGTAGGGGAGGCATGTTTGCGTGCCCTTGAGCTGGAGATTGCGGCCGAGTTTCCTTTTGGCATACGAATCCACAAGTTGGCTAGTGGGTTCCGCGAAGTAAAGGAGGAGGCCGCGAGGACTTAGTTGGTTCTTCGCTTGTAGATCGCAGAGCTGAAACTCAAAGCACAGCCTCCTACACCACCGGGGGTCACCAAATAGTGGAGAGGCATCATTCAAGCCGGACGGGAAACAATAGCATGTGCTATGCAGGAGTGCTTCGACATTTTGGATCAATCACTTATTACGCTCACGTCCCTCCAGGAGGATCCAACCTTACAATGGTTGGCAATAGAGGCAAGGGAGCTAAAACAAGCCTATGATAATGTCAAGGGGACCGCGCAGATGGTTGCTATTACACAGCGCTTAGCCAAAATGAGGGAGGCTTAAGCTCTTAAGATACAGGTTGACGCCGCTCAGCAGAAAGTGGTAGTGATTAAAGAACGGATCCAACCTTGGCTTGATTAGGCGTTCGCGGTTTCTACCACCATCGAGTGAAAGGTGGCCCACATGTAGGAAACATATGCACCCGGACAGGCGATTGAAGTAGATACTAATGCATCAATGGCTCGCGTAGAACAAGTACAGCAGATGGCGAAAGAATTTATTGCAAGTGTAAGCGAAGCATAGAAGTTGCTACATGACCTTCGCGCAAAGATTGTTGCACCAGCCGAGTGACTCGGGACGAGTCACGTTGATTGTGTTGGGGGCCTGTTGGGTAGTGGAGGCCCTGTGTAATGGTTTTGGGACCCAAAGTCCACAATTTTGGGAAAAGGTATGGTAAAGACTCCGCGAAGTGCATGGAGCGCAAATTGTAATGAGTCAAGTCAAAGGGTTGTCCGCCCGAGAATAATGTAAAATAATAGGAAGTGAGTCAGCTTGCCCATGGTCCGTGGACCATGGGAATGTATAAATAGAGCAAGGCTCTATGGCTAGAAGTCAGAGTTTTGGAGAAGTTTTTGTTTTGGATCTTGGTGTTATGGGTTTGTGAAGACAGTATTATCTGCGTCTGTAAGTTCGAGTCAAGGGTGTTGGTAGATAGATAGAGGCTCTACAGCTGTGTGTGCAGAGGCCTGGTAGAGTTCGTAGCTGTGTGCGTGGACCCTTGCAGCTGAGTGCGCAGGGCGGATCTAGTTGTATTGACAGAAGATTTTAATAAAGATAATTGGTTTCTGAAGTATTGCAGATCTATTGTGTTCTGGATTATGCATCTGTTATATGAGTTTATGTCTTTTTATAGTTGTGTGCACTGGGTTTTATTGTTAAATGTTTGCTTAAAGACCGTAACAAGAAGATCAGATCTACAATAATTTCATTAATAAGAACGTACACCCGATAATAATATAGAGTAGCGTGAGGCCACAGAACGGTTCGTGACCCCTCCAGACCACATCAAGACATCCCAAGGGTGCGGAAACCTAGTTCTAGCACCCTCCCTTGCTACCTCAGGTGAGACCTCAGTCCACGCTCTGTGGGTTGTTGCCGAAAGGACTGGTAGATGCGGGATTTGTTTGGCTAATAACTCTTCCGAACCTGGGTCAGGGCCTAATAAGCCAACAATTTGGAAGTGGAACATCCCACTGCAATTGTATTTCATGCTGAATTCCCCTCTTGGGAGGTAACCCCTTTGGTTCCTGAAATATATCGCGATGCCTACTTACCACATCAAACAAATCAGATTTCAATTTGTCATCACAACCTTCAAAAGATTCATAATCAATATGACTCTTTTTCTTGATCATGATAAGCACAAAATTTTTACTTGCATTTACTAGTCTCTTCATTTGCCTTGCATTAACCAAAGAAACGTTCAACTTTTTGTGATGGGCTCTCATAATGTACTCCACCCCATTCTTGAGCAATAAGTGTTTGTTCTCATGGTGATAAAATGATGCTTTCCTGTCATACAAATAAGGACTACCAAAAATGATTCATGATACGTCAAGTGGAACTACATCTAACTCAACTTCATCAATGAAATTTTCAATAATGGAAAACTTGAATAATCACTTCCTTGTAACTTGTAAATTTGCATTATTAACTATCCAATCCAATGGATATGGCTTATGATGAGGTACAATTTCAAGGTTAAGCTTTTTAACCAAGTCTTCTGAAATTAAGTTTGACTGTAGCCCATTATCGAATAATGCATCAATCTTTGTATGATTTGAAATTACCCTTACATGGAACAATTCTATTCTTGATTCTTCATTTGGAGTGTTGTTTTGATTGTGTGAAGAATTAGTGCTTGCAACAACTTCTTTTCCTTTTGTGACCATGGCTGAAATCTTGGTCTCATCACTAGAATTTGATCCAAGGTCATGTTGTGTGGTAGTAGTCGTCTTTTGTTTTCCCTTATTGTTTTGTTTCTTAGGCCTTAGTTCAAGATGTAAGTTCCAACAATGGGCTTCATCATGCCCAACTTTGGAACAATGTTGGCATATGGTTTTCTCCCCTTCTTACTTCGCACTTGCATTCTTATTTCCCTTCCATTTCCCTCCCTTCTCTTTCTCCTTACCCTTGAAAGGCTTCTTCTTATTACCCTCTTCCTGAATGTTCTTTCCCCTTGCTTCAAGGTGTGTGGCTTGCACATGTACCTCATCCAAATTGCTTGGATTGAACATAAGGATAGTATGTTTCAAATAGGAATGTAAACCCCCAATATCTTTCAATAGTGTATCTTGGGAATTTAAATTTACTCCTAATAACAAAGCCCTCTTTCTAAACTCCTGGGTATAGTCTTGGACTGTTTGGCCTTTGAGATACCTAAAATTATGCCAACTCATAATGGATTTTTTCATATAGGCTAAAGGGTAAAACTATCTTTTAATTGTAGAAACAAATTCAACCCAAGAAATGGATATATTACCATGAATTCACATTTCCTCTTGAGTCTTTTCTTTCCACCACACTAATGTTGCTCCTTCTAGCCTCAATGAAGCCAACTAGATCTTTATGTCATCTTATTGAAGGTTCTGAATTCTGTAGTATACCTCTAATTTTCGAATCCAATTGTCTAACTTTGCTGCATTTACCTCACGATTGTACATGGGAAGTTCAAACTTAATGTCCAATTTGAGTAAGGGAGTTTTTCCTTTTTGGTTTTTGGAATGAGTATGGACAATTTTGGTGGTGGAAGTGGAAGTGTTTGAGATGTTGAGGGTGATGAATATGATGAGGAAGATGATGAAGATGGTGGAGATGGAGGAGGCTTTCCTCCATTACCCTTTGAATCCTTCTTATCATATTTTTTATCTCCTTAGCTTCCTTCTCCATGTGGAGGCTCAGAACTCTCTCCAACCATTCTAATATTCCTCTCTTCACAGAGGACTCTAACCATGTTAGTCAAGTCATAGAAATATCTTTTGAATGCTTCCTCTTTTGAAAGACCTTCAATCTCTCTTTCTCCTAACATGATGGATATGGATTCAGGCTCAGTTTCTGGTACTTCTTGTACCTCTTCAATCTCAGTTGAAGGCAAAACTTGAGGTGTTTCAAGTGAAACTGGAATTGGAACTTTGGGTGGAGATTGTGGCCTTGTGGCTCTCCTTCTTCTGGGCATTACCTTAGGAGTTGCAACCAACAATTTCCCTTCTCCTCTCTGCAACTTTAACCTTGTAAGCATCACAATTTTGCAACCATTAAAACCCTACTTGCACAAAACTCAAGCAATCAAGAAAATAAACCTTTGCTTTGATACCGACTTGATCTATTATTGAATTTTAGTTTTACTGTCCTAATTTTAGTTATAGATTTATAAACAAATTCTTGTCCATTGCTTCTTGTGAATGGTTTTCTTATGGTGTTTGTGATTGGAAATAGGTAAATTTTATCAAGTTTTAAGCGAAAGACATGAACAAAATTGCACAAAAAACAAGTGTTGAACAATAACAATTCAAAGTACAACAAACCATCAATTTGAACACTTAACACAGTGTTTTGATGTAGGAGTTCACTCCTCCTGGCTACATCTCCTTGGTCCAGCTTCCATGGCTTGGGCCTCTATATTAGCTCAATATGGAAAAAATGTTGTTTACGAAGATCTACTGCTCCTAAAACCTGTTGCAACGTGTTCAATATGTCGAAATTAGCTAGGAACACCTTTTCCTGAGCTCAATTTGGTCGAAAAATGCTCCATTCATGACTCAAACTGTTTTTCCCTAGAAAAGCTACTCTAAAACTAGAGGAACTCTAGTTAAGTTCACTAAACTTGGAGAAAAGGTCGAAATTAGTGGTACCACCAAAACTGCCACTGGATTAAACTGGGGTTTAATTAAAGTTAACCGTGTATTAAATACGAACTAATCTGTAGTTAGCGCTAATTGCGTGGTTAGTCTAACCGTAACCCTGACGGATTGGAGGAGCGGACACATGGTGTGGCCTCTGGCATGGTTTCTGCTAATAGTTCCGAAAACATTAGCCTGACGGTTTCTGTGGAGGTGTCACATGTTGCATTAACTATCGTGGTTTGTGGTTTGTTGGAGCCATTCAATGTTAACGTTTACCATTTGTGTGGTGGTTGGTGTGTTCACATGGGGAGGGCTGGCCCTCCTAACTGCCAACTCTAATCATATTCAAATTCAAATATATGCGGAGAGCTAATATGTTAAGAAACATGTGATAGCGGAGATGGTTAAGTGCTTTGGACTGTGGAGAGGAGCTTGCGGGGTCGAACCCTGGCGCCTAGATAAAAATTTTGGTAAAGCGCCCAACCAGTCTGTTGAGTCCCAAACTTGCATCTTTCCTATACACCTTTTTAGGCTTTTTTCATTTACCTGGACCTCCTAAGCTATCAACATCATTGCATATTAGTTTAAAAGAGCATATAAAGTGGTTTCCTAACTATGTTTTGTGTCTGCTGTTTGAATTAGATTTTTGCTCATTGAGCTGCGGAATCTTGTCACTTTCCACAGCCAGTTCAACTTTCCGTAGCCTTTTTGTTAAAGTCTATGTTGCAGGTGTCTTCAGGCAAATCTGGCCACATGGGCAAGTTGGAAATGACGTGGACATGGACCGAGTCCTATTGGCTCAGTCGAATTCACCAAAGAAGGCCGTGGTCAAAGGTAGTCAAGCGGTGGTCAACATAAGAGTCCTACGGTGACAGAACTTCGTTTTTCACCACGTGAAGACTTGCGTGGCCGTTCCTAGATCTCAGGGGACATATCAACACCTGTGGAATGCTCCATAAGCCGAATCCAACAGCCACCCTCAATAGATTTAATCACCACGGCAACCATGATGCTAGATCCCTGGACGTCGTTGTTCACGTGTCCTCTGTCAGCGCAGATTCTAGGAAATTAGTTATGTCATCTTCTGTTATAAATAATGCGTTCTCATATGCATAATAGTTAGCTTTTGTAATGTAATTTTGACTGTTAATGAGCCCACTGTGCCGTGACTTTATTTCTTTGTTATGATTGCATTTTGAATACATGAGAAGACTCTGTTTATAAGCATAATTCGTGGTTGACAACTGTTGCCCGAGGTTGTGCAGAGGGCCCCTATACACACCGAGGTTTTGTTTATTGCTGTATAGTTTCATGCTTTATTTCCTTACGTTCCTGATGCCATAATTATTCACTTGTATATATTGCATTTCTTATGGTATTAACGTGTTATTTCTGTCCATAATTTTACATGCTTTTATACTGTTGTTAACTGATCAGTGTCTTTGTTCCAGATTACAGTAGGCAGCCTGGGCATTTGCACATAGTTTTACAATGACTAATGACATGGAATCCTTCTTGTCCTTCTGCTGATTTATTTTTCTTAGTTTTAATTCCAGCACTATTTTATTTATTTCAGTTTTGTTCATTTGCTTTATTAGTTAGATTAGATATTAAATTACTCATGTCATTATCAGTTACCTCCGAAAGCCATAGCGAGACCAATGGTGAGGGATTGAAGTATAAGTGTGTAGTTTGATATCAATTTACTTTTCTGCAAGTTAGTTATTGAATTGCTCATGTCATTTTCAGTTACCTCCGAAAGCCATAGCGAGACTAATGGCGAGGGATTGAAGTATGAGTGTGTAGTTTGATATTAATTTACTTTTCTGCAAGTTAGTTATTGAATTGCTCATGTCATTTTCAGTTACCTCCGAAAGCCATAGCGAGACTAATGGTGAGGGATTGAAGTATGAGTGTGTAGTTTGATATTAGTTTATTTTTCTGCAAGTTAGTTATTGAATTGCTCATGTCATTTTCAGTTACCTCCGAAAGCCATAACAAGACTAATGGTGAGGGATTGAAGTATGAGTGTGTAATTTGATATTAGTTTATTTTTCTGCAAATTAGATATCAGATTGCTCAAGTTGTTTATGATTACCTCCGCAATCCATAGCGAGACTAATGGTGAGGGGTCAGAATATGAGTTGATGTAATTTGATTTTAACTTTACTTTGCTTGCAATTTTTGGATTTCTTTGAGTTCAGTTTATTTTGTATTTAGACAGTAGCAAGGATAATGGTTTCATGATCAATAGTTCACTGTTTGTTTAATTAGAATAGTGGCACATTTTCATTCTCTTTTAGGAATTAATTTCATCATTGCATGTTTTAAAACATTTTTGAAAAGTTTGAAGTTTTGGAAATCATTTTAAAGGACATCATTACCTTGAACATTTAGATCCATACTTGTCTTTTAGAATTTCCATCGCACATTAGGAAATCAACAAAGTTAAACCCAAAAAATAAAATAAAAAACCCAAAAACGACAAAAAGTAAGAAATAGGTTATCTTGCACATATAGTGCGCCGCACTTCAACAGTTTACGACTCCCGGATTGACAATTAATATAGCAATTTAGGACACTCTAAATTGACCAAAAATTTTGGGGCGGTTGCTGGGGAAGTGTAACTAGGTAGCCAATTTCTTAAAAAAAAAAGGAAGAAAAACTTCAAGGAAGGTAAAAAATTGATAACTTCTCAAAGTATGCTCTCCTCTTGCACCTAGTGTGATCTGGAGGATCAGAAAAGAGAGTTATTGGTTTAATAATTTTTTGAGTATGCTCTCTTCTTGCACCTAGTGTGATCTGGAAGATCAGAAAGAGAATTATTAGCCCGACTTGAAGATAAAAAATAAAAAATGACATGCATAGAGCAAGAGATTCTAGGGGAAGGTTTATAGCTAGGGCCAAGAGTTCGATTTTTACAACTCCATCTACTTCAAGGCATAGACAAGATACACCTCCATCATCTCCAACTCACACTCCCAGCCTTAGGATTCCTGGAATTCAAGGGGCAGCAGCTGAATTAGGAGACTCTCCCACACTATCCACCAAATCTGACTTAGGAAAAGAACCTTTCTTCACTTCTACAGGAGAACAGATTGTAATCAAAGAAGTAGAATCACCTGAAGAAGAGGGAGAAATTCCTCCTCGTTCGCCATTAGTAGAAGAACCAGAGGACTCTGAAATCTCTGAGGAAACTATCATGACAGAGGAAGTAGTAAACGGATTTGGAGGAGGAGGTAGAGGAGGAGGAAACAATGGAGGAGGTAGAGGTAACAATGGGGGAAATAGGGATGGAGATAACTCATTTGGATTTCCTATAGTTGATGAGGAATCTCATACAACAACGAAAAACATCTCACTATCTATACTCCCAAACTTTTATGGGTTGCGAAGTGAGGATCCTGAAACATTTCTATTTGAGTTTGAAGTCGTGTGCCGAACTTATGACTATATGGAAGACTCTCAAAAACTCAAATTGTTTCCTTCAACATTGAAGGGGGCTGATTTGAAATGGTTCATGGGATTAGTCACTCAATCTATTAGGACTTGGAATGATATGAAACAAACATTTTTGGATAGATACCTGGACTATTGCATGCCCACCAACCATAAGGATGAGGTATTCAAAATGGTGCAAAAAGAAAATGAAAACTTGGAGGATTTACTTGAAAGATTTCAATACAACCTTAAAAGAGCAAAAATGAGTAACTTAGATGTGGAGACCTTGAAAGCCCTTCTATTAAGATCCATTAGAGATGAATGGATAGATATTTTAAACATGATGGGAAAGGGAGATATTTCTCAACTTCCACTTCATGACATAGCAGAACTACATGTCCATCTCTCAAGGGGAAAATATAAAACGGGAAAAGGGCCTAGAGATCCTTCTCTTATTAGAGCAAACAAATCTGCAACTGGATCAATAAGTAGGGCAGAGATTGGCAATATGCTTGATGAGTTCAAAACTGATATTTTAGGGAGCCTTAGTGAGCAACTAGACACCCTTAAAATACAAAACAAGCAGAAAGCAGAAGCTGAAGCTTTGGCCATCTTTTGTCCGAAATGTAGGAAGAAACATGCTATAAGGGAATGCCCCTTGGATGCAAAAGTTGTAGAAACATGTATGATTTGCTCAGAAAGCCATGAGACCAAGGATTGTCCTTCAATTCCTGGGCTCAAAGCTATCTTTCAAGAAGATCCAAATTCAATAGAGTCTCTCTGTTTTGTTTCAAGGAGACCTTGGCAGGGGTAACAAAATCAAGGGTTTAACAACCCCATGAAATTTCAACCCCCACCAAATTGGAATCCTTGGCAACAACCTTGGTCCCAACCTTAAAATCCATTTCAATCATGGGTACAAGGTATGCAAAATCCTTATGAGATATTTGCTCAATTTTATCAATATCCTCCATATTTTCAAAATCAACAAGCTCCACAACTTCCAAATCAAAATCCACAACTTTCATTACCATTTCCACAACAAAAACAACCTTCTCAACAAAATACAAATTCTCAACTCTTGCTTCCATTCCAACAAAAGACAAATCAACTACCATCCCAGCCATTGCCAAATCCCAACAATAAAAATCCTCAAAATGCTTACATGGTAGAAGGGAAACAATTTCCTACCTATATGATTGTTCCTCTCAATGATGTACAACTCAGATCTGGTAGAGTCCTAGAAAAACCTTCTATAGATGCTCAAAAGCAAAGTATTTTTGAGGAAGATTCTCTTGAAGCCAATAAAGGCTCTGAAGCATCTCTTCAAAACCCAAACACTCAAAAAGAAAAAGGAAAAGAGTCAACCCCCACAACTCCTATAGTTGAGCAACCTGCATCTTCATCCACACCTCCTTTCCCTGAAAGATTACAAATTGACGAAGGGGTGGAAAAACAAATCTTGTTACCTGACTATGATTTCCTAGATGAATTAAAGAATGTCTGTATCAAGACTCCCTTGCTACAAGCCATTAGAGAGATTCCTATTCTAGCAAAAACAATAAAGGAGTTGAGTCTCAAAAGACCAGGAAGGAAACCAAGAGATACAAGAAGAATCCACCTGGTAGGAAAAATTGCAGATATCATGATGGGAAAAATTACCATGCAGAAGTATGTAGATCCTGGTAGTCCAATTGTCAAGACACATATAAATGGGATAAAACTTCCAAAAACTTTGATTGATTTAGGGGATGCTATCAACATTATGAGTAGACAGACTATGGAACAACTAAAACTTCCTAATCTTCTTTTTACACCTACTTTACTGCAACTTGCAGATCGATCAATTATCAAACCAGATGGTGTATTAGAAGATATTTCAGTCTCCTTATATTCTTGGGAATATCCAGTAGATTTCATGATTTTGACTCCCAAGAGTAATTTAGGAAGACACTCATCTTAGGAAGACCTTGGCTAGCCACAGCTGATGCTTTCATTAGTTGTAGATTTGGAGATATGTACATTTCTGATGGTAATTCGATAAAGAAATTCAATTTGTATCCTTAAGCAAAAGCAATTACAGAAGTAGGAGATAATGAATGGGTCTATGATGAGGACACTATACAACCTGTCTTTACCATTTTTGAAATCAGTGAAGATAGTCAAATTCTGAACACATTAGAAAAATTTGAAACATCTTCAGAATATGACCACACACAATTTCAGTTAGATTCTGACACTGAGTATCTATCATCTAGACAAATGTCTCTTTACTCTATGGAAGAGTTCGGTAGTTCCACCATTGAGATTTTTCCAGGTAAAACATTGAACATCAATAACAATTTGGAAAAGTCACAACAAGAAGAGCTAACCAAAATCTTGCAAAAACATTCTACTGCATTTGCATGGGAGTATACTGATATGAAAGGTATTGACCCTAAGACTTGCATTCATCACATCTACATAGAGGAAAACAGTAGACCAATCAGACAACCTCAGAGAAGGATGAATCCAAACCCTAGGGAGATAGTGAAAGAAGAGCTCCAAAAACTACTCAATGTAAACTTCATTTATCCAATTTCAGATAGCTGATGGGTTTCTCCTTTGGTTATAGTACCTAAAAAGAATGGTAAATGGAGAGTATGCATTGATTACAGGGAATTGAATAAAGCAACCTTGAAGGATCACTTTCATTTGCCCTTTATCGATCAGGTATTAGATACATTACCAGGCAAAAAGTACTTTTCATTCTTGGATGGTTTTAGTGGCTATAATCAAATTCAGGTAGCACCTGAAGATCAAGATAAGACCACATTTACCTGTCCATGGGGAACTTTTGCTTACCGAGTGCTTCCTTTTGGATTATTTAATGCACCCGCAACATTCCAAAGAGTAGTACTAGGAATATTTTCTGATCTAATCCATGATTGTGTAGAGGTTTATATGGATGATTTTACAGTTTATGGTAATTCATTTGAAGAGGCATTAGATATTTTGGAAAAAGTCCTTATAAGATGTAAAGAAACAAACCTTTCATTAAGTCATGAAAAATGCTTTATGATGTTTACTAAAGGTATTGTTTTGGGACATCAGATTTCAGGGGATGGAATTAAAGTTGATAGATCAAAAGTTGAAGTCATCTCCAAGTTGCCTATTCCAAATTGTCAAAAAGATGTTAGAAGTTTTCTGGGATTTACTGGGTACTATAGAAGATTTATAGAAAACTTCACTAAAATAGCATCTCCACTCTTCAAATTACTCACAAAAGATTGTGAATTCAAATGGGATCCTGATTGTCAGTTACCATTTGAAACTTTGAAAACAAGAATATCTGAAGCACCCACCTTGAGAGGGTCAAATTAGAAACTTCCTTTCCATATTTCTACAGATGCTTCAGATACAACTCTAGGAGCTGTGTTTGGTCAAAAGAATTTAGTTCCTTATGCCATTTACTATACCAGTAAAAATTTGACTCCCACTGAGTTGAACTACACTGTGACTGAAAAAGAGTTCTTAGTTGTTGCTCATGCAATCAATAAGTTTAGACATTACATAACAGGCTATGAAACTTTTGTCCATACTGATCATTCTGCGATTAGATATCTAATGAAAAAACCTGTTACTAATGGCAAAGTTACAAGATGGCTCTTACTTTTACAGGAATTCAATATTACTGTGTTGGATAGACTAGGGAAACAAAATACAGTAGCTGATTTCTTGTCTAGGATCCAAAATACTAAAGAAGATTCTCTTGTAGAGGATAAGTTTCCAGATAAATATTTATTTGCAGTAACTACTAAGATTCCTTGGTATGCAGATATTGCTAACTATTTGGTTATAGGGAAACTACCTTCACATCTATTTCCTAGTGAAAGAAGAAAGATTATACAGGAGAGTTCAAAATATTCATGGATTTCTAACGAATTGTTTAAAATAGGGCCAGATCTTGTGATCAGAAGATGTGTTAGGGAAGATGAAATTCCTCACATCCTCAAGGCATGTCATGATGAACCATGCGGCAGACACTTTGCTGACAAAAGGACAACCTATAAAATCCTCTCTTTAGGATATCATTGGCCTTGCCTCTTCAAAGATACAAAAGAATATGTCAAAAGGTGTGACAGCTGCCAAAGAGTAGGGAAACCGACTCTTTCAAATGAAATACCATTGCAACCACAGGTACTCATCGAACCCTTTGAAAAATGGGCTTTAGATTTCATTGGACCTATTAATCCACCATCTAAACAAAAGAAGTATATATTGGTATGTACTGATTATGTCACTAAATGGGTAGAAGCCAAATCATTACTTTCTTCTACTGAAAATTTAGTTGTTAGTTTTCTTTATGAGGATATTTTGATTCGCTTTGGTGTTCCAAGAGAAATTGTGACAGATCAGGGCAGTCAATTCACATCCAACATGGTGGAGAAACTGATAGAAGAATACAAAATCAAGCACAGAAAATATACTCCTTACCATCTGCAAGCAAATGGCCAAGTGGAATCTACAAAAAAAGTTATTGAAGGCATCATCACCAAAACTGTTCATCTACACAGAAGAGATTGGGTAGAAAGGCTTCCTGAAGCCTTATGGGCCTACAGAACTACATGGAGGAATACAACAGGACATTCTCCCTATGAACTTGTTTATGGGAAAGAAGTCCTGCTCCCCATTGAGTTTCAAGTCAAAACTTTCAAGATGGCAGTTCAGTTGGGGATGGATCTATCAGAAGCCCAAAAGCACAGAATGGAGCAGTTGAATGAGCTAGATGAGATCAGACAAGAAGCAATCCTAAGAACTGATCTAGTTCAGTATCAAAGAGCTAAGTGGCATGACAAATACATCAAAGAGAAAAAGTTTCAAGAGGGAGATTGGGCATTACTATTTGATTCCAAGTTTAAAGACTTCAAAGGTAAATTTCAGACTCATTGGCTTGGGCCATATGAGATTGACAAAGTCTTTAACAATGGAGCGATAAGAATCAAGACCATTGATGAATTTCAAACTCCTCTTATTGTGAATGGCCACAGATTAAAGATCTATCATAAGCCACTCTCAAAAGAGGAATTTGTCAAAATGTTTCAAGATAGTTCTACAATAAGGCTGGTGAAGAAGAATCCTTCTTCTCCACCAGCCTAGCCTTTGTTCCTTTCTGTTAAAAAAAAATAATAATAATAAAAAAATTATATAAGCCAGAAAACCAATAACTGATTGGTAGTCTTATACAGAAAATATAGAGTGAAAATCAGGAACACCTGACACCCTATATTTTCCAAAAAAAAATCTCTCTTTCTTTCCCATTTTCATTTCACTTCACCTCATTTTCATTCCACTCCATTTCATTTTTATTCCACTCCACTTCATTTCATTCCACTACATTTCATCCATTTTATTTCATTTCACCAATAAAAATTTCTTTCATGACCATTTTCATTCAGTCAGTTATCATCTATCCATCTTCATTCAGTCAAGTGGTTGCTGTGTTAGTTTCCGCAGCTGGAATCAGTTTCCGCAGCCAAAAGCAGTTTCCGCAGCCACCACTCTGTTTTTCAAATTGACAGTCAAGATGTTAGTTCAATAATCATGAAAGCAAATGCAGGTATGACCGAGGACATATTATGAAGACATGGAGCACCTAAAGGCATCAATAAGGAGCAGTTGATCAAGGGTTAATGGACAAACAAATGGAAAAAAATCCAAGGTATGAGTAAAATTTTATTTCAAATAGCAATCAAAGCACATTTTGCATAGTTATTAAACCATAAGCTCCATTATATGCAATGATTGCCGTGATAGCTCCATAACCATTCCACGACATTCCTCCACGAACCATGCATTTATTTTCCAAACGGTCTTACGATTTGCCTTCGGATTTAATTTGTGTTGGCTGCATTTTAACACTCCACCTGTAATCATAAGGACGTGGTCGATGTGACTACGGCTCTTCTCAGCCGCACAAAATCCACAGCCATTTCATGAACGTGTTTGTGTATACTCTGTAGCCACCCAATTTAAATTCTGCCGGATGCACTGTACTCTCCCTACTGTTCTATTAACATCACAGCTGCATTTTCACCATGCTTACATAAGCCTTCACCCCATTTCACGAATTCACTTCCATTGTCTGTCCTCTGTTTTTCCGCTCACGGTCACTGGTTTTCTCCATAAACTTTGTCACTCCCATAACCATCCATCTCAATTCCGCTAAACCCTCCTCACGCAGACAAGTTTTAAGAACAGAAGGAAGAATGGGTCTGTTGTTGAGGGCAGAACCGGAAGGGCCCAAGTTTTTGGAAGGATACTCGCAAGTGAAAGACTTACTGAAGAAGGCAAGATGGCTACATTTCATTCAAAAATTTAAGGGCCACAATAAGGAGATTACAAAAGCTTTTGCAAGGTCTTTTAACGGCCAGGTGGTGGAAATTGGGGACCTTAAGTTTACAATCACCGAGGCATCCATAGCAGCTGCTACAGAACTTCCCCAGGAAGGTGAACGCTGGTTCAAGAACAAGAGCTTTGACGAGCAGGCTTGGAGGGTCATACTACGCAACCCAGGTATGGATGTGACTATATTCAAACGAGGAATTCCTGTTCATGCTTTAAAAGAGGAGTGGGCCAACTTATTGTTAATTATTCAAAAGTTTATTACTTGTGAAGGCCGTTTTGGGGCAATGTATATGTATCATACCCGGCTGTTGATGAACTTTTTAGAGAACCAAACCCTCAATCTGCCCTACTTTTTATTGCTGAGCTTGAAAAAGAGGTGCACAACAGTCCAAAAGAATATAGAAGACATAGAGCCCCATTTGTATCATCATGGGCTTGTGAGAATTCTAATTGAGGACCAATTGAAGAAAAATAGGGACACCTGGGAACAGTTTTTGGTGAGAAACTACTTTCAAGAGCCACCCGAGGCACCTGAAAGCAGTACACCAAGAAGGAGTAGGAGAAAGAAGAAAAATGTAATAATTGAAGACCCTCCTAGTAGCAAAACCAAGGAAGTTGATCAAGAAGAGAGGCTGGAAAATATTGCCACAATTTTTTTACTTGTGAAAATATTGCCAAATTCCTTCTGGTTCCATTCCTTTAGCTTCTGCTTGATGTGTTTTAATCTCTTATGTAGTAGGAACATGGAAGATCCATGAATTTGCAGGTCTTCAGCCCACCATTTTCCAATGTTGCTGTTGAAATCCGGGTGTGAAAGCCAAATATTTTCAAACCTAAATGATTTGTTTCTTGGGGTGCCAATGCCCTTGATCTCCATTTGAATCGACCAATGATTTGAGCCTCCAAAAGGAAGAATATCTGCTATTATTTCCTTGTCTAGAAGCATGAGCTCTTCAGAGGTCATGAATCTGTCTAGCTTGGAAGCTACCTGGGAATCCCCTCCTCTTTTATTGTTCCAAGTGCAAAGACCATTATTTGTCTCAATGTCTACCAGCTTCATGTTTTCTGCAAAACATTGGAAAGCTGAGGAATCTTTGTTTAGTGCTCTTGTTCCCCCTTTTTTCTCCTAGAGAGATCTAATCATGTTGAAAGCTCCTCCTGTAACCCACGGTAGCCCTGCAAATATATTTCGAAGGTCCACTAAGGACTCAATAAACTTGATTTTGTCATCTAACTTTTGAGGGCCATAAACATTTGTTACAAGATAAGTGTCCCTGTCTCCTACTAGCTGTATAACAACTAATAAATAATTCCTTGATGCCTCTGCATCAATAATATCTATTTTTTGGGGATTCCAAAGGATGAGGATACCCCCTACTTTATTTTCTGCTTTGACTTCTATAAACTCATATCTTTTGAGCCAGTTACTATGGATTTGTATTATCTTTTGAACAAAGCATTTCGTTTCTTGGACAAAAATTATATGTGGAGCTACCTGTTTCATTCTATTATTCAGCATTCTCTGTTTTCTTTTGCTTCCTAGACCTCTGATGTTCCAAGTTGTAAACTTCATAATTACTGATTGGTAAAGGATTAACTAGTTAGGTATTTCATCTTACCTGAGTCTATCATGAGCTTTCCACATTCCATTAATAGCTCGTTCTGCCTTTTTTGCCCCTTTTTTTCCTCGGGTTTCTTGGAGCCAATCCTCGAGTTGATTTTACTGCTTTCATTCCCTGCTTGCTCTGTCTTTCAATTTTGTTATCTTCTCCGAAGCCCTTTGTCTGAGTTTTCCATAAGAATAACTGCTTTATTTGATTGCATTCCTCTTGTGGTAGAGATTCTACTCCACCTGTTGTTCCCTTACTCACGAACCCTTCTAGATCTAGGCTTTCTTAGTCTAGATTCTTCTGTTTCAAATTCTAATGTCGTATTGGAGATAGAAATAAAATAACAAATAGAAATGGAAATAGAAATCTAAAATTGAAATCGATACTGAAAAGAATATAAATAGAAATTAACATGTACATGTAGAAAATGTCATAGACATTGACACTTACATTCAAATACAATGCCTAGATTTTGAATAGAACTGAAATAGTATTATAAAATGGGATTTTGCGGTAATCTATACGAGCAGAATTTGACATAATTGTATTTTTCCATTTTAATTTATGAAGCGTAAATTGAGATAGAAATAAAATAAAAATTAGAAATTTAAATTCAGAATTGAAATCCATACTGAATAGAAACAAAAATAAAAATTGCAATGTACATGAAATCAATGTGTTAAAAGTTTGCACATACATTGAAACCAATGCGCTACAAATTGTAAGAAATTGAAATAGAATTAGAACTGATATGTACAATAAAGTCAATGTGTTAAAAATCTACATGGACTTTAAAATGACTGCATGAGAAATTGACATGTACACCAAAAATAATGTGATAAAAATTGTTGACATTGAGGAGAAATTGAAATTGACTTTTTCACTGGAATCTGTTATGTAAAGTCAATCTATTGGAAACTGGCATGTATCCTCAATTATATAGTTATGTACCTTAACTACAGATAACAATTGACATGTTCTTTGTAATTAATATATTAAAATTTCAAGTAGACAAAAAAATTGCAACAGAATGGGGAAATGAAGTTCAAATTGACATTGAATGAAAACATAAATGGATATTTGACATTTCCACTAAAATCGATGATATGCAAAGATAGTTAATAAGTAGACAAGTTAAGATTCACAACTTATTTTCATAATCCTTAAAATAAGTTGCAGTAATCCATACGAGTAATTTACAAAATTAATTCCTTCTATTTTAATATATATAAGGTGTAAATGGGGATAGAAATAAAATTAAAAGTAGAAACTGAAATTAATATTGAATAGAAGTAGAAATAAAAATAAAAATTGCAATGTACATGAAATCAATGTGTTAAAATCAATGCGCTAGAAATTGAACAAAACTGAAATAGAATTAGAACTGAGATGTACACTAAAATCAATGTGTTTGAAAATCACATGAACTTTAAAATAAGCTCATTAAAAATTGAGATGTCCAAAGAAATCAATGTGACAAAATATGAAGGTGACATTGAAGAGAAATTGAAATTGACTCTTTTAATGAAACCAATTATGTACAGAGAGAGTTAACAAGTAGTCAAAGAGCACACATGTCAGAAAATGATCATTGAAAACTAGGTCTTATGGTCAATTCACACCTCAGTACCCTTGGACAAATTCCGTAGTTGACATGTAGACATTAAATCAATCAATTAAATAACTTGTGATCATCAATGTACTGAGTAATTGTATGTCTAGATGTTTCTATTTCGATTTCTAATGTGGTAATGGAGATAGAAATAAAATAAGAAATAGAAATGGAAATAGAAATTTGAAATTGAAATTGACATTGAATAGAATATAAATACAAATTAACATGTACATGTAGGAATTGTCATAGAAATTGACATGTACGTTAAAATCAATGCCTTAGATTTTGAATAGAACTGAAATAGTATGAGAAAATGGGATTTTGCAGTAACCTATACGAGGAGAAATTTACATAGTAAAATATTTAATGAAACCAATTATGTAAAAAGAGAGTTAACAAGTAGTCAAAGAGCACACATGTCGAAAACGATCATTGAAACTAGGCCGTTATGGTGATCTCGCACCTCGGAACCGTTGAACGACATGTAGAGTTTTTCACTTGGTAACTCGATCGATTAAATAACATGTGATCATTTATGTACTGAGTCTAGATGATTATGTTTCAAATTCTAATGTGGTATTGGAGATAGAAATAAAATAAGAAATAAAAATGGAAATAGAAATCTAAAATTTAAATTGATATTGAATAGAATATAAATAGAAATTAACATGTACATGTAGAAAATGTCATAGAAATTGACACTTACTTTCAAATACAATGCCTAGATTTTGAATAGAATTGAAATAGTATGATAAAATGGGATTTTGCAATAACCTATACGAGGAGAATTTGACATAATTGTATTTTTCCATTTTAATTTATGAAGCGTAAATGGAGATAGAAATAAGATAAAAATTAGAAATTTAAATTTGGAATTGAAATCCATACTGAATAGAAACAAAAATAAAAATTGCAATGTAAATGAAATCAATGTGTTAAAAGTTTGCACGTACATTGAAACCAATGCGCTACAAATTGTAAGAAATTGAAATAGAATTAGAACTAATATGTACAATAAAATCAATGTGTTAAAAATCTACATGGACTTTAAAATGACTGCATCAGAAATTGATATGTACACCAAAAATAATGTGATAAAAATTCAAGTTGACATTGAGGAGAAATTGAAATTGACTTTTTCACTGGAATCTGTTATGTAAAGTCAATCTATTAGAAATTGGCATGTATCCTCAATTATATAGTTATGTACCTTAAATACAAATAACAATTGACATGTTCTTTATAATTAATATATTAAAATCTGAAGTAGACAAAAAAATTGCAACAGAATGGGGAAATGAAATTCAAATTCACATTGAATGAAAACATAAATGGATATTTGACATTTCCACTAAAATCGATGATATGTAAAGTTAGTTAATAAGTAGACATGTCAAGATTCACAACTTATTTTCATAGTCCTTTAAATAAGTTGCAGTAATGCATACAAGGAGTAATTTACAAAATTATATCTTTCTATTTTAATATATAAGGTGTAAATTGGGATGGAAATAAAATTAAAAGTAGAAACTGAAATTAATATTGAATAGCAGTAGAAATAAAAATAAAAATTGTAACGTACATGAAATTAATGTGTTAGAATTTCACACGTACATTGAAATCAATGCGCTAGAAATTGAACAAAATTGAAATATAATTAGAACTGAGATGTACACTAAAATCAATGTGTTTGAAAATCACATGAACTTTAAAATAAGCTCATTAAAAATTGAGATGTAAACAAAAATCAATGTGACAAAATATGAAGGTGACATTGAAGAGAAATTGAAATTGACTCTTTTAATGAAACCAATTATGTACAAAGAGAGTTAACAAGTAGTCAAAGAGCACACATGTGAGAAAACAATCATTGAAAACTAGGTCTTATGGTCAATTCGCACCTCAGTACCCTTGGACAAATTCCGTAGTTGACATGTATACTTTTTCCACTCGTTAACTCAATCAATTAAATAACTTGTGATCATCAATGTACTGAGTAATTGTATGTCTAGATGTTTCTATTTCGATTTCTAATGTGGTAATGGAGATAGAAATAAAATAAGAAATAGAAATGGAAATAGAAATTTGAAATTGAAATTGACATTGAATAGAATATAAATACAAATTAACATGTACATGTAGGAATTGTCATAGAAATTGACATGTACGTTAAAAAATAAATGCCTTAGATTTTGAATAGAACTGAAATAGTATGAGAAAATGGGATTTTGCAGTAACCTATACGAGGAGAAATTTACATAGTAAAATATTTAATGAAACCAATTATGTAAAAAGAGAGTTAACAAGTAGTCAAAGAGCACACATGTCGAAAACGATCATTGAAACTAGGTTGTTATGGTGATCTCGCACCTCAGAACTGTTGAACGACATGTAGAGCTTTTCACTTGTTAACTCGATCAATTAAATAACTTGTGATCATTTATGTACTGAGTCTAGATGCTTCTGTTTCAAATTCTAATGTGGTATTGGAGATAGAAATAAAATATGAAATAGAAATCTAAAATTGAAATTGATACTGAATAAAATATAAATAGAAATTAAAATGTACATGTAGAAAATGTCATAGAAATTGAAACTTACGTTAAAATACAATGCCTAAATTTTGAATAGAACTGAAATGGTTTGACAAAACGGTATTTTGCAGTAATCTATATGAGGAGAATTTGACATAATTGTATTTTTCCATTTTAATTTATGAAGCGTAAATGGAGATGGAAATAAAATAAAAATTAGAAATTTAAATTTGGATTTGAAATCCATACTGAATAGAAACAAAAATAAAAATTGCAAGGTACATGAAATCAATGTGTTAAAAGTTTGCACGTACATTGAAACCAATGCGCTACAATTTGTAAAAATTGAAATAGAATTAGAACTGATATGTACAATAAAATCGATGTGTTAAAAATCTACATGGACTTTAAAATGACTGCATCAGAAATTGACATGTACACCAAAAATAATGTGATAAAAGTTGAAGTTGACATTGAGGATAAACTGAAATTGACTTTTTCACTGGAATCTGTTATGTAAAGTCAATCTATTGGAAATTGGCATGTATCCTCAATTATATAGTTATGTACCTTAAATACAAATAACAATTGCCATGTCCTTTGTAATTAATATATTAAAATTTGAAGTAGACAAGAAAATTGCAACAGAATGGGGAAATGAAATTCAAATTGACATTGAATGAAAACATAAATGGATATTTGACATTTCCACTAAAATCGATGATATGCAAAGTTAGTTAATAAGTAGACATGTTAAGATTCACGACTTATTTTCATAGTCCTTAAAATAAGTTGCAATAATCCATACAAGGAGTAGTTTACAAAATTATATCCTTCTATTTTAATATATAAGGTGTAAATGGGGATAGAAATAAAATTAAAAGTAGAAATTGAAATTAGTATTGAATAGAAGTAGAAATAAAATTAGAAATTGCAATGTACATGAAATCAATGTGTTAAAATTTCACATGTACATTGAAATCAATGTGCTAGAAATTGAACAAAACTGAAATAGAATTAGAACTGAGATGTACACTAAAATCAATGTGCTTGAAAATCACATGAACTTTGAAATAAGCTCATTAAAAATTGAGATGTCCAAAGAAATCAATGTGACAAAATATGAAGGTGACATTGAAGAGAAATTGAAATTGACTCTTTTAATGAAACCAATTATGTACAGAGAGAGTTAACAAGTAGTCAAAGAGCACACATGTCAGAAAACGATCATTGAAAACTAGGTCTTATGGTCAATTCGCACCTCAGTACCCTTGGACAAATTCCGTAGTTGACATGTAGACTTTTTCCACTCGTTAACTCAATCAATTAAATAACTTGTGATCATCAATGTACTGAGTAATTGTATGTCTGGATGTTTCTATTTCGATTTCTAATGCGGTAATGGAGATAGAAATAAAATAAGAAATAGAAATGGAAGTAAAAATTTGAAATTGAAATTGACATTGAATAGAATATAAATACAAAATAACATGTACATGTAGGGATTGTCATAGAAATTGACATGTACGTTAAAATCAATGCCTTAGATTTTGAATAGAACTAAAATATTATGAGAAAATGGGATTTCGCAGTAAACTATACGAGGAGAAATTTACGTAGTAAAATATATAACGAAACCATTTATGTAAAAAGAGAGTTAACAAGTAGTCAAAGAGCACACATGTCGAAAACAATCATTGAAACTAGGCCGTTAAGGTGATCTCGCACCTTGGAACCATTGAACGACATGTAGAGTTTTTCACTTGTTAACTTGATCAATTGAATAACATGTGATCATCTATGTACTGAGTTTAGATGATTATGTTTCCAATTCTAATGTGTTATTGGATATAGAAATAAAATAAGAAATAGAAATGGAAATAGAAATCTAAAATTGAAATTGATATTGAATAGAATATAAATAGAAATTAACATGTACATGTAGAAAATGTCATAGAAATTGACACTTACGTTAAAATACAATGCTTAGATTTTGAATAAAAATGAAATAGTATGATAAAATGGGATTTTGCAGTAATCTATACGAGGAGAATTTGACATAATTGTATTTTTCCATTTTAATTTATGAAGCGTAAATGTAGATAGAAATAAGATAAAAATTAGAAATTTAAATTCGGAATTGAAATCCATACTGAACAGAAACAAAAATAAAAATTGCAAGGTACATGAAATCAATGTGTTAAAAGTTTGCACGTACATTGAAACCAATGCGCTACAAATTGTAAGAAATTGAAATAAAATTAGAATTGATATGTACAATAAAATCGATGTGTTAAAAATCCACATTTACTTTAAAATGACTGCATCAGAAATTGACATGTACACCAAAAATAATGTGATAAAAATTCAAGTTGACATTGAGGAGAAATTGAAATTGACTTTTTCACTGGAATCTGTTATGTAAAGTCAATCTATTGGAAATTGGCATGTATCCTCAATTATATAGTTATGTACCTTAAATACAAATAACAATTGACATGTTCTTTGTAATTAATATATTAAAATTTGAAGTAGACAAAAAAATTGCAACAGAATGGGGAAATGAAATTCAAATTCACATTGAATGAAGACATAAATGGATATTTGACATTTCCACTAAAATCGATGATATGAAAAGTTAGTTAATAAGTAGACATGTCAAGATTCACGACTTATTTTCATAGTCCTTTAAATAAGTTGCAGTAATCCATACAAGGAGTAATTTACAAAATTATATCCTTCTATTTTAATATATAAGGTGTAAATCGAGATAGAAATAAAATTAAAAGTAGAAACTAAAATTAATATTGAATAGTAGTAGAAATAAAAATAAAAATTGCAATGTACATGAAATTAATGTGTTAGAATTTCACACGTACATTGAAATCAATGCGCTAGAAATTGAACAAAATTGAAATAGAATTAGAACTGAGATGTACACTAAAATCAATGTGTTTGAAAATCACATGAACTTTAAAATAAGCTCATTAAAAATTGAGATGTCCAAAGAAATCAATGTGACAAAATATGAATGTGACATTGAAGAGAAATTGAAATTGACTCTTTTAATGAAACCAATTATGCACAGAGAGAGTTAACAAGTAGTCAAAGAGCACACATGTCAGAAAACGATCATTGAAAACTAGGTCTTATGGTCCATTCGCGCCTCAGTACCCTTGGACAAATTCCGTAGTTGACATGCAGACTTTTTCCACTCGTTAACTCAATCAATTAAATAACTTGTGATCATCAATGTACTGAGTAATTGTATGTCTAGATGTTTCTATTTCGATTTCTAATGTGGTAATGGAGATAGAAATAAAATAAGAAATAGAAACGAAAATACAAATTTGAAATTGAAATTGACATTGAATAGAATATAAATGCAAATTAACATGTACATGTAGGAATTGTCATAGAAATTGACATGTACGTTAAAATCAATGCCTTAGATTTTGAATAGAACTGAAATAGTATTAGAAAATGGGATTTTGCAGTAAACTATACGAGGAGAAATTTACGTAGTAAAATATTTAACGAAACCATTTATTATAAAAGAGAGTTAACAAGTAGTCAAAGAGCACACATATCGAAAACGATCATTGAAACTAGGTTGTTAAGGTGATCTCACACCTCAAAACCATTGAACGACATGTAGAGCTTTTCACTTGTTAAATCCATCAATTAAATAACTTGTGATCATCTATGTACCGAGCCTAGATGCTTCTGTTTCAAATTCTAATGTGGTATTGGAGATAGAAATAAAATAAGAAATAGAAATGGAAATAGAAATCTAAAATTGAAATTGATACTGAATAGAATATAAAAAGAAATTAAAATGTACATGTAGAAGATATCATAGAAATTGACACTTACGTTAAAATACAATGCCTAAATCTTGAATAGAACTGAAATAGTTTGAAAAAATGGGATTTTGCAGTAATCTATACGAGGAGAATTGGACATAATTGTATTTTTCCATTTTACTTTATGAAGCGTAAATGGAAATAGAAATAAAATAAAAATTATAAATTTAAATTCGGATTTGAAATCCATACTGAATAGAAACAAAAATAAAAATTTCAATGTACATGAAATCAATGTGTTAAAAGTTTGCATGTACATTGAAACCAATGCGCTACAAATTGTAAGAAATTGAAATAGAATTAGAACTGATATGTACAATAAAATCGATGTGTTAAAAATCTACATGGACTTTAAATGACTGCATCAGAAATTGACATGTACACCAAAAATAATGTGATAAAAGTTGAAGTTGAAATTGAGGAGAAATTGAAATTGACTTTTTCACTGGAATCTGTTATGTAAAGTCAATCTATTGGAAATTGTCATGTATCCTCAATTATATAGTTATGTACCTTAAATACAAATAACAATTGACATGTTCTTTGTAATTAATATATTAAAATTTGAAGTAGACAAAAAAATTGCAACGGAATGGGGAAATGAAATTCAAATTGACATTGAATGAAAACATAAATGGATATTTGACGTTTCCATTGAAATCGTTGATATGCAAAGTTAGTTAATAAGTAAACATGTCAAGATTCACAACTTATTTTCATAGTCCTTAAAATAAGTTGCAGTAATCCATACAAGGAGTAATTTACAAAATTAATTCCTTCTATTTTAATATATAAGGTGTAAATGGGGATAGAAATAAAATTAAAAGTGGAAACTGAAATTAATGTTGAATAGAAGTAGAAATAGAAATAAAAATTGCAACGTACATGAAATCAATGTGTTAAAATTTCACACGTACATTGAAATCAATGTGCTAGAAATTGAACAAAATTGAAATAGAATTAGAACCGAGATATACACTAAAATCAATGTGTTTGAAAATCACTTGAACTTTCAAATAAGCTCATTAAAAATTGAGATGTCCCAGGAAATCAATGTGACAAAATATGAAGGTGACATTGAAGAGAAATTGAAATTGACTCTTTTAATGAAACCAATTATGTACAGAGAGAGTTAACAAGTAGTCAAAGAGCACACATGTCAGAAAACGATCATTGAAAACTAGGTCTTATGGTCAATTCGCACCTCAGTACCCTTGGACAAATTCCGTAGTGGACATGTAGACATTTTCCGCCCATTAACTCAATGAATTAAATAACTTGTGATCATCAATGTACTGAGTAATTGTATGTCTAGATGTTTCTATTTCGATTTCTAATGTGGTAATGGAGATAGAAATAAAATAAGAAATAGAAATGGAAATAGAAATTTGAAATTGAAATTGACATTGAATAGAATATAAATACAAATTAACATGTACATGTAGGAATTGTCATAGAAATTGACATGTACGTTAAAATCAATGCCTTAGATTTTGAATCGAACTGAAATAGTATGAGAAAATGGGATTTTGCAGTAAACTATATGAGGAGAAATTTACGTAGTAAAATATTTAACGAAACCATTTATGTAAAAAGAGAGTTAACAAGTAGTCAAAGAGCACACATGTCGAAAACAATCATTGAAACTAGGCTGTTATGATGATCTCGCACCTCAGAACCGTTGAACAACATGTAGAGTTTTTCACTTGTAAACTCGATCAATTAAATAACTTGTGATCATCTATGTACTGAGTCTAGATGTTTCTGTTTCAAATTCTAATGTGGTATTGGAGATAGAAATAAAATAAGAAATAGAAATGGAAATAGAAATCTGAAATTGAAATTGATACTGAATAGAATATACATAGAAATTAACATGTACATGTAGAAGATGTCATAGAAACTGACGCTTACGTTAAAATACAATGCCTAGATTTTGAATAGAACTGAAACAGTATGACAAAATGGGATTTTGCAGTAATGTATATGAGGAGAATTTGACAAAATTGTATTTTTCCATTTTAATTTATGAAGCGTAAATGGAGATAGAAATAAAATAAAAATTAGAAATTTAAATTCGGAATTGAAATCCATACTGAATAGAAACAAAAATAAAAATTGCAATGTACATGAAATCAATGTGTTAAATGATAGGATATTCCGACACATAGGAAATAGTTAAGTATAACTTGGTCTAGTATAGAGTTAGGTAAAGTGTGTTTCTTTACTATGTACATTTGTAACTTACAATCCGACGGTCATGATATGTAGTGATCCGATGGTTCATTCTCTCCTCGATATTACTAACACTTGATCCATGGCTTAACACCCGATTGGTCCATGATTTCTATTTAAAGAGCATGGAGGGTCATTTGTAGGTTAACTGTTCATGAGAGAAGCTTATGTAAAATTTCATTCTTTTATTAATAAATTTCCTGAAGTGGCCGCATTGGCTCAGACCGTGGACTGTTTCCCTCTTTGAGGGTTTTAACCACGTCAAAAGCACTGGTGTATTGATCTGTGATCTGTTTGTGAGCGGTGTCCTTTGGTGTTCTATCTGAGGAACTTACCCTATAAATTCCTACATGGTATCAGAGCTATTTTAGGGCTGCATCCGTTGGTGATCCAAATCTGAAGGCGGTAGAATTGCATCCGACTGTCGTTTCCTAGATCTATTGTTTCTGACTACTTTCGGGCCAAGAGGACTGCTCTATTGTGTTGGGAGCATCTGTTCAGTGAGGAACCCCTTTCGTTTCATGCGAAAAGGTTTCTTGTAGCCCTAGCTACGTCATTTTTAAGATTTGGAGGTATACAGTGTTTATTTGCAGTTTACAGTTATTTTCTCTCTGTTTATTTCGGTTTCGGTTTATTTAGCCTTTTTTATTACCGGATCTATACCTTTCATTTCTGCGTATGCTCTTTGCCCCGCAACTCTGTGTGATCTGGGCAAATTAGAAACAGAAAGGAAGGATTTTTCTCATGTGTATGCTCTTTTCCGCTGCGCCTTAGTGTGATCTCGGAAAATCAGAAACATTGAGGAAAATATTTAGTTTCCGGCTAAAGCTAACTTCGAGCTGCAAGGTTCGTTTTTTTTTGTATGTCCGTGTTGGGTTTTGTGTTTTTTTTTGTAGGGAAAAAGAGCTTTCTCAAAGCAAGCACGCAACCCAAAGCTTCAACCCCCCCCTCTCTCTCTCTCAAACTTTTAGTATAGCTCACTTGGTCCAAAGCTAATTTATGAGAGTAGAGGTCTTGAGTTAAAGTCTCCTTTTTGTGCGGGCGGATTTTTCATTTCCGCACTTCGTCAGCATCTTCAACAAATTTTCTTCAAAAAACCATAACTTCTTCATCTGGAAGCCGTTTTCAGAACCATTTTTTTTGAAACAGCCTAATTTTTCGAGATCTTTCCATTGGAACACTTAGTTTCAGCATCTATAGCTTCAATTTCTGTTAAAATGGAAAGTCCATGCCAAGTTATTCTTGACAGCACCAACTACTTTCAATGGTGGTCCTACATTGTGGATTTACTTAGAAGTAAAGGTCTCTACAGAATAGCCTCAGGCCAAGAAACCAAATCGAAAGATGAAGATAAGGCAGCTAAATGGGAAAATAGGCAAGATCAAGCACGTGGGTTGATAGGGATGTCTATTTCTCCAGATCTTAGATTCCATATTGCAGAACTTGATACTCCTGAGGAAGCAATGAAACAGATCACTAAAGTTTTTGGAATTAAAAATGAACTTAAAGCCCATCAACTCGAAAATGAGTTGCTTACATTGGACTCCAATAATTTTTCTTGCATTGAAGATTTTTTGTCTAATTTCAAGACCCTTAGACTTCTCTTGGAAGGTGTTAAGGTTAAGAAAGAAGATAGTAGCCTTATCTACTCCATTCTTACTAAGTTGGGACCAACCTATTCTGTGTTTGTTGCCACCTTCCATTCTACAAGAGAAGCCTTCATTTCTCAAGGACAAGCCAAAAAGTCCCCTTCCTTTGATTCCTTTTGTGATTCTTTAATAAGAGAACAAGAAAAACTCTTACACCTTGGTCTTCTTAACCTTGGAAACTCTTCTAAGAAAGCGTTAGCCGCCCAACAGCAACCAAATTCAAAGAATCCTAAGAAGTTATATCCTAAAAGGAATGGTCCTAAACCAAACAAGGGTCCTAAGCAATTTCAGCCTCAAAATGAAAAACCATTTCAACAAAATGATAAGACAAATAAAAACAAAGGGAAGAAGACTGATAGACATTGCAACTTTTGTAATCGAGATGGCCACTTAGAATCCAAATGCTTTAAGAAGATGGAAGTCTTGGAAGCAGCAATGAAGAAGCATAATATCCATTTGGAGCACTCTTCAACTTCAACTTCATCTTCAGGAATGGCACTTTCTGCATTTGGTTGTTAAGCATCTCGGTCTGGCTATGCACTAAATGTATCTTCTTCTTCTCATTCTCATGAGTGGCTCATTGATTCTGGAGCTTCTTATCACATGGCCAAAAACAAAGCCATGTTTTCTTCTTTAAATGATTGTAACACCAAAAATATATATGTTGGTGATGATAGATCTCTTAGTGTTGTAGGGACTGGAACTGTTCATATAGACAATGGTCAATTTAATGATGTATTATGTGTTCCAACCTTATCCTGCAACCTTCTATCTGTATATCAGATAACTCATTTAGGTGAAGGTAAAATCGTTGAATTTTCACCTCATGATGTTGTAATTAAGGACCTAAGAGATCCTAGACAGATTTTAGCTATTGGCATTGCTGATGATTCTACAAGGTTGTATAAGTTTCACAACTTTGGGTCATCAAATATTTCCTCGGTATTTGTTGCTCATAATGATGAAGTGAGCAAACTTTGGCATGAGCGATTTGGTCACTTAAACTATCGCTCTCTTCAGAATCTATGTAAAGAAAATATGGTGACAGGTCTTCCAATGGTATCTTGCAGAGACGGTGTTTGTTCCGGATGTGTACTCGGAAAACATCATCGGGACAGTTTTGAAAAACGTGCCTCTTGGCACGCCTCAGCCCCTTTACAACTCATGCATAGTGATTTATGTGGTCCACTTCCAGTTGTTTCATTCTCTGGCTATAAGTATTTCTTAACTTTCATTGATGATTTCTCCAGACGCACTTGGGTATACTTCTTAAAACTCAAGAGTGAAGTATTTAACATGTTCTTGGCCTTTAAGGCCTTTGTTGAAAAACAATCTGGACATCAAATTCTTAAGCTAAGATCTGATAACGGCGGAAAATATGTTAACAACAAATTCATCAACTTTTGCACTGAGAATGGAATTCAAATGCAACATACTGTTCCATATACTCCACAACAAAATGGTGTAGCTGAAAGGAAGAATCACACCTTAAAGGAAATGGCTAATTGTATGCTTCAATCTAAAGGACTTAGTCTTAATTATTGCGCAAAAGCAATTAACTATGCAAATTACATAATAAATCGCACTCCTACTACGGTTTTAAAGAATATCACTCCAGAAGAAGCATGGAGCTCAATTAAACTAGATGTAACTCACTTTCGTGTTTTTGGAAGTGAAGCATGGGCCCATATTCCAGATGAGAAACATAAAGCTTTAGAACATAAGAGTGAAAAATGTATTTTTGTTGGATATTCTGAAGATGTCAAATGATATAGACTTATTCCACTTAAGTCCAAGAATGTTATCATTAGAAGAGATTTAAAGTTTGCTGAAAATATATCGGCCTACAAGCCTAGTTCGGCGGATGTGCCACCTCTTCCTATCTCTTCTACTTTTGAAAATATTTCTTCTTCAGATGATGAAAGCGAGGATGACAATCCTCCCCCACCTTCTCAGGATCCTCCTTCAGCTCCTCAGCTTCCAAAATGGGTCCGTGCTACTCGGGATGCAGCAGGTGATCTTGTCGGTGATCCTACAGATCAGCGATGTACACGTTCTCAGTTTGATAGAGCCTCTTCTTTACTGGATCAAGCTTCAGTGAATTATGATCTTGACACCTTTGCAGAAGCTTCAGGCCATCCAGATTGGGAAGCAGCTATGAATGAAGAATATCATTCATTATTGGCAAATGATACATGGGATCTTGTTCCTCTACCAAAGGGACAAAAACTTGTTAGATGCAAATGGGTTTACAAAACCAAGTATGGACCAGATGGGAAAGTTGATAAACATAAAGCTCGTCTTGTTGCTAAGGGTTTTTCACAAGTTTAAGGCATTGAATATACTGAAACCTTCTCCCCTGTTGCCAAAATGAACTCTATCTGCCTTGTTCTTTCCCTTGATGCCTCTTTCAAATGGGAATTCCATCAGATGCATGTTAAATCTGCCTTCTTGCATGGGGACTTGCATGAAGAAATATATATGGAACAACCTATTGGATTTATACAAACAGACTCCAGCCTTGTATGTCGGCTTAAGAAATCCCTTTATGGTCTCAAGCAAGCTCCTCGAGCTTGGTATGCCAAAATGGATAGCTTTCTTTTAGAATCTGGCTTTTCTAGGTGTCATTCTGACAATACTGTCTACACCAAGAAAGTGGGCAAGTCTCTTATCATTCTTGTTCTTTATGTTGATGATCTTATCCTCACTGGTAGTGATCCCAACCTTATCAACCATGTGAAGTCTAGCCTTAAAAAGAAGTTTGAAATGACAGACTTAGGACACTTACATTATTTTCTTGGTCTTCAAGTCTTGCAATCCAAGGAAGGTATTTCCCTTTCCCAGTCCAAGTATGCCTGTGATATTCTACGCCATTTTCACATGGAAGACTGTAAGCCAGCCCCTTCTCCCTTTTAGTCTGGAGTCAAACTTTCAGTCACTTTTACTTCTCCTGAAGTTGATGCAACCTTATATCGTCAACTTGTAGGAAAACTTTTGTATCTAACCCATACTGGTCCTGACCTTTCCTTTGTTGTTGGCCTTGTTGCTTGGTTTATAAAAAACCCACGTGAAAGTCATTGGAAAGCAGCTAAAAGAATACTTCGTTATGTTCAAGGTACAGTTCAGTTTGGGATTCATTACAGTGCCAAAGCATCTCCTCTATTGGTTGGTTTCACTGACTCCGATTGGGCTGGTGACCCTGATGATCGGAAGTCTACTACAGGTTATGTGTTCACTCTTGGTTCAGGACCTATTACATGGGCTTGCAAGAAACAAGGTGCCATTTCTCTTTCTTCAGCAGAAGCAGAGTATCGTGGTGCCGTAGAAGCTAGTAAGAAAGCCTTGTGGCTTCGTCAGATCCTGTCAAAGTTTGGATTTCAGCAACAACATCTAACTACACTTTGGTGTGATAATCAAAGTTCCATTCAACTATGCAAAGATCCAGTCCAACATCAGCGCAGCAAACACATTGAACTGTACATGCACTTCATCAAAATACTCATTCATGACCATGTTCTTGAAGTGCAATATTGTTCAACAGATGATCAAGTTGCAGACATCTTTACGAAGGCTCTCACAGAGGCAAAGTTCACTAAACTTCGATTTATGGTTGGAGTTCAGGAAGTTGTCACTAAGGGGGGATAGGCTCTAGTGCCTCCTTCCTTCTCCTATTGTGTCATATTTGTAAATCCTTCAATCCTATCCCAAGTTGTTCTTAAGGGGGGATGTTAGGATATTCCGACACATAGGAAATAGTTAAGTATAACTTGGTCTAGTATAGAGTTAGGTAAAGTGTGTTTCTTTACTATGTACATTTTGTAACTTACAATCCGACGGTCACGATATGTAGTGATCCGACGGTTCATTCCCTCCTCGGTATTACCGATAATTGATCCTTGGCTTAACACCTGATTGGTCCATGATCTCTATTTAAAGAGCATGGAGGGTCATTTGTAGGTTAACTGTTCATGAGAGAAGCTTATGTAAAATTTCAATCTTTTATTAATAAATTGCCTGAAGTGGCCGCGTTGGCTCAGGCCGTGGACTGTTTCCCTCTTTGAGGGTTTTAACCACGTCAAAAGTACTGGTGTATTGATCTGTGATCTGTTTGTGAGTGGTGTCCTTTGGTGTTCTATCTGAGGAACTTACCCTGTAAATTCCTACATTAAAATTTTGCACGTACATTGAAACCAATGTGCTACAAATTGTAAAAAATTGAAATAGAATTAGAACTGATATGTACAATAAAATCGATGTGTTAAAAATCTACATGGACTTTAAAATGATTGCATCAAAAATTGACATGTACACCAAAAATAATGTGATAAAAGTTGAAGTTGACATTGAGGAGACATTGAAATTGTCTTTTTCACTGGAATCTGTTATGTAAAGTCAATCTATTGGAAATTGGCATGTATCCTCAATTATATAGTTATGTACCTTAAATACAAATAACAATTGACATGTTCTTTGTAATTAATATATTAAAATTTGAAGTAGACAAAAAAAAATTGCAATAGATTAGGGAAATGAAATTCAAATTGACATTGAATGAAAACATAAATGGATATTTGACATTTCCACTGAAATCGATGATATGCAAAGTTAGTTAATAAGTAGACATGTTAAGATTCACGACTTATTTTCAAAATTATATCCTTCTATTTTAATATATAAGCTGTAAATGGGGATAGAAATAAAATTACAAGTAGAAACTGAAATTAATATTGAGTAGAAGTAGAAATAAAAATAAAAATTACAATGTACATGAAATCAATGTGTTAAAATTTCACACGTACATTCAAATCAATGTGCTAGAAATTGAACAAAATTGAAATAGAATTAGAAATGAGATGTACACTAAAATCAATGTGTTTGAAAATCACATGAACTTTAAAATAAGCTCATTAAAAATTGAGATGTCCAAAGAAATCAATGTGACAAAATATGAAGGTGACATTGAAGAGAAATTGAAATTGACTCTTTTAATGAAACCAATTATGTACAAAGAGACTTAACAAGTAGTCAAACAACACACATGTCAGAAAATGATCATTGAAAACTAGGCCGTTATGGTCAATTCGCACCTTGGTACTCTTGGACAAATTCCGTAGTTGACATGTATACTTTTTCCACTCGTTAACTCAATCAATTAAATAACTTGTGATCATCAATGTACTGAGTAATTGTACGTCTAGATGTTTCTATTTCGATTTCTAATGTGGTAATGGAGATAGAAATAAAATAAGAAATAGAAATGGAAATAGAAATTTGAAATTGAAATTGACATTGAATAGAATATAAATACAAATTAACATGTACATGTAGGAATTCTCATAGAAATTGACATGTATGTTAAAATCAATGCCTTAGATTTTGAATAGAATTGAAATAGTATGAGAAAATGGGATTTTGCAGTAACCTATACGAGGAGAAATTTATGTAGTAAAATATTTAATGAAACCATTTATGTAAAAAGAGAGTTAACAAGTAGTCAAAGAGCACACATGTCGAAAACGATCATTGAAACTAGGCGGTTATGGTGATCATTGTAGAGTTTTTCACTTGTTAACTTGATCAATTAAATAACTTGTGATCATCTATGTACTGAGTCTAGATGTTTCTATTTCAAATTCTAATGTGGTATTGGAGATAGAAATAAAATAAGAAATAGAAATGGAAATAGAAATCTAAAATTGAAATTGATACTGAATAGAATATAAATAGAAATTAACACGCACATGTAGAAAATGTCATAGAAATTGACACTTACGCTAAAATACAATGCCTAGATTTTCAATAGAACTGAAATAGTATGATAAAATGGATTTTGCAGTAATCTATACGAGGAGAATTTGACATAATTGTATTTTTCCATTTTAATTTATGAAGCGTAAATGGAGATAGAAATAAAATAAAAATTATAAATTTAAATTCGGAATTGAAATCCATACTGAATAGAAACAAAAATAAAAATTGCAATGCACATGAAATCAATGTGTTAAAAGTTCGCACGTACATTGAAATCAATGCGCTTGAAATTGAACAAAATTGAAATAGAATTAGAACTGAGATGTACACTAAAATCAATGTGTTTGAAAATCACACAAACTTTAAAATAAGCTCATTAAAAATTGAGATGTCCAAAGAAATCAAGTGACAAATTATGAAGGTGACATTGAAGAGAAATTGAAATTGACTCTTTTAATGAAACCAATTATGTACAAAGAGAGTTAACAAGAAGTCAAAGAGCACACATGTCAGAAATTGATCATTAAAAACTAGGTCGTTTTTGTCAATTCGCACCTCGGTACCCTTGGACAAATTCCGTAGTTGACATGTATACCTTTTCCACTCGTTAACTCAATCAAATAAATAGCTTGTGATCATCAATGTACTCAGTAATTGTAATTCTAGATGTTTCTATTTTGATTTCTAATGTGGTAATGGAGATAGAAATAAAATAAGAAATAGAAACGGAAATACAAATTTGAAATTGAAATTGACATTGAATAGAATATAAATGCAAATTAACATGTACATGTAGGAATTGTCATAGAAATTGACATGTACGTTAGAATCAATGCCTTAGATTTTGAATAGAACTGAAATAGTATGAGAAATGGGATTTTGTAGTAACCTATAAGAGGAGAAATTTACGTAGTAAAATATTTAACGAAACCATTTATGTAAAAAGAGAGTTAACAAGTAGTCAAAGAGCACACATGTCGAAAACGATCATTGAAACTAGGCCGTTATGGTGATCTTGCGCCTCCGAACCGTTGAACGGCATGTAGATGCTTCTGTTTCATATTCTAATGTGGTATTGCAGATAGAAATAAAATAAGAAATAGAAATGGAAATATAAATCTAAAATTGAAATTGATACTGAATATAATATAAATAGATATTAACATGTACACGTAGAAAATGTCATAGACATTGACACTTACGTTAAAATACAATGCCTAGATTTTGAATAGAACTGAAATAGTATGATAAAATGGGATTTTGCGGTAATCTATATGAGGAGAATTTGACATAATTGTACTTTTCCATTTTAATTTATGAAGTGTAAATTGGCATAGAAATAAAATAAAAATTAGAAATTTGAATTTGGAATTGAAATCCATACTGAATAGAAACAAAAATAAAAATTGCAATGTACATGAAATCAATGTGTTAAAAGTTTGCACGTACATTGAAACCAATGCGCTAGAAATTGTAAGAAATTGAAATAGAATTAGAACTGATATGTACAATAAAATCGATGTGTTAAAAATCTACATGGACTTTCAAATGAGTGCATCAGAAATTGACATGTACACCAAAAATAATGTGATAAAAATTGAAGTTGAAATTGAGGAGAAATTGAAATTGACTTTTTCACTAGTATCTGTTATGTAAAGTCAATCTATTGGAAATTGGCATGTATCCTCAATTATATAGTTATGTACCTTAAGTACTAATAACAATTGACATGTTCATTGTCATTAATATATTAAAATATGAAGTAGAAAAAAAAATTGCAAAATAATGGTGAAATAAAATTCAAATTGACATTGAATGAAAACATAAATGGATATTTGACACTTCCACTAAAATCGATGATATGCAAAGCTAGTTAATAAGTAGACATGTTAATATTCATGACTTATTTTCATAGTCCTTTAAATAAGTTGCAGTAATCCATACAAGGAGTAATTTACAAAATTATATCCTTCTATTTTAATTTATAAAGTGTAAATGGAGATAGAAATAAAATTAAAAGTAGAAAGTGAAATTGATATTGAATAGAAGTAGAAATAAAAATAAAAATTGCAATGTACATGAAATCAATGTGTTAAAATTTTACACGTACATTGAAACCAATGCGCTAGAAATTGAACAAAATTGAAATAGAATTAGAACTGAGATGTACACTAAAATCAATGTGTTTGAAAATCACATGAACTTTAAAATAAGCTCATTAAAAATTGAGATGTCCAAAGAAATCAATGTGACAAAATATGAAGGTGACATTGAAGAGAAATTGAAATTGACTCTTTTAATGAAACCAATTATGCACAGAGAGAGTTAACAAGTAGTCAAAGAGCACACATGTCAGAAAACGATCATTGAAAACTAGGTCTTATGGTCAATTCACGCCTCAGTACCCTTGGACAAATTTTGTAGTTGACATGCAGACTTTTTCCACTCGTTAACTCAATCAATTAAATAACTTGTGATCATCAATGTACTGAGTAATTGTATGTCTAGATGTTTCTATTTCGATTTCTAATGTGGTAATGGAGATAGAAATAAAATAAGAAATAGAAACGGAAATACAAATTTGAAATTGAAATTGACATTGAATAGAATATAAATGCAAATTAACATGTACATGTAGGAATTGTCATAGAAATTGACATGTACGTTAGAATCAATCCCTTAGATTATGAATAGAACTAAAATAGTATGAGAAAATGGGATTTTGCAGTAACCTATACAAGGAGAAATTTACGTAGTAAAATATCTAACGAAACCATTTATGTAAAAACAGAGTTAACATGTAGTCAAAGAGCACACATGTTGAAAACGATCATTGAAACTAGGCCGTTACGTTGATCTCGGACCTCAGAACCGTTGAATGACATGTAGGGTTTTTCACTTGTTAACTCGATCAATTAAATAACTTGTGATCATCTATGTACTGAGTCTAGATGCTTCTATTTCAAATTCTAATGTGGTATTGGAGATAGAAATAAGATAAGAAATAGAAATGGAAATAGAAATCTAAAATTGAAATGGATACTGAATAGAATATGAATAGAAATTAACATGTACATGTAGAAAATGTCATAGAAATTTACACTTACGTTAAAATACAATGCCTAGATTTTGAATAGAGCTGAAATAGTATGATTAAATGGGATTTTGCAGTAATCTATACGAGGAGAATTTGACATAATTGTATTTTTCCATTTTAATTTATGAAGCTTAAATGGAGATAGAAATAAAATAAAAAATAGAAATTTAAATTCGGAATTGAAATCCATACTGAATAGAAACAAAAATAAAAATTGCAATGTACATGAAATCAATGTGGTAAAAGTTTGCACATAGATTGAAACCAATGCGCTACAAATTGTAAAAAAATGAAATAGAATTAGAACTGATATGTACAATAAAATCGATGTGTTAAAAATCTACATGGAGTTTAAAATGACTGAATTGACATGTACACCAAAAACAATGTGATAAAAATTGAAGTTTTCATTGAGGAGAAATTGAAATTGACTTTTTCACTGGAATCTGTTATGTAAAGTCAATCTATTGGAAACTGGCATGTATCCTCAATTATATAGTTATGTACCTTAAATACAAATAACAATTGACATGTTCAATGTATTACTATATTAAAATTTGAAGTAGACAAAAATATTGCAACAGAATGGGGAATGAAATTCAAATTGACATTGAATGAAAACATAAAAGATATTTGACATTTCCACCGATCGATGATATGCAAAGTCAGTCAATAAGTAGACATATCAAGATTCGCGACTTATTTTCATAGTCCTTTAAATAAGTTGAAGTAATCCATACAAGGAGTAATTTACAAAATTATATCCTTCTATTTTAATATATAAGGTGTAAATGGGGATAGAAATAAAATTAAAAGTGGAAACTGAAATTAATATTGAATAGAAGTAGAAATAAAAATAAAAATTGCAATGCACATGAAATCATTGTTTTAAAATTTCACACGTACATTGAAATAAATGCACTAGAAATTGAACAAAACTGAAATAGAATTAGAACTGAGATGTACACTAAAATCAATGTGTTTGAAAATCACATGAACTTTAAAATAAGCTCATTAAAAATTGAGATTTCCAAAGAAATCAATGTGACAAAATATGAAGGTGACATTGAAGAGAAATTGAAATTGACTCTTTTAATGAAACCAATTATGTACAAAGAGAGTTAACAAGTAGTCAAAGAGCACACATGTCAGAAAACAATCATTGAAAACTAGGTCTTATGGTCAATTCGCACCTCGGTACCCTTGGACAAATTCTGTAGTTGACATGTAGAGTTTTTCCACTTGTTAACTCAATCAATTAAATAACTTGTGATCATCTATGTAGTGAGTAATTTTATGTCTAGATGTTTCTATTTCAATTTCTAATGTGGTAATGGAGATAGAAATAAAATAAGAAATTGAAATTTGAAATTGAAATTGACATTGAATAGAATACATGTAGGAATTGTCATAGGAATTGACATGTACGTTAAAATCAATGCCTTAGATTTTGAAAAGAACTGAAATTGTATGAGAAAATGGGATTTTGTAGTAACCTATATGATGAGAAATTTACGTACTAAAATATTTAACGAAACCATTTATGTAAAAAGAGAGTTAACAAGTAGTCAAAGAGCACACATGTCAAAAACGATCATTGAAACTAGGCCGTTATGGTGATCTCGCACCTTGGAACCGTTGAACGACATGTAGAGTTTTTCACTTGTTCACTCGATCAATTAAATAACTTGTGATCATCTATGTACTGAGTCTAGATGCTTCTGTTTCAAATTCTAATGTAGTATTGGAGATAGAAATAAAATAAGAAATAGAAATCTAAAATTGAAATTGATACAGAATAGAATATAAATAGAAATTAACATGTACACGTAGAAAATGTCATAGACATTGACACTTACTTTAAAATACAATGCCTATATTTTGAATACTAAAATAGTATGATAAAATGGGATTTTGCAATAATCTATACGAGGAGAATTAGACATAATTGTATTTTTTCATTTTAATTTATGAAGCGTAAACTAAGATAGAAATAAAATAAAAATTAGAAATTTAAATTCGGAATTGAAATCCATACTGAATAGAAACAAAAATAAAAATTGCAATGTACATGAAATCAATGTGTTAAAAGTTTGCAAGTACATTGAAACCAATGCGCTACAAATTGTAAAACATTGAAACAGAATTAGAACTGATATGTACAATAAAATCGATGTGTTAAAAATCTACATGGAATTTAAAATGACTGCATTAGAAATTGACATGTACACAAAAAATAATGTGATAAAAATTGAAGTTGACATTGAGGAGAAATTGAAATTGACTTTTTCACTGGAATCTATTATGTAAAGTCAATCTATTGGAAATTGGCATGTATCCTCAATTATATAGTTATTTACCTTAAATACAAAGGACAATTGAGATGTTCTTTGTAATTAATATATTAAAATTTGAATTCGACAAAAAAATTGCAATAGAATGGGGAAATGAAATTCAAATTCACATTGAATGAAAACATAAATGGATATTTGACATTTCCACTGAAGTCGATGATATGCAAAGTTAGTTAATAAGTAGACATGTCAAGATTCACGACTTATTTTCATAGTCCTTAAATAAGTTGCGGTAATCCATACAAGGAGTAATTTACAAAATTATATCCTTCTATTGTAATATATAAGGTGTAAATGGGGATAGAAATAAAATTAAAAGTAGAAACTGAAATTAATATTGAAGAGAAGTAGAAATAAAAATAAAAATTGCAATGTACATTAAATCAATTTGTTAAAATTTCACGCGTACATTGAAATCAATGCGCTAGAAATTGAGCAAAATTGATATAGAATTAGAATTGAGATGTACACTAAAATCAATGTGTTAGAAAATCACATGAACTTTAAAATAAGCTCATTAAAAATTGAGATCTCCAAAGAAATCAATGTGACAAAATATGAAGGTGACATTGAAGAGAAATTGAAATTGACTCTTTTAATCAAACCAATTATGTAAAAAGAGAGTTAACAACTAGTCAAAGAGCACACATGTCAGAAAACGATCATTGAAAACTAGGTCGTTATGGTCAATTCGCACATCGGTACCGTTGGACAAATTCTGTAGTTGACATGTAGACGTTTTCCACTCGTTAACTCAATCAATTAAATAACGTCTGATCATCAATGTACTGAGTAATTGTATGTCTAGATGTTTCTATTTCGATTTCTAATGTGGTAATGGAGATAGAAATAAAATAAGAAATAGAAATGGAAATAGAGATTTGAAATTGAAATTGACATTGAGTAGAATATAAATACAAATTAACATGTACCTGTAGGAATTGTCATAGAAATTGACATGTACGTTAAAATCAATGCCTTAGATTTTGAATAGAACTGAAATAGTATGAGAAAACGGGATTATACAATAACCTATACGAGGAGAAATTTACGTAGTAAAATATTTAACGAAACCATTTATGTCAAAATAGAGTTAACAAGTAGTCAAAGAGCACACATGCCGAAAACGATCATTTAAACTAGGTCGTTATGGTGATCTCGCACCTCGGAACCGTTGAACGACATGTAGAGTTTTTCACTTGTTGACTCGATCAATTAAATAACTTGTGATCATCTATGTACTGAGTCTAGATGCTTCTGTTTCAAATTATAATGTGGTATTGGAGATAGAAATAAAATAAGAAACATAAATGGAAATAGAAATCTAAAATTGAAATCGATACTGAATAGAATATAAATAGAAATTAACATGTACATGTAGAAAATGTCATAGAAATTGACACTTACGTTAAAATACAATGCCTAGATTTTGAATAGAACTAAAATAGTATGATAAAATGGGATTTTGCAGTAATCTATACGAGGAGAATTTGACATAATTGTATTTTCCCATTTTAATTTATGAAGCGTAAATGGAGATAGAAATAAAATATAAATTAGAAATCTAAATTTAGAATTGAAATCCATACTGAATAGAAACAAAAATAAAAATTACAATGTACATGAAATTAATGTGTTAAAAGTTTGCACGTACATTGAAACCAATGAGCTACAAATTGTAAAAAATTGAAATAGAATTAGAACTGATATGTACAATAAAATCGATGTGTTAAAAATCTACATGGACTTTAAAATGACTGCATCAGAAATTGACATGTACACCAAAAATAATGTGATAAAAGTTGAAGTTGACATTGAGGAGAAATTGAAATTGACTTTTTCACTGGAATGTGTTATGTAAAGTCAATCTATTGGAAATTGGCATGTATCCTCAATTATATAGTTATGTACCTTAAATACAAATAACAATTGACATGTTCTTTGTAATTAATATATTAAAATTTGAAGTAGACAAAAAAATTGCAACGGAATGGAGAAATGAAATTCAAATTGACATTGAATGAAAACATAAATGGATATTTGACATTTCCACTAAAATCGATGATATGCAAATTTAGTTAATAAGTAGACATGTCAAGATTGACGACTTATTTTCATAGTCCTTTAAATAAGTTGCAGTGATCCATACAAGGAGTAATTTACAAAATTATATCCTTCTATTTTTATATATAAGGTGTAAATGGGGATAGAAATAAAATTACAAGTAGAAACTGAAAATAATATTGAATATAAGTAGAAATAAAAATAAAAATTGCAATGTACATGAAATCAATGTGCTAAAATTTCACACGTACATTCAAATCAATACACTAGAAATTGAACAAAACTGAAATAGAATTAGAACTGAGATGTACACTAAAATCAATGTGTTTGAAAATCACATGAACTTTAAAATAAGCTCATTAAAAATTGAGATGTCCAAAGAAATCAATGTGACAAAATATGAAGGTGACATTGAAGAGAAATTGAAATTGACTCTTTTAATGAAACCAATTATGCACAGAGAGAGTTAACAAGTAGTCAAAGAGCACACATGTCAGAAAACGATCATTGAAAACTAGGTCTTATGGTCAATTCGCGCCTCAGTACCCTTGGACAAATTCCGTAGTTGACATGCAGACTTTTTCCACTCGTTAACTCAATCAATTAAATAACTTGTGATCATCAATGTACTGAGTAATTGTATGTCTAGATGTTTCTATTTCGATTTCTAATGTGGTAATGGAGATAGAAATAAAATAAGAAATAGAAACGGAAATACAAATTTGAAATTGAAATTGACATTGAATAGAATATAAATGCAAATTAACATGTACATATAGGAATTGTCATAGAAATTGACATCTACGTTAAAATCAATGCCTTAGATTTTGAATAGAACTAAAATAGTATGAGAAAATGGGATTTTACAGTAACCTATAAGAGGAGAAATTTACGTAGTAAAATATTTAACGAAACCATTTATGTAAAAAGAGAGTTAACAGGTAGACAAGGAGCACACATGTCGAAAACGATCATTGAAACTAGGCCGTTATGGTGATCTCGCACCTCGGAACCGTTGAACGACATGTAGAGTTTTTCACTTGTTAACTCGATCAATTAAATAACTTGTGATCATCTATGTACTGAGTCTAGATGTTTCTGTTTCAAATTCTAATGCGGTATTGGAGATAGAAATCAAATAAGGAATAGAAATGGAAATAGAAATCTAAAATTGAAATTGATACTGAATAGAGTATAAATAGAAATTAACATGTACATGTAGAAAATTTCATAGAAATTGACACTTACGTTAAAATACAATGCCTAGATTTTGAATAGAACTGAAATAGTATGATAAAATGGGATTTTCCAGTAACCTGTATGAGGAGAATTTGACATGATTGTATTTTTCCATTTTAATTTATGAAGCGTAAATGGAGATAGAAATAAAATAAAAAATAGAAATTTAAATTCGGAATTGAAATCCATATTGAATAGAAACGAAAATAAAAATTGCAATGTACATGAAATCAATGTGTTGAAAGTTTGCACGTACATTGAAACCAATGCGCTACAAATTGTAAAAAATTGAAATAGAATTAGAACTTATATGTACAATAAAATCGATGTGTTAAAAATCTACATGTACTTTAAAAAGACTACATCAGAAATTGACATGTACACCAAAAATAATGTGATAAAAATTGAAGTTGATATTGAGGAGAAATTGAAATTGACTATTTCACTGCAATCTGTTATGTAAAGCCAATCTATTGGAAATTGGCATGTATCCTCAATTATATATATGTACCTTAAATACAAATAACAATTGACATGTTCTTTGTAATTAATATATTAAAATTTGAAGTAGACAAAAAAATTGCAACAGAGTGAGGAAATGAAATTCAAATTGACATTGAATGAAAACATAAATAGATATTTGACATTTGCACTGAAATCGATGATATACAAAGTTAGTTAATAAGTAGACATGTTAAGATTCATGACTTATTTTCATAGTCCTTTAAATAAGTTGCAGTAATCCATACAAGGAGTAATTTACAAAATTATATCCTTCTAGTTTTATATATAAGGTGTAGAAGGGGATAGAAATAAAATTACAAGTAGAAACTGAAATGAATATTGAATAGAAGTAGAAATAAAAATAAAAATTGCAATGTACATGAAATCAATGTGTTAAAATTTCACACGTACATTGAAATCAATGCGCTAGAAATTGAACAAAACTGAAATAGAATTAGAACTGAGATGTACACTAAAATCAATGTGTTTGAAAATCACATGAACTTTAAAATAAGCTCATTAAAAATTGAGATGTCCAAAGAAATCAATGTGACAAAATATGAAGGTGACATTGAAGAGAAATTGAAATTGACTCTTTTAATGAAACCAATTATGTAAAAAGAGAGTTAACAAGTAGTCAAATAGCACACATGTTAAAAAACGATCATTGAAAACTAGGTCGTTATGGTCAATTTGCACCTCGGAACCCTTGGACAAATTCCGTAGTTGACATGTAGACTTTTTCCACTCGTTAACTCAATCAATTAAATAACTTGTGATCATCAATGTACTGAGTAATTGTATGTCTAGATGTTTCTATTTCGATTTCTAATGTGGTAATGGAGATAGAAATAAAATAAGAAATAGAAATTTGAAATTGAAATTGACATTGAATAGAATATAAATACAAATTAACATGTACATGTAGGAATTGTCATAGAAATTGACATGTACGTTAAAATCAATGCTTAGATTTTGAATAGAACTAAAAAAGTATGAGAAAATGGGATTTTACAGTAACCTATACGAGGAAAAATTTACGTAGAAAAATATTTAACGAAACCATTTATGTAAAAAGAGAGTTAACAAGTAGTCAAAGAGCACACATGTTGAAAATGATAATTGAAACTAGGCCGTTATGGTGATCTCGCACCTCGGAACCGTTGAACGACATGTAGAGTTTTTCACTTGTTAACTCAATCAATTAAATAACTTGTGATCATCTATGTACTGAGTCTAGATGTTTCAGTTTCAAATTCTAATGTGGTATTGGAGATAGAAATCAAATAAGGAATAGAAATGGAAATAGAAATCTAAAATTGAAATTGATACTGAATAGAATAGAAATAGAAATTAACATGTACATGTAGAAAATTTCATAGAAATTGACACTTACGTTAAAATACAATGCCTAGATATTGAATAGAACTGAAATAGTATGATAAAATGGGATTTTGCAGTAATCTGTACGAGGAGAATTTGACATAATTGCATTTTTCCATTTTAATTTATGAAGCGTAAGTGGAGATAGAAATAAAATAAAAATAGAATTTTAAAATCGGAATTGAAATCCATACTGAATACAAACAATAATAAAAATTGCAATGTACATGAAATCAATGTGTTAAAAGTTTGCACGTACATTGAAACCAATGAGCTACAAATTGTAAAAAAATGAAATAGAATTAGAACTGATATGTACAATAAAATCGATGTGTTAAAAATCCACATGGAATTTAAAATGACTGCATCAGAAATTGACATGTACACCAAAAATAATGTGATAAAATTTGAAGTTGACATTGAGGAGAAATTGAAATTGACTTTTTCACTGGAATCTGTTATGTAAAGTCAATCTATTGGAAATTGGCATGTATCCTCAATTATATAGTTATGTACCTCAAATACAAATAACAATTGACATGTTCTTTGTAATTAATATATTAAAATTTTAAGTAGACAAAAAAATTGCAACGGAATGGGGAAATGAAATTCAAATTGACATTGAATGAAAACATAAATGGATATTTGACATTTCCACTGAAATCGATGATATGCAAAGTTAGTTAATAAGTAGACATGTTAAGATTCATGACTTATTTTCATAGTCCTTTAAATAATTTGCAGTAATCCATAGAAGGAGTAATTTACAAAATTGTATCCTTCTATTTTAATATATAAGGTTAAATGGGGATAGAAATAAAAGTAGAAGTAGAAACTGAAATTAATATTGAATAGAAGTAGAAATAAAAATAAAAATTGCAATGTATATGAAATCAATGTGTTAAAATTTCACACATACATTGAAATCAATGCGCTATAAATTGAACAAAATTGAAATACAATTAGAACTGAGACGTACACTAAAATCATTATGTTTGAAAATCACATGAACTTTGAAATAGGCTCATTAAAAACTGAGATGTCCAAAGAAATCAATGTGACAAAATATGAAGGTGACATTGAAGAGAAATTGAAAATGACTCTTTTAATGGAACCAATTATGTACAAAGAGAGTTATCGAGTAGTCAAAGAGAACACATGTGAGAAAACGATCATCGAAAACTAGGTCGTTATGGTCAATTCGCGCCTCTGTACCCTTGCACAAATTCCGTAGTTGACATGTAGACTTTTTCCACTCGTTAACTCAATCAATTAAATAACTTGTGATCATCAATGTACTAAGTAATTGCATGTCTAAATGTTTCTATTTTGATTTCTACTGTGGTAATGGAGATAGAAATAAAATAAGAAATAGAAATGTAAATAAAAATTTGAAATTGAAATTGACATTGAATAGGATATAAATACAAATTAACATGTACATGTAGGAATTGTCATATAAATTGACATGAACGTTAAAATCAATGCCTTAGATTTTCAATAGAACTAAAATAGTATGAGAAAATGGGATTTTGCAGTAACCTATACAATGAAAAATTTACGTAGTAAAATATTTAACGAAACCATTTATGTAAAAAGAGAGTTAACGAGTAGTCGAAGAGCACACATGTCGAAAACAATAATTGAAACTAGGCCATTATGGTGATCTCGCACCTCGGAACCATTGAACGACATGTAGAGTTTTTCACTTGTTAACTCGATTAATTAAATAACTTGTGATCATCTATGTACTGAGTCTAGACGTTTCTGTTTCAAATTCTAATGTGGTATTGGAGATAGAAATAAAATAAGAAATAGAAATGGAAATAGAAATCTAAAATTGAAATTGATACTGAGTAGAATATAAATAGAAATTAACATGTACATGTAGAAAATGTCATAGAAATTGACACTGACGTTAAAATACAATGCCTGGATTTTGAATAGAGCTTAAATAGTATGATAAAATGGGATTTTGCAGTAATCTATACGAGGAGAATTTGACATAATTGTATTTTTCCATTTTAATTTATGAAGCGTAAATGGAGATACAAATAAAATAAAAATTAGAAATTTAAATTCGGAATTGAAATCCATACTGAATAGAAACAAAAATTAAAATTGCAATGTACATGAAATCAATGTGTTAAAAGTTTGCATGTACATTGAAACCAATGCGCTACAAATTGTAAAAAATTGAAATAGAATTAGAACTGATATGTACAATAAATTCAATGTGTTAAAAATCTACATGGACTTTAAAATGACTGCATCAGAAATTGACATGTATGCCAAAAATAATGTGATAAAAGTTGAAGTTGACATTGAGGAGATATTGAAATTGACTTTTTCACTGGAATCTGTTATGTAAAGTCAATCTATTGGAAATTGGCATGTATCCTCAATTATATAGTTATGTACCTTAAATACAAATAACAATTGACATGTTCTTTGTAATTAATATATTAAAATTTGAAGTAGACAAAAAAATTGCAATAGAATGGGGAAATGAAATTCAAATTGACATTGAATGAAAACATAAATGGATATTTGACATTTCCACTGAAATCGATGATATGCAAAGTTAGTTAATAAGTAGACATGTTAAGATTCACGACTTATTTTCATAGTCCTTTAAATAAGTTGTAGTAATCCATACAAGGAGTAATTTACAAAATTATATCCTTCTATTTTAATATATAAAGTGTAAATGGGGATAGAAATAAAATTAAAAGTAGAAACTGAAATTAATATTGAATAGAAGTAGAAATAAAAATAAAAATTGCAATGTACATGAAATCAATGTGTTAAAATTTCACATGTACATTGAAATCAATGCGCTAGAAATTGAACAAAATTGAAATAGAATTAGAACTGAGATGTACACTAAAATCAATGTGTTTGAAAATCACATGAACTTTAAAATAAGCTCATTAAAATTGAGATGTCCAAAGAAATCAATGTGACAAAATATCTTGAGATGTTTCTATGTTGAGATGTTCTTTGTAATTAATATATTAAAATTTGAAGTTGACAAAAAAATTGCAACAGAATGGGGAAATGAAATACAGATTCACATTGAATGAAAACATAAATGGATATTTGACATTTCCACTGAAGTCGATGATATGCAAAGTTAGTTAATAAGTAGACGTGTCAAGATTCACGACTTATTTTCGCAGTCCTTTAAATAAGTTGCAGTAATCCATACAAGGAGTAATTTACAAAATTATATGCCTCTATTTTAATATATAAGATATAAATGGGGACAGAAATAAAATTACAAGTAGAAATTGAATTTAATATTGAATAAAAGTAGAAATTAAAACAAAAATTGCAATGTACATGAAATCAATGTGTTAAAATTTCACACGTCCATTGAAATCAATGCGCTAGAAATTGAACAAAATTGAAATAGAATTAGAATTTAGATGTCCAAAGAAATCAATGTGACAAAACATGAAGGTGATATTCAAGAGAAATTGAATTTGACTCTTTTAATGAAACCAATTATGCACAGAAAGAGTTAACAAGTAGTCAAAGACCACACATGTCAGAAAACGATCATTGAAAACTAGGTCTTATGGTCAATTCGCACCTCAGTACCGTTGGACAAATTCCGTAGTTGACATGTAGACTTTTTCCACTCGTTAACTCAATCAATTAAATAACTTGTGATCATCAACGTACTGAGTAATTGTATGTCTAGATGTTTCTATTTCGATTTCTAATGTGGTAATGGAGATAGAAATAAAATAAGAAATAGAAATGGAAATAGAAATTTGAAATTGAAATTGACATTGAATAGAATATAAATACAAATTAGCATGTACATGTAGGAATTGTCAGAGAAATTGACATGTACGTTAAAATCAATGCCCTATATTTTAAATAGAACTGAAAGAGTATGAGAAAATGGGATTTTGCAGTAACCTATACGAGGAGAAATTTACGTATTAAATATTTAACGAAACCATTTATGTAAAAATAGAGTTAACTAGTCAAACAGCACACAAGTCGAAAACAATCATTGAAACTAGGCCGTTATGGTGATCTCGCACCTCGGAACCGTTGAACGACATGTAGAGTTTTTCACTTGTTAACTCGATCAATTAAATAACTTGTGATCATCTATGTACTGAGTCTAGATGTTTCTGTTTCAAATTCTAATGTGGTATTGGAGATAGAAATAAAATAAGAAATAGAAATGGAAATAGAAATCTAAAATTGAAATTGATACTGAATAGAATATGAATAGAAATTAACATGTACATGTAGAAAATGTCATAGAAACTCACACTTACGTTAAAATACAATGCCTAGATTTTGAACAGAACTGAAACAGTATGATAAAATGGGATTTTGCAGTACATTGAAATCAATGCACTAATGTGGTAATGGAGATAGAAATAAAAAAAGAAATAGAAATGGAAATAGAAATTTGAAATTGAAATTGACATTGAATAGAATATAAATACAAATTAATATGTACATGTAGGAATTGTCATAGAAATTGAACTAGGCCGTTATGGTGATCTCGCACCTCGGAACCGTTGAACGACAAGTAGAGTTTTTCACTTGTTAACTCGATCAATTAAATAACTTGTGATCATCTATGTACTAAGTCTAGAAAATGTCATAGAAATTGACACCTACGTTAAAGTACGATGCCTAGATATTGAATAGAACTTAAATAGTATGATAAAATGGGATTTTGTAGTAATATATACGAGGAGAATTTGACATAATTGTATTTTTCCATTTTAATTTATGAAGCGTAAATGGAGATAGAAATAAAATAAAAATTAGAAATATAAATTCCGAATTGAAATCCATACTAAATAGAAACAAAAATAAAAATTGCAATGTACATGAAATCAATGTGTTAAAAGTTTGCACGTACATTGAAACCAATGCGCTACAAATTGTAAAAAATTGAAATAGAATTACAACTGATATGTACAATAAAATCGATGTGTTAAAAATCTACATGGACTTTAAAATCACTGCATCATAAGTTGACATGTACGCCAAAAATAATGTGATAAAAGTTGAAGTTGACATTGAGGAGAAATTGAAATTGACTTTTTCACTGGAATCTGTTATGTAAAGTCAATCTATTGGAAATTGGCATGTATCCTCAATTATATAGTTATGTACCTTAAATACAAATAACAATTGACATGTTCTTTGTAATTAATATATTAAAATTTGCAGTAGACAAAAATTGCAACAGAATGGGGAAATGAAATTCAAATTCACATCGAATAAAAACATAAATGGATATTTGACATTTCCATTGAAATCGATCATATGCAAAGTTAGTTAATAAGTAGACATGTTAAGATTCACGACTTATTTTCATACTCCTTTAAATAAGTTGCAGTAATCCATACAAGGAGTAATTTACAAAATTATATCCTTCTATTTTAATATATAAGGTGTAAATGGGGATAGAAATAAAATTAAAAGTAGAAATTGAAATTAATATTGAATAGAAGTAGAAATAAAAATAAAAATTGCAATGTACATGAAATCAATGTGCTAAAATTTCACACGTACATTCAAATCAATACGCTAGAAATTGAACAAAACTGAAATAGAATTAGAACTGAGATGTACACTAAAATCAATGTGTTTGAAAATCACATGAACTTTAAAATAAGCTCATTAAAAATTGAGATGTCCAAAGAAATCAATGTGACAAAATATGAAGGTGACATTGAAGAGAAATTGAAATTGACTCTTTTAATGAAACCAATTATGTACAGAGAGAGTTAACAAGTAGTCAAAGAGCACACATGTCAGAAAACGATCATTGAAAACTAAGACTTATGGTCAATTCGTACCTCGGTACCGTTGGACAAATTCGGTAGTGGACATGTAGACTTTTTCCGCTCGTTAACTCAATCGATTAAATAACTTGTGATCATCAATGTACTGAGTAATTGTATGTCTATATGTTTCTATTTCGACTTCTAATGTGGTAATAGAGATAGAAATAAAATAAGAAATAGAAATTTGAAATTGAAATTGACATTGAATAGAATATAAATACAAATTAACATGTACATGTAGGAATTGTCATAGAAATTGACATGTACGTTAAAATCAATGCCTTAGATTTTGAATGGAACTGAAATAGTATGAGAAAATGGGATTTTGCATTAAACTATACGAGGAGAAATTTACGTAGTAAAATATTTAACGAAACCAGTTATGTAAAAAGAGAGTTAACAAGTATTCAAAGAGCACACACGTCGAAAATGATCATTGAAACTAGGCTGTTATGGTGATCTCGCACCTCGGAACCGTTGAACGACATGTAGAGTTTTTCATTTTTTTTGTTGAAGCAAGAGAAGGACCTTCTTTACCATTAATAATATACAAAATTTACAAAAAGCCACTCTGAAAAGTGGCGAAGGAGATCAGCCTCCCAAAGGAACCGAGAACGGGCCTAGGTAGAAGACTCGGCACAAAAAACTTACCTTTCAACACATCAAAGCTAAATAGGAAAAAGCCAAAAATGAACCTAAGTAGTGGATGGACCAGAGCGAAAGAAAAAAGGGCCCCACCGGCCTTCCAAGACCTGGAGAGAACCGAGCCCCACAAAAACCATACAACAAAGAGGGGCCCACGCTAAACCCGCCAAAAAACAAATCTTTCATCAGAATCTACAGTGAAGAACCGTCGGGCCCTATCCAACGGCTCCAAACAAAATCGCAAAGGAGAGAAGCACGCCGCTTAACTGGCATCGCCTCCAACCTGCTCGACCTATCGCCGTCGTTGATTTGTAAAATTGGATCTGATGGTCAAGGGACATATCACACCCACCAAGAATGTCGGACATTAGTGTGTGATGGGGCCCCACCAAACTGCTCGTTCGATCCCGAGCGTTGATTTCCCTCGCTCCATCGGACGGCTGAGCTGAAAATCGCGCCCGAAGTCATCGCCCTTTAGGGAGCGGGGAGAGTGGTTTTTGGATCAGGCCCTCCACCACGTGTCCTGCTCTCTATGGCATCGCTGCCAAAAAATTAAAACCACTTTTGACATAAAAGCGGTGCGATTGCTACGAAACCGCTCCCTGGGCAGTATTGACATTAGCCAATGAAAAAATTGGGTGATCCGGAAGTTTAGATGCTGCTTTCTTCGGTCAGGGAAACTCTGTCGCCAGTTGCGGAGAATATTCCTGATCGTGGTCAACAATGTCGCCAACTTTGTCTTACCTCCCATCGTGTACCTTTCAGTCCAACCTTGTGAAGCCCTCTGACCACTGTCCAAAACTAGTTGGATTCTATCTTTTTGCTTCTATACTCTTCTTTGTCCTCCTCCGCCTGGTTATGACAGAGTTTTTTCAGATCACTTTGTGCCATTGTGCTCCACCTCCTTAAAAATTGTGTTGTGCTTGTAGCTGACACCTTGATTGGATAGAATGTCCACCAATTTGTTGGCCTTTCCCCTCACATGAATAAATCTGAGAGTACGAAGTTCCTGTAGATGTACTTGAATCCTATTTAGAACCTGAGTTAACCTCCAGTTTTTTGTGACCTTTTCCGGCCCTGTTCCATTACTGATTCTCTAGGTTGCATTTATCACTAACTCTAAATCCGCTTCTATTATGACATTTTGACAATTGTTCTGTATCAAAAATTCTAAGTATTGTTCCAAGGCCATTAGTTCTGCCATGTTGTTAGTGGCTTTTCCTAAGTGTCCATGGAAGAGGGAGATTATGCTACCTGTATCATCCCTTAGAACTCCCCCAAAGTCAGCCACCCCCGAGTTGCCTTTGGAAGCTCCATCAATGTTGTACTTTAAAAAACCTTCAGGGGGAGGATGCTAGAATTCCTCCACCTTATCTCTCATGCTTGCTTTCCTATCAAGACCTTGAGGAATAAGCCCCTGCATGTCTAACAGCTGGAGGATTCTTAACTCTTCTAGTGAGGGAGGATTTTTGAGGAGATTCCTAACCGTGGTGCCAACTGTCTCCTTAAGTTGTTTTACGATCAGCTTCACCAGGCTAAGTGAGTCAGTCTTTACTGTTGAAATTTGGTACCGGAGGACAGGTGGTTCCCTAAGGCTTTGATCTTTGGCCTAGGGGAAAGTGTCCAAAAGAATTTAATTTTTCTCCTAAAGTGACTTTATAATTTTTATAAAGTCAAATCTAATTTAAAAGTGACTTTAAGTGATAAAGTTACTAAAGTATAATTTTAAAGTGACTTTAATAAAGTCAATGTAAAATTAGAAAGGAAAAGTGACTTTGGAAATAAATGACTAAGTGGGTCTTTATTAAAGTGGGGTGAATTAAAAAGTAGAAAGTGAGATTTAAATGAGCATTTAATCTCAGCTCTAGATCTCAATCTATTTCAACCATTGGATTTAGGGATTCCCCAAAAGTCACTTAGGATTAGATTAAAGGAGGGAAAAGAGGAAAAGGTCATTCATTCTTTCATGAGCAGATTGAGAGAAGGAGAGCAAGAGAGCAAGGGAGATTTTTGGACAGTGAGGAGAAGGAGGCAGCAGCTTGGCACACATTCCAAGACAACATTCCAGCAAGTCCGTATAGCTAAGTTAGCACACAGTAAAGGGCAGGTTTTGGGCACGATTTTCTAGAAAGGTCGTACAGCAGTTTTGGCTCAAATTCCAAGGAGGTCGTACAGCAAGTTTGCACAGAAATTGAGGAGCAAAAAGTCTGAAAATCACTGGCACGTTTTTCAAGGGAGGCCATATAGCAAGTGGATGTACCTTGGCACGCATTTCTAGGCAGAAATCCGTACACTGTACTGCTGTTTTTTTTTTCTGCACAAAAATCGAGGAAATTGTACAGAAACATTTATGGCAGCTTGCACGCTTTTCTAGGCAGGCCGTACAGAAGCATTTAACGCTGAAATTTGGCACAAAAATCGAGGAGGCCGTACAACATTTATTGCTGTTCAATGTTGCTGTTTGCAAGTTTTTCCAGTTGGCTGTGAGGCATGGAAAACGAGATAAGTTGTAAAAGTTTGCTTGCTGATTTTTTGCTGAATATTTCTCACCGTAAAAAGCATTTTCTAGAAATAAGAAAGAGCTCTCGAACTGGTTTTCCCCAAGAGTTTTAGGGGGTTTTTCCAGGGTCACCTTAACCAAAAATCACTGTGTTTAAATGTGTTGAATGGCTGTTTGTATGTGCTAATTTTTTATTTCTGCATTTTCCAGCATTTTGTAATTTTTCCAGAATTTGTGTTTTCAGCAAAATATATTTTCCAGTTGTTAAATGTATGGATATGGGAAAGGGCATTTAACTATTTTGGAGAAATAACGTGAAACTGAAAACCGGGGTGGGAAGTGAGAAATTTTTACATGGTATCAGAGCTTGAGTGCTGAAGTGCAGTTTGGGACAACAAGGAGGAAAATTACAGCCTGTTGATTTTTCACTCAGAAAATTCCAGCAAGTTGATTTTTCACAAATAGCAGCTTTATCCTTACTACAGCAGTGCTATTTTTCAGTTTTAGGACAGCAGAATGTCATTGGGATTGAAGGTGGAGGATAGGTTGGATGGGCATTCCAATTACAGCGTTTAGAATGAGAGAATGCAGAGCATCTTTGAGGAGGCAGAAGTCTGGGACATCATGGTGCATACCACACAGAACCCTATAGTTGTGCCTACTGATGCTACTCAGTTGGCTGATTATAATAAAAAGAATAACAAGGGTAAGAGACTGATTCTAGACGGAGTCAAAGACCATTGCATTCCTCATGTGAGAGGAAAGAGAAATGCCCATGAGATGTGGACAGCATTGTCCAATCTCTACCAGAGTACCAATGAGAACCAGAAAATGGTCCTGAAGGAGAAGCTGAAGACCATTAAGATGGGCAATGATAGTGCAGTTGGATATCTCACAAAGATTACTAATGTGAGAGATGAGTTGGCAGCAGTTGGAGAGATCATTCCACCCACTGAGTTGGTGTGGATTGCAGTGAATGGCCTCCCCTGTTCATGGATGAACTTTGCTGATGGGGTTTGTGCACGTGAGACCCTTCCCACATGGGAGAGGTTTTGGGATGATTGCATTCAGACAGAGATCAGGAAAGGCCAATTTGGGGCAGCCAAACCAGTTGAGCAGGATGAGGATGTAGCACTGTTGGCAGGAGGCAAGAAAGGCAAAGGGAAGAAGCATGCTTCCACAAGCAATGGTGGGGGCAAAGGCAAAGGTAAAGGTAAATAGGATAACACACAGAAGGACTATTCCTTGGTGAAGTGTTGGAATTGTCAAAAGATGGGACACTATGCAGTTGTGTGTCCAGAGAAGAAGAAGAAGAAGGGGAAGAACCAGAGCATGGCAGCTTCAGCAGAGGTTGAGGACTTTGCAGATCATTTTGACCGAGAGTTTGTGTTCACTGCATGTAATTCCTCTAGTGCAATATCACCTGCCACACAGGTTCAGAGGGAGCATGTTTTTCCCTTGATTAGCGGAGCATCTTCGGGTATCTGGTATGTGGACAGTGGGGCTTCATGTCACATGACAGGAGTCCGTGAGTACTTCTCGGAGCTTTCAGAGAGTGGCACTAATATAGAGGTAGTACTTGGTGATGACAGAGTTGTTAGAGCAATCGGTGTGGGGACACTGACATTTCAGAGGGAGTCCAAACCTCCCTTGAAGGTGTCAGATGTTCTTTATGTGCCAGGGATGAGGAAGAACCTCATATCCATCTCAGCTTTGGAGGACAGAGGATATGAAGTAATGTTCAGGGGAGGATAGGTGTTGATGTATCCCAGGGGCACTCCAACTGATTCAGCTAGAGTGATAGGTGTACGCCATGCAAAGGTGTACAAGTTTTCATTCCAGCCCCTTTTGGCATTGAGTAGTAGTACCAAAAGCATAGCTAGCAGTTCTGAGCTGTGTGAGATTTGGCACCGTAGGATGGGGCATATGTATCATGGAGCCTTGAGGACCTTGCGGGAGGTCACTACAGGTGTGCCAGATTTCAGTACTGATCACTTTGATACTTGCAGAGGATGTGCGATGGGCAAGTTTGCCAAATCCCCTTTTCCCAGCAGTGACAGAAGAGCGACTGGGATTCTTGATTTGATTCATTCCGATGTGAGCGGTCAGATGTCTCATGTTTCCTTGAGTGGATATGAGTACTATGTTTTATTCATTGATGATCACTCCAGGAGGACTTGGATTTATTTCTTGAAGACCAAGAGTGAGGTCTTCAAGCGGTTTCAGGAGTTCAGAGCTCTTGTGGAGGCACAAACAAGTCGGAAGATCAAGTCCCTGAGGTCGGACAATGGGGGAGAGTACACCCTTGGAGAGTTTGTTGACTATTGTGCGGAGGCAGGCATTAGGAGGGAGTTCACTGTTCCTTACAACCCCTAGCAGAACGGGGTTGCAGAGAGGAAGAATAGATCCATCGGAGGGGCTGCCAAAGCCATGTTACATGATCAGGGGTTTCCATTATTCCTGTGGACAGAGGCCTGCAACACAGCTGTTTATTTGCAGAATAGGAGTCTGCATCGTGCCTTGGGGCACATGACTCCGGAGGAGGCTTTTTCTGGGAAGAAGCATGATATTGGTCATCTTCATATCTTTGGGTGCATTACATACTCCTACATACCCAAGGAGAAGAGGACCAAACTAGAGCCCACCGCAGAGAAGGGTATCTTTGTGGGCTACAGTGAGACCTCAAAGGCCTTTCGGATTTACATTCCTGCATAGAGGAAAGTTGTTGTCAGGCGGGATGCGAAGTTTGAGGAGGACAGGGCCTTTAGGAGATTGCGGGAGTTAGAGTATCTGGATTAGCCAGACCCTCAGCAGCAGTTGAGTCAGTCGCAAGGATCTAGTGGGCATGGATCAGGAGGATCTGGAGGTACATCTATGAGGATGTCAGGTCTGTCAGTGAGCAGTGGCTCGCCGAGCCAGAGGGGTGGTGCTCCGGGCAGCATGTAGAGCAGTTCACAGAGTAGTTCACTAGGGAGTCCACTGATGGACAGTTCACACGGTACCTCAGCTTCTACAGGTTCAGGTGCATGCAGGAGGATAGTAGACAGACAGTCAGGAGTTCAGGCTCCTGATGATGATGAGGAGGAGGAGTTTCATTCTCCAATGGGAGAAGTACGCTCAGGGAAAAGGAAGCCCAAGTGGCTTCAGGACACCTTGAGAGATGCAACATTTGTTGTTGAGCCTAAGAGGCCGGTCAGAGAGAGTAGACCACCTGAGAGGTTTTGTAGCTATATGGCAATGGCTACCAACATCCTTGACTTTGAGCCTTCTAGCTATGAGGAGGCAGCTAGCCAGCAAGTCTGGAGAGAGGCCATGCAGGAGGAGTATTCTTCTATCATGAAGAATGAAGTTTGGGAGGTGGTGCCAAGGCCTGAGGGCAAATCTGTGGTTACTTCCAGATGGCTTTACAAGGTAAAGCATGCTGCAGATGGCAACATTAAGAAATTCAAAGCGAGGTTTGTGGCTAGAGGTTTCTCCCAGGTAGAGGCAGTTGATTATGAGGAGACCTTCACTCCCGTGGCTCGATATACTTCGATCTGCTCCATTATATCGATATCAGCAGAGATGGGTTGGAAGATCCACTAGATGGATGTGAAGACTGCATTTCTTAATCGCTTCATACAGGAGGAGGTGTACATTGAGCAGCCATAGGGCTTTGAGGTGCATGGGAAGGAGTCCCATGTGTGCAGACTGAAGAAGGCCCTTTATGGCCTGAAGCAAGCTCCCAGAGCTTGGTACTCCAGGATAGATACGTACTTGCAGGGGATGGGTTTCACAAAGATTGAGGCAGATCCGAACCTTTACTATATTGTGATAGGTGATGAGCCTCTCATTCTGGTGTTGTATGTGGATGACTTGGTCATTACAGGTGCAGAGAGACTCATAGAGCACTGCAAGAGAGATCTTGCGGCGAAGTTTGAGATAAAGGACATCGGCTTGATGCATTACTTTTTGGGTTTGGAGGTGTGGCAGGAGGAGGGGCATTTCTTCCTAGGGCAGGGGAAGTATATTGTGGACATCCTTGGCAGATTCCACATGGAGGATTGTAAACCCATGTTGACACCGATGATCACCAACTGGAAGAAGCTTCATGCTTCGAATTTCGAGTTGGTGGATCCCACATTGTACAGGCAGCTGATTGGTTCCTTGATGTATTTGGTCAATACTAGACCAGATATTTGTTTTTCAGTCAACACGATGAGTCAGTTTATGTGTGAGCCTAGGAAGGTTCACTGGGTGGCTGCAAAACACATTTTGCGGTACTTGCAGGGGACCGTGGATTATGGTCTGGACTATAGGCAGGGGGATGGAGTGAGATTGGTAGGTTATACTGATTCTGATTGGGCAGGTTGTGCTTCTGATAGGAAGAGCACTTCAGGGTGTTGTTTCGGGTTGGGTTCGGCAGTAGTGTCATGGGTCAGCCGGAAGCAACAGTCAGTAGCATTGAGTTTAGTGGAAGCAGAGTATATGGCAGCTAGACTAGCTAGTTGTGAGGCCATCTGGCTTTGCAAGATGGTGTTTGGCTTATTTGGTCAGCCGTTGAGACCTTCAGTGATTTACTGTGATAATCAGAGTTGCATTAAACTCACGGAGAATCCAGTATTTCATGACAGGTCAAAGCATATCGGGATCAAATATCATTTCCTCAGAGACTGTGTTCAGAAGGGCACTGTGAAGCTTGAGTATATTCCCACTGATGAGCAGGTTGTAGGTATTCTTATCAAATCCTTACCACGGGGTAAGCATGACCACTTCAGAGACAAGATGGGTGTGGTTAGGAACACCTTCCTCGGTAAGAGGGAGTGTTGAAATTTGGTACCGGAGGACAGGTGGTTCCCTAAGGCTTTGATCTTTGGCCTATGGAAAAGTGTCCAAAAGAATTTAATTTTTCTCCTAAAGTGACTTTATAATTTTTATAAAGTCAAATCTAATTTAAAAGTGACTTTAAGTGATAAAGTTACTAAAGTCTAATTTTAAAGTGACTTTAATAAAGTCAATCTAAATTTAGAAAGGAAAAGTGACTTTGGAAATAAATGACTAAGTGGGTCTTTATTAAAGTGGGGTGAATTAAAAAATAGAAAGTGAGATTTAAATGAGCATTTGATCTCTGCACTAGATCTCAATCTATTTCAGCCATTGGATTTAGGGATTCCCCAAAAGTCACTTAGGGTTAGATTAAAGGAGGGAAAGGAGGAAAAGGTCATTCATTCTTTCATGAGCAGATTGAGAGAAGGAGAGCAAGAGAGCAAGGGAGATTTTTGGACAGTGAGGAGAAGGAGGCAGCAGCTTGGCACACATTCCAAGGCAACATTCCAGCAAGTCCGTACAGTTGAGTTAGCACACAGTGAAGGGTAGGTTTTGGGCACAATTTTCTAGAAAGGTCGTACAACAGTTTTGGCTCAGATTCCAAGGAGGCCGTACAACAAGTTTGCACAGAAATCGAGGAGCAGAAAGTCTGAAAATTGTTGGCACATTTTTCAAGGGAGGCTATACAGCAAGTGGCTGTACCTTGGCACGCATTTCTAGGTAGAAATTCGTACACTGTACTACTGTTTTTTTCTGCACAGAAATCGAGGAAATCATACAACAGCATTTATGGCAGCTTGCACGCTTTTCTAGGCAGGCTGCACAATAGCATTTAATGTTGAAATTTGGCACAAAAATCGAGGAGGCCGTACGACATTTATTGTTGTTCAGTTTTTCTGTTTACAAGTTTTTCTAGTTGGTTGTGAGGCATGGAAAACGAGATAAGTTGTAAAAGTTTGCTTGCTGATTTTTTGCTGAATATTTATCATTATAAAAAGCATTTTCCAGAAATAAGAAAGAGCTCTCGAACTAGTTTTCCCCAAGAGTTGTAGGAGGTTTTTCCAGGGTCACCTTGACCAAAATTCACTGTGTTTAAATGTGTTGAATCGCTATTTGTATGTGCTGATTTTTTATTTATGCATTTTCCAGCATTCTGTAATTTTTCCAGAATTTGTGTTTTCAGAAAAATTTATTTTCCAGTTGTTAAATGTATGGATATGGGAAAGGGCATTTAACTATTTTGGAGAAATAACGTGAAACTGAAAACCGGGGTGGGAAATGAGAAATTTTTACATTTACCTCTTTGAATATTCTTTTGTTCCTTTCTTTCCACACATTCCAAATAATGAAGCTCGGCAAGAGATCCCAGGCCGTATTAAGAACTTCATTATCAGAAAATTTATTCCTCCAATTGTTAAGAGTGTTAGCAATACTTTCATTGTCTCTATCAGACTGTTTGAAGATGTTGGTAAAAAAATCCCATATCATGTCGGTGAAGATACAGCTATTGAGAAGATGCTCGATAGTCTCCTCATGGGTCTCATAGAGATGACATCTAGAGGGTCCCAGAATGCCCCTTTTTTTAAGGTTGTCCTAGGTTAAAATTTTCCTGTGGTGAACTAACCACATGAAGAGTTTGATTTTCATCCAACCTTTGTGTCTCCAAAGCTTCTGCCAAGTTTTATTTGGAGCTTGGGGTTCCTGATCAAGGAGAAAACCTTTAGCTTCCTTAATATTAAAATTGCCCTCTTTGTTGTTACCCCATCTCAGTTGGTCCTGCCCTTCCATTACTAAAATTATTCTTTGATCCAGCATTCTCTTAAGGGACTCTGCTTTACTGTTGAGGGTCCTATCCTCTCTGCCCTCTATTCTTTTCCAAATTCTCCATTTTCCAACATTATGTGGATTCTCCCAAAAGTCTTTCACCTTTACTAAACCTTGATTGTCAGTCTCATGCTTGAGGCCTAAAAATTCTTCCTTTAGTAGATTAGGTTCTTGTTGCTATTTGTCCTCCCAAAAAAGTGCCAGATCTCCCACTCTGATTTCCCAGAAACTGTTTTTTTGAACCACTTCTCTATTCTCCCAGGCCTTTTTCCATATGGGGGAGCCTTTCACTGTTCCAGTCATACGTATGATTTCGGAAGCCGGCCAGGCATTGGCATATTTTTCCTTCCAGATGCTTGCCCATTGAGCTTTAGGATCCTTAACCCACCTCCACCAAAGTTTGGCTCTAAGAGCCTTGTTGAGAATCTCAGGATTGTCCAAACCCAGGCCTCCTTGGTTCTTGGGTTTGCAGATCTTTTCCCATGAGACTAAAGCCCATTTTTCCTTGTTTCCTCTTTGCCCCGGAGAAAATCTCGTTGAATATTCTGAAATTGCTGTAAGACTCCTATTGGAGTTGGGAGGGCAGATAGCATAAAGATTGGGATCGCTTGGAGAACTACTTTAGTAAGAACCAATCTACCAGCTAAATTTAAAGATCTATTTGTCCATCTCCTGACTTTGTCTTGCATTTTAGTTACTAGAGGATCCCATATACTTTTTTGTCGGGGTTTAGCTATAAGAGGAACTCCCAAATACTTAGAGGGAAGGGATTCTCTTTGAAAGCCTAAAATTCTGGAGACATTTCTCTGGATGGCAATATGAGTGTTAAAGAAAAAGACTTTTGATTTGGTAAGGTTTACTTCCATACCTGTAGCCTTCACGAAGTCATTCAAAATTTGTTTGTAAGAGGGTGCTTCTTTAACTGTGGGAATTCCCTGTAACATGGTATCATCTACAAACTGTTGATGAGTCAGAACTTGCCCATTCTCTGAAAGTTGGAGTCCTTGAATTTTTCCCATTACTCTTGCATGCTTGATGGACCACCCCAGCCCTTCCATCATGAGGATGAAGAGAAAAGGAGAAAGCGGATCTCCCTGTCTAATACCCCTGGAAGGGAGAAAAAGTTCAGAAGGAGAGCCATTCACTAAAATTGAAAAGCAAGAAGAAGTCACAAGGGCCATGACCCATCTAACCCAATTATGCTCGAAACCAAACGCTATGAGCACTTTTTTGATGTACATCCAATTTACTTTGTCATATGCTTTGGCTATGTCTAGTTGCATGATCATGCCCGCTCTCTTGTTGCAAGTTAACGAGTGAACCACCTCGTGAGCTTGAATTATGTTGTCCAGAATTTGTCTTCCTTCTATGTACCCTGTTTGTTCCCTGGAGATGAGCGTGGGCAGCAGGGGTTTGAGTATGTTAGCCACAACCTTAGAAATTATCTTGTAGACAACATTGCATAAGGCGATGGGCCTGTATCTCTCTGGTGTTTGAGCATTATCCTATTTTGGAATAAGGGCAATAAAGGAGGTATTGAGAGCTTTCAAAATGGTCTTGTTTCGCCTGGAGTCTTCGACAATATCCCTTTTAACAATATTCCAGCAGGCTTTGAAGAAATCCACATTAAATCCATCCGGACCTGGTGCCTTGCCATTTTGCATTTCCTTGAGGACCTCACTAATCTCCTGTTCAGTCACAGGTCTGCTGAGATTACAATTATCCTCTCTAGATACCAGTTTAGGTATGTGTTTAATTAAGTTCTTAATGAAAGGTTCTCTTCCTAAAAAGTTTTCCTCGGAAATGTCCCGAAAATTCTTTACTAACACTGCATCTATCTCCTCATGGGATTGAAGAATTTGGCCATTCTCGTCCTTGATCAAAGAGATTCTGTTGTGAGTTCTGTTCGCAATGGTAGATCTGTGGAAAAATTTAGTATTGCGTTCTCCTTCTTTTAGCCATAGAACCTTGGATTTCTGTTTCCAAAAAATTTCTTCTTGTTTACACTGCATTTCCCATTCTTGGTGATATTTCTCTGCTTGATCATTTTTGTCTTTATCAAAGCCATTCTTTCTCAGAGCTTGGTTGAGCTCTAGGATTTTGTTTTCCACAATTTTTTTACTTTTGAAAATATTGCCAAATTCCTTCTGGTTCCATTCCTTTAGCTTCTGCTTGATGTGCTTTAATCTCTTATGTAGTAGGAACATGGAAGATCCCTGAATCTGCAGGTCTTTAGCCCACCATTTTCCAATGTTGCTGATGAAATCCGGGTGTGAAAGCCAAATATTTTCAAACCTAAACAGTTTGTTTCTTGGGGTGCCAATGCCCTTGATCTCCATTTGAATCGGCCAGTGATCTGAGCCTCCAAAAGGAAGAATATCTGCTATTATTTCCTTGTCTAGAAGCATGAGCTCTTTAGAGATCATGAATCTGTCTAGCTTGGAAGCTACCTAGGAATCCCCTCCTCTTTTATTGTTCCAAGTGAAAAGACCATTATTTGTCTCAATGTCTACCAGCTTCATGTTTTCTGAAAAACATTGGAAAGTTGAGGAATCTTTGTTTAGTGCTCTTGTGCCCCCTTTTTTCTCCGAGAGAGATCTAATCATGTTGAAATCTCCTCCTATAACCCACGGTAGCCCTGCAAATATGTTTCGAAGGTCCATTAAGGACTCAATAAACTTGATTTTGTCATCTAACCTTTGAGGGCCATAAACATTTGCTACAAGATAAGTGTCCTTGTCTCCTACTGGCTATATAACAACTAATAAATAATTCCTTGATGCCTCTGCATCAATAATACCTATTTTTTGGGGATTCCAAAGGATGAGGATACCCCTTGCTGTATTTTCTGCTTTGACTTCTATAAACTCATATCTGCTGAGCCACTTACTATGGATTTGTCTTATCTTTTGAAAAGAGCATTTCGTTTCTTGGACAAAAATTATATCCAGAGCTACCTGTTTCATTATATTATTCAACATTCTCTAGTTTCTTTTGCTTCCTAGACCTCCAGTGTTCCAAGTTGTAAAATTCATAATTACTTATTGGTAAAGGAGTAACTGGTTAGGTCTTTCATCTTACCTGAGTCTATCATGAGCTTTCCACATTCCATTAATAGCTCGTTCTGCATTTTTCTGCCCCTTTTTTTCCCCGGGTTTCTTGGAGCCAATCCTGGAGTTGATTTTACCGCTTTCATTCCTTGCTTGCCCTCTCTTTCAATGTTGTTATCTTCTCCCAAGCCCTTTGTCTGAGTTTTCCATAAGAATAACTGTTTATTTGATTGCATTCCTCTTGTGGTAGAGATTCTACTCCACCTGTTGTTCCCTTACTCACGAACCCTTCTAGATCTAGGTTTTCTAAGTCTAGATGCTTTTGTTTCAAATTCTAATGTGGTATTGGAGATAGAAATAAAATAAGAAATAAAAATGGAAATAGAAATCTAAAATTGAAATCGATACTGAATAGAATATAAATAGAAATTAACATGTACATGTAGAAAATATCATAGACATTGACAATTACGTTCAAATACAATGCCTAGATTTTGAATAGAACTGAAATAGTATGATAAAATGGGATTTTGCAGTAATCTATACCAGGAGAATTTGACATAATTGTATTTTTCCATTTTAATTTATGAAGCGTAAATTGAGATAGAAATAAAATAAAAATTAGAAATTTAAATTCAGAATTGAAATCCATACTGAATAGAAACAAAAATAAAAATTGCAATGTACATGAAATCAATGTGTTAAAAGTTTGCACGTACATTGAAACCAATGCGCTACAAATTGTAAGAAATTGAAATAGAATTAGAACTGATATGTACAATAAAATTGATGTGCTAAAAATCTACATGGACTTTAAAATGAATGCATCAGAAATTGACATGTACACCAAAACTAATGTGATAAAAATTGTTGACATTGAGGAGAAATTGAAATTCACTTTTTCACTAGAATCTGTTATGTAAAGTCAATCTATTGGAAATTGGCATGTATCCTCAATTATATAGTTATGTACCCTAAATACAGATAACAATTGACATGTTCTTTGTAATTAATATATTAAAATTTGAAGTAGACAAAAAAATTGCAACAAAATGGGGAAATGAAATTCAGATTGACATTGAATGAAAACATAAATGGATATTTGACATTTCCACTGAAATCAATGATATGCAAAGTTAGTTAATAAGTAGACATGTTAAGATTCACGACTTACTTTCATAGTCCTTAAAATAAGTTGCAATAATCCATAGAAGGAGTAATTTACAAAATTATATCCTTCTATTTTAATATATATAAGGTGTAAATGGGGATAGAAATAAAATTAAAAGTAGAAACTGAAATTAATATTGAATAGAAGTAGAAATAAAATAGAAAATTGCAATGTACATGAAATCAATGTGTAAAATTTCACATGTACATTGAAATCAATGCGCTAGAAATTGAACAAAATTGAAATATAATTAGAACTGAGATGTACACTAAAATCAATGTGTTTGAAAATCACATGAACTTTAAAATAAGCACATTAAAAATTCAGATGTCCAAAGAAATCAATGTGACAAAATATGAAGGTGACATCGAAGATAAATTGAAATTGACACTTTTAATGAAACCAACTATGCACAGAGAGAGTTAACAAGTAGTCAAAGAGCACACATGTCAGAAAATGATCATTGAAAACTAGGTCTTATGGTCAATTCGCACCTCAGTACCCTTGGACAAATTCCGTAGTTGACATGTAGACTTTTTCCACTCATTAAGTCAGTCAATTAAATAACTTGTGATCATCAACATACTGAGTAATTGTATGTCTAGATGTTTCTATTCCAATTTCTAATGTGGTAATGGAGATAGGAATAAAATGAGAAATAGAAATGGAAATAGAAATTTGAAATTGAAATTGACATTGAATAGAATATAAATACAAATTAACATGTACATGTAGGAATTGTCATAGAAATTCACATGTAGGTTAAAATCAATGCCTTAGATTTTGAATAGAACTAGAATAGTATGAGAAAATGGGATTTTGCAGTAACCTATAAGAGGAGAAATTTACGTAGTAAAATATTTAACGAAACCATTTATGTAAAAAGAGAGTTAATAGGTAGTCAAAGAGCACACATGTCGAAAACAATCATTGAAACAAGGCCGTTATGGTGATCTCGCACCTCGGAACCGTTGAACGACATGTAGAGTTTTTCACTTGGTAACTTGATCAATTAAATAACATGTGATCATCTATGTACTGAGTCTAGATGATTATGTTTCAAATTCTAATGTGGTATTGGAGATAGAAATAAAATAAGAAATAAAAATGGAAATAGAAATCTAAAATTGAAATTGATATTGAATAGAATATAAATAGAAATTAACATGTACATGTAGAAAATGTCATAGAAATTGACACTTACGTTCAAATATAATGCCTAGATTTTGAATAGAACTGAAATAGTATGGTAAAATGGGATTTTGCAGGAGGAGAATTTGACATAATTGTATTTTTCCATTTTAATTTATGAAGCGTAAATGGAGATAGAAATAAGATAAAAATTAGAAATTTAAATTCGGAATTGAAATCCATATTGAATAGAAACAAAAATAAAAATTTCAATGTACATGAAATCAATGTGTTAAAAGTTTGCACGTACATTGAAACCAATGCGCTACAAATTGTAAGAAATTGAAATAGAATTAGAACTGATATGTACAATAAAATCGATGTGTTAAAAATCTACATGGATTTTAAAATGACTGCATCAGAAATTGATATGTACACCAAAAATAATGTGACAAAAATTGAAGTTGACATTGAGGAGAAATTGAAATTGACTTTTTTACTGGAATCTGTTATGTAAAGTCAATCTATTGGAAATTGGCATGTATCATCAATTATATAGTTATGTACCTTAAATACAAATAACAATTGACATGTTCTTTATAATTAATATATTAAAATCTGAAGTAGACAAAAAAATTGCAACATAATGTGGTATTGGAGATAGAAATAAAATAAGAAATAGAAATGGAAATAGAAATCTAAAATTGAAATTGATATTGAATAGAATAGAAATAGAAATTAACATGTACATGTACAAAATGTCATAGAAAATTGACACTTATGTTAAAATACAATGCCTAAATTTTGAATAGAACTGAAATAGTTTGATAAAATGGGATTTTGCAATAAATACGAGTGGAATTTGACATAATTGTATTTTTCCATTTTAATTTATGAAGTGTAAATGGAGATAGAAATAAAATAAAAATTAGAAATTTAAATTCGGATTTGAAATCCATACTGAATAGAAACAAAAATAAAAATTGCAATGTACATGAAATCAATGTGTTAAAAGTTTGCACGTACATTGAAACCAATGCACTACAAATTGTAAAAAATTGAAATAGAATTAGAATTGATATGTACAATAAAATCGATGTGTTAAAAATCTACATGGACTTTAAAATGACTGCATTAGAAATTGACATGTACACCAAAAATAATGTGATAAAAGTTGAAGTTGACATTGAGGAGAAATTGAAATTGACTTTTTCACTGGAATCTGTTGTGTAAAGTCAATCTATTGGAAATTGGCATGTATCCTCAATTATATAGTTATGTACCTCAAATACAAATAACAATTGACATGTTCTTTGTAATTAATATATTAAAATTTGAAGTAGACAAAAAAATTGCAACATAATGGGGAAATGAAATTCAAATTGACATTGAATGAAAACATAAATGGATATTTGACATTTCCACTGAAATCGATGATATGCAAAGTTAGTTAATAAGTAGACATGTTAAGATTCATGACTTATTTTCATAGTCCTTTAAATAAGTTGCAGTAATCCATACAAGGAGTAATTTACAAAATTATATCCTTCTATTTTAATTTATAAAGTGTAAATGGAGATAGAAATAAAATTAAAAGTAGAAACTGAAATTAGTTTTGAATAGAAGTAGAAATAAAAATAAAAATTGCAATGTACATGAAATCAATGTGTTAAAATTTCAAACGTACATTGAAATCAATGCGCTAGAAATTGAACAAAACTGAAATAGAATTAGAACTGAGATGTACACTAAAATCAATGTGTTTGAAAATCACATGAACTTTAAAATAAGCTCATTAAAAATTGAGATGTCCAAAGAAATCAATGTGACAAAATGTGAAGGTGACATTGAAGAGAAATTGAAATTGACTCTTTTAATGAAACCAATTATGTACAAAGAGAGTTAACAAGTAGTCAAAGAACACACATGTCAGAAAACGATCATTGAAAACTAGGACGTTATGCTCAATTCGCACCTCGGTACCCTTGGACAAATTCCGTAGTGGACATGTAGACTTTTTCCGCTCGTTAACTCAATCAATTAAATAACTTGTGATCATCAATGTACTAAGTAATTGTATGTCTAGATGTTTCTATTTCGATTTCTTATGCGGTAATGGAGATAGAAATAAAATAAGAAATAGAAATGGAAATAAAAATTTGAAATTGAAATTGACATTGAATAGAATATAAATACAAAATAACATGTACATGTAGGAATTGTCATAGAAATTGACATGTATGTTAAAATCAATGCCTTAGATTTTGAATAGAACTGAAATAGTATGAGAAAATGGGATTTTGCAGTAAACTATATGAGGAGAAATTTACATAGTAAAATATTTAACAAAACCGTTTATGTAAAAAGAGAGTTAACAAGTAGTCAAAGAGCACACATGTCGAAAACAATCATTGAAACTAGGCCGTTATGGTGATCTTGCACCTCGGAACTGTTGAACGACATGTAGAGTTTTTCACTTGTTAACTTGATCAATTAAATAACATGTGATCATCTATGTACTGAGTCTAGATGATTATGTTTCAAATTCTAATGTGGTATTGGAGATAGAAATAAAATAAGAAATAGAAATGGAGATAGAAATCTAAAATTGAAATTGATATTGAATAGAATATAAATAGAAATTAACATGTACATTTAGAAAATGTCATAGAAATTGACACTTACGTTAAAATACAATGCCTAGATTTTGAATAAAACTGAAATAGTATGATAAAATGGGATTTTGCAGTAATCTATACGAGCAGAATTTGACATAATTGTATTTTTCAATTTTAATTTATGAAGCGTAAATGGAGATAGAAATAAGATAAAAAATAGAAATTTAAATTCAAAATTGAAATCCACACTGAATAGAAACAAAAATAAAAATTGCAATGTACATGAAATCAATGTGTTAAAAGTTTGCACGTACATTGAAACCAATGCGCTACAAATTGTAATAAATTGAAAGAGAATTAGAATTGATATGTACAATAAAATCGATGTGTTAAAATCCACATGGACTTTAAAATGACTGCATCAAAAATTGACATGTACACCAAAAATAATGTGATAAAAATTCAAGTTCACATTGAGGAGAAATTGAAATTGACTTTTTCACCGGAATCTGTTATATAAAGTCAATCTATTGGAAATTGGTATGTATCCTCAATTATATAGTTATGTACCTCAAATATAAATAACAATTGACATGTTCTTTGTAATTAATATATTAAAAATCTGAAGTAGACACAAAAATTGCAACAGAACGGGGAAATGAAATTCAAATTCACATTGAATGAAAACATAAATGGATATTTGACATTTCCACTAAAATCGATGATATGCAAATTTAGTTAATAAGTAGACATGTCAATATTCACGACTTATTTTCATAGTCCTTTAAATAAGTTGCAGTAATTCATACAAGGAGTACTTTACAAAATTATATCCTTCTATTTTAATATATAAGGTGTAAATCAGGATAGAAATAAAATTAAAAGTAGAAACTGAAATTAATATTGAATAGTAGTAGAAATAAAAATAAAAATTGCAATATACATGAAATTAATGTGTTAGAATTTCACACGTACATTGAAATCAATGCGCTAGAAATTGAACAAAACTGAAATAGAATTAGAAATGAGACGTACACTAAAATCAATGTGTTTGAAAATCACATGAACTTTAAAATAAGCTCATTAAAAATTGAGATGTCCAAAGAAATCAATGTGACAAAATATGAAGGTGACATTGAAGAAAATTGAAATTGACTCTTTTAATGAAACCAATTATGTACAGAGAGAGTTAACAAGTAGTCAAAGAGCACACATGTCAGAAAATGATCATTGAAAACTAGGTCTTATGGTCAATTCGCACCTCAGTACCCTTGGACAAATTCCGTAGTTGACATGTAGACTTTTTCCACTCGTTAACTCAATCAATTAAATAACTTGTGATCATCAATGTACTGAGTAATTGTATGTCTAGATGTTTCTATTTCAATTTCTAATGTGGTAATGGAGATAGGAATAAAATAAGAAATAGAAATGGAAATAGAAATTTGAAATTGAAATTGACATTGAATAGAATATAAATACAAATTAACATCTACATGTAGGAATTGTCATAGAAATTGACATGTACATTAAAATCAATGCCTTAGATTTTGAATAGAACTGAAATAGTATGAGAAAATGGGATTTTACAATAACCTATACGAGGAGAAATTTACGTAGTAAAATATTTAACGAAACCATTTATTTAAAAAGAGAGTTAACAAGTAGTCAAAGAGCACACATGTCGAAAACGATCATTGAAACTAGGTCGTTAAGGTGATCTCTCACCTCAAGACCATTGAACGACATGTAGAGCTTTTCACTTGTTAAATCCATCAATCAAATAACTTGTGATCATCTATGTACTGAGCCTAGATGCTTCTGTTTCAAATTCTAATGTGGTATTGGAGATAGAAATAAAATAAGAAATAGAAATCTAAAATTGAAATTGATACTGAATAGAATATAAATAGAAATTAACATGTACATGTAGAAGATGTCATAGAAATTGACACTTACGTTAAAATAAAATGCCTAAATTTTGAATAGAACTGAAATAGTTTGATAAAATGGGATTTTGCAGTAATCTATACGAGGAGAATTTGACATAATTGTATTTTTCCATTTTAATTTATGAAGCGTAAATGGAAATAGAAATAAAATAAAAATTAGAAATTTAAATTCGGATTTGAAATTCATAATGAATAGAAACAAAAATAAAAATTGCAATGTACATGAAATCAATGTGTTAAAAGTTTGCACGTACATTGAAACCAATGCGCTACAAATTGTAAGAAATTGAAATAGAAGTAGAACTGATATGTACAATAAAATCGATGTGTTAAAAATCTACATGGACTTTAAAATGACTGCATCAGAAATTGACATGTACACCAAAAATAATGTGATAAAAGTTGAAGATGACATTGAGGAGAAATTGAAATTGACTTTTTCACTGGAATTTGTTATGTAAAGTCAATCTATTGGAAATTGGCATGTATCCTCAATTACATAGTTATGTACCTTAAATACAAATAACAATTGACATGTTCTTTGTAATTAATATATTAAAATTTGAAGTAGACAAAAAAATTGCAACAGAATGGGGAAATGAAATTCAAATTGACATTGAATGAAAACATAAATGGATATTTGACATTTCCACTGAAATCGATGATATGCAAAGTTAGTTAATAAGTATACATGTTAAGATTCACAACTTATTTTCATAGTCCTTAAAATAGGTTGCAGTAATCCATAAAATGAGTAATTTACAAAATTATATCCTTCTATTTTAATATATAAGGTGTAAATGGGGATAGAAAGAAAATTAAAAGTAGAAACTGAAATTAATATTGAATAGAAGTAGAAATAAAAATAAAAATTGAAATGTATATGAAATCAATGTGTTAAAATTTCACACATACGTTGAAATCAATGTGCTAGAAATTGAACAAAATTGAAATAGAATTAGAATTGAGATCTACACTAAAATCAATGTGTTTGAAAATCACTTCAACTTTCAAATAAGCTCATTAAAAATTGAGATGTCCAAAGAAGTCAATGTGACAAAATGTGAATGTGACATTGAAGAGAAATTGAAATTGACTCTTTTAATGAAACCAATTATGTACAGAGAGAGTTAACAAGTAGTCAAAGAGCACACATGTCAGAAAACGATCATTGAAAACTAGGACGTTATGGTCAATTCGCACCTTGGTACCCTTGGACAAATTCCGTAGTGGACATGTAGGATTTTTCGGCTCATTAACTCAATCAATTAAATAACTTGTGATCATCAATGTACTGAGTAATTGTATGTCTAGATGTTTCTATTTCGATTTCTAATGTGGTAATGGAGATAGAAATAAAATAAGAAATAGAAATGGAAATAGAAATTTGAAATTGAAATTGACATTGAATAGAATATAAATACAAATTAACATGTACATGTATGAATTGTCATAGAAATTGACATGTACGTTAAAATCAATGCCTTAGATTTTGAATAGAACTGAAATAGTATGAGAAAATGGGATTTTGCAGTAAACTATACAAAGAGAAATTTACGTAGTAAAATATTTAACGAAACCATTTATGTAAAAAGAGAGTTAACAAGTAGTCAAAGAGCACACATGTCGAAAACGATCATTGAAACTAGGCCGTTATGGTGATCTCGCACCTCAGAACCGTTGAACGACATGTAGAGTTTTTCACTTGTTAACTCGATCAATTAAATAACTTGTGATCTTCTATGTACTCAGTCTAGATGCTTCTATTTCAAATTCTGATGTGGTATTGGAGATAGAAATAAAATAAGAAATAGAATTGGAAATAGAAATCTAAAATTGAAATCGATACTGAATAGAATATAAATAGAAATTAACATGTACATGTAGAAAATGTCATAGACATTGACACTTACGTTAAAATACAATGCCTAGATTTTGAATAGAACTGAAACAGTGTGATAAAATGGGATTTTGCCATAATCTATACGAGGAGAATTTGACATAATTGTATTTTTCCATTTTAATTTATGAAGTGTAAATTGAGATAGAAATAAAATAAAAATTAGAAATTTAAATTCGGAATTGAAATCCATACTGAATAGAAACAAAAATAAAAATTGCAATGTACATGAAATCAATGTGTTAAAAGTTTGCACGTACATTGAAACCAATGCGCTACAAATTGTAAAAAATTGAAATAGAATTAGAAAAGATATGTACAATAAAATCGATGTGTTAAAAATATACATGGACTTTAAAATGACTGCCTCAGAAATTGACATGTACACCAAAAATAATGTGATAACAATTGAAGTTGACATTGAAGAGAAATTGAAATTGACCTTTTCACTGGAATCTGTTATGTAAAGTCAATCTATTGGAAATTGGCATGTATCCTCAATTATATAGTTATGTACCTTAAATACAAATAATAATTGACATGTTCTTTGTAATTAATATATCAAAATTTGAAGTAGACAAAAAAATTAAACAGAATGGGGAAATGAAATTCAAATTGACATTGAATGAAAACATAAATGGATATTTGACATTTCCACTGAAATCAATGATATTCAAAGTTAGTTAATAAGTAGACATGTTAAGATTCACAACTTATTTTCATAGTCCTTTAAATAAGTTGCAGAAATCCATACAAGGAGTAATTTACAAAATTATATCCTTCTATTTTAATATATAAGGTGTAAATGGGGATAGAAATAAAATTAATGTAGAAACTGAAATTAATATTGAATAGAAGTAGAACTAAAAATAAAAATTGCAATGTACATGAAATCCATGTGTTAAAATTTCACACGTACATTGAAATCAATTCGCTAGAAATTGAGCAAAATTGAAATAGAATTAGATCTGAGATGTACACTAAAATCAATGTGTTTGAAAATCACATGAACTTTAAAATAAGCTCATTAAAAATTGAGATGTCCAAAGAAATCAATGTGACAAAATATGAAGGTAACATTGAAGAGAAAATGAAATTGACTCTTTTAATGAAACCAATTATGTACAAAGAGAGTTAACAAGTAGTCGAAGAGCACACATGTCAGAAAACGATCTTTGAAAACTAGGGCGTTATGGTCAATTCGCACCTCGGTACCCTTGGACAAATTTCATAGTTAACATGTAGACTTTTTCCACTCGTTAACACAATAAATTAAATAACTTGTGATCATCAATGTACTAAGTAATTGTATGTCTAGATGTTTCTATTTCGATTTATAATGTGGTAATGGAGATAGAAATAAAATAAGAAATTGAAATTGACATTGAATAGAATATAAATACAAATTAACATGTACATGTAGGAATTGTCATAGAAATTGACATGTACATTAAAATCAATGCCTTAGATTTTTAATAGAACTGAAATAGTATGAGAAAATGGGATTTTGCAGTAACCTATATGAGGAGAAATTTATGTAGTAAAATATTTAACGAAACCATTTATGTAAAAATAGAGTTAACAAGTAGTCAAAGAGCACACATTTCGAAAACGATCATTGAAACTAGGCCGTTATGGTGATCTCGCACCTCGGAACCGTTGAACGACATGTAGAGTTTTTCACTGGTTAACTCCATCAATTAAATAACTTGTGATCATCTATGTACTGAGTCTAGATTCTTCTGTTTCAAATTCTAATGTGGTAGTGGAGATAGAAATAAAATAAGAAATAGAAATCTAAAATTGAAATTGATACTGAATAGAATATAAATAGAAACTAACATGTACATGTAGAAAAGGTCATAAAATTGACCCTTACATTAAAATACAATGCCTAGATTTTGAATAGAATTGAAATAGTATGATAAAATGGGATTTTGCAATAATCTATACAAGGAGAATTTGACATAATTGTATTTTTCCATTTTAATTTATGAAGCGTAAATGGAGATAGAAATAAAATAAAAATTAGAAATTTAAATTCGGAATTGAAATCCATACTGAATAGAAACAAAAATAAAAATTGCAATGTACATGAAATCAATGTGTTAAGATTTTGCACGTACATTGAAACCAATAAGCTACAAATTGTAAAAAATTGAAATAGAATTAGAACTGATATGTACAATAAAATCGATGTGTTAAAAATCTACATGGACTTTAAAACGAATGAATTGACATGTACACCAAAAATAATGTGATAAAAATTGAAGTTGACATTGAGGATAAATTGACTTTTTCACTGATATCTGTTATGTAAAGTCAATCTATTGGAAATTGGCATGTATCCTCAATTATATAGTTATGTTCCTCAAATAAAAATAATAATTGACATGTTCTTTGTAATTAATATATTAAAATTTGAAGTAGACAAAAAAATTGCAACAGAATGGGGAAATGAAATTCAAATTGACATTGAATGAAAACATAAATGTATATTTGACATTTCCACTGAAATCGATGATATGCAAAGTTAGTTAATAAGTAGACATGTCAAAATTCACAACTTATTTTCATAGTCCTTTAAATAAGTTGCAGTAATCCATACAAGGAGTAATTTACAAAATTATATCCTTCTATTTTAATATATAAGGTGTAAATGGGGATAGAAATAAAATTACAAGTAGAAACTGAAATTAATATTGAATAGAAGTAGAAATAAAAATAAAAATTGCAATGTACATGAAATCAATGTGTTAAAATTTCACACGTACATTGAAATCAATGCGCTAGAAATTGAACAAAACTGAAATAGAATTAGAACTGAGATGTACACTAAAATCAATGTGTTTGAAAATCACATGAACTTTAAAATAAGCTCATTAAAAATTGAGATGTCCAAAGAAATCAATGTGACAAAATATGAAGGTGACATTGAAGAGAAATTGAAATTGACTCTTTTAATGAAACCAATTATGTACAGAGAGAGTTAACAAGTAGTCAAAGAGCACACATGTCAGAAAATGATCATTGAAAACTAGGTCTTATGGTCAATTCGCACCTCAGTACCCTTGGACAAATTCCGTAGTTGACATGTAGAATTTTTCCACTCGTTAACTCAATCAATTAAATAACTTGTTATCATCAATGTACTAAGTAATTATATGTCTAGATGTTTCTATTTCGATTTCTAATGCGGTAATGCAGATAGAAATAAAATAAGCAATAGAAATGGAAATAGAAATTTGAAATTGAAATTGACATTGAATTGAATATAAATACAATTAACATGTACATGTAGGAATTGTCATAGAAATTGACATGTACATTAAAATCAATGCCTTAGATTTTGAATAGAACTGAAATAGTATGAGAAAATGGGATTTTGCAATAACCTATAGGAGGAAAAATTTATGTATTAAATATTTAACGAAACCATTTATGTAAAAAGAGAGTTAACAAGTAGTCAAAGAGCACACATGTCAAAAACGATCATTGAAACTAGGCCGCTATGGTGATCTCGTGCCTCAGAACCGTTGAACGACATGTAAAGTTTTTCACTTGTTAACTCGATCAATTAAATAACTTGTGATCATCTATGTACTGATTCTAGATGCTTTTGTTTCAAATTCTAATGTGGTATTGGAGATAGAAATAAAATAAGAAATAGAAATGGAAATAAAAATCTAAAATTGAAATTGATACTGAATAGAATATAAATAGAAATTAACATGTACATGGAGAAAATTTCATAGAAATTGACACCTACGTTAAAATACAATACCTAGATTTTGAATAGAACTGAAATAGTATGATAAAATGGGATTTTGCAGTAATCTATATGAGGAGAATTTGACATAATTGTATTTTTCCATTTTGATTTATGAAGCATAAATGGAGATAGAAATAAAATAAAAATTAGAAATTTAAATTCGAAATTAAAATCCATACTGAATAGAAACAAAAATAAAAATTCCAACGTACATGAAATGAATGTGTTAAAAGTTTGCACGTACATTGAACCAATGCGCTACAAATTGTAAAAAATTGAAATAGAATTAGAACTGATATGTACAATAAAATCGATGTGTTAAAAATCTACAAGGACTTTAAAATGACTGCATCATAAATTGACATGTACACCAAGAATAATGTCATAAAAGTTGAAGTTGACATTGAGGAGAAATTGAAATTGACTTTTTCACTGGAATCTCTTATGTAAAGTCAATCTATTGGAAATTGGCATGTATCCTCAATTATATAGTTATGTACCTTAAATACAAATAACAATTGACATGTTCTTTGTAATTAATATATTAAAATTTGAAGTAGACAAAAAAATTGCAACGGAATGGGGAAATGAAATTCAAATTGACATTGAATGAAAACATAAATGGATATTTGACTTTTCCACTGAAATCGATGATATGCAGAGTTAGTAAATAAGTAGACATGTTAAGATTCACAACTTATTTTCATAGTCCTTTAAATACGTTGCAATAATCCATATGAGTAATTTACAAAATTATATCCTTCTATTTTAATATATAAGGTGTAAATGGGGATAGAAATAAAATTAAAAGTAGAAACTGAAATTAATATTGAATAGAAGTAGAAATAAAAATAAAAATTGTAATGTACTTGAAATCAATGTGTTAAAATTTCACACATACATTGAAATCAATGCGCTAGAAATTGAACAAAACTGAAATAGAATTAGAACTGAGATGTACACTAAAATCAATGTGTTTGAAAATCACATGAACTTTAAAATAAGCTCATTAAAAATTGAGATGTCCAAAGAAATCAATGTGACAAAATATGAAGGTGACATTGAAGAGAAATTGAAGGTTAGATTGAACAGAACAAGATCTGAAGTTTGTCAATCTCGGTACGTGTTGCACACAGCAAGAGCGACAAGCCTTTGTCCGCTTGTTCAAACAATATTGGGATTTGTTCGCGTGGACGTACAATGATCTGACAACTTATGACACGTGAATAATCCAACACATCATTTCGATCAAAGGGTTCAAGCCATATCAACAGAAGTTGAGGAAATTACATCTGTCACTTGAACCCCTCATACAAAAAGAGCTCACCAAGCTCTTGGATGCATGGATCATATACAAAGTTCATCATTCTACTTGGGTTTCAAACCTTGTTCCTGTATGCAAGAAGTCTGGGGAAATCCGCTTGTGTATTGATTTTCAGAATGTGAACCGCGCCTCGGGCAGAGACAACTACCCAGTGCTGCCTATGGACCACATTCTGCAAACAGTATCTGGGGCATAGATGTTTTCCTTACTCGACAGTTTTTTAGGATACAATCAGGTTCTGGTAGCAGAACCTGACAGACTCAAAACTACCTTCTGTACGAAGTGGGGTTTTTCAGTGCGCCATGGACATCACTTTTTGTGGACTCATCAGACAGAGCGTAGTAGTATACCTCGATCATGTCACTGTGTTCTCAAGAAAATGTGAGGACCACATACGCCATCTAAAGAAAATCTTTGAGCGATGCCAGAAATTCGGGATTTCCTTGAATCCCAAAAAGAGCATATTCGTTGTGTCTGACGGGAACCTTCTTGGACACATCGTTGCAAAAAGTGAGATCAAGGTTGATCCGGACCGGTTTCGGACTATTACGTAGGTCCCTCACCCAGCCAACAAGAAAGCGATGCAGTCCTTCTTGGGCAAGATAAACTTCCTCTGGAAATTCATCTCAAATTATGCGCAGATAGTCAAACCCATGGAGGACATGACAAAGAATGATGTAGTCTACAGCTAGAGCAAGAGGGAAAGGTACACATTCACCTATATAAAGCAGGCTATTGCAAAAGCGCCTGCACTCATCAGCCCAGACTTCAAAAGTAACTCTCTGCTATACACCTTCGCCTCTGATAATTCACTCATTGCAGTACTCAGAAGGATGAGATGAACGACGAACATCCCATCTCCTTCATGAGTGCAAGCATGCAGGGACCCGAACTTAACTACCCTGTCGTTGAAAAACAAGAATATGTAGTTTACAAGGCGGTGAAAAACTTCAAACCCTACTTGCTGAAGAACCACTGCATAGTCTATGTCCCTCACCCAGCAGCCCACACACTGCTTGTACAACAAGAACTAGGTGAACGACGTGCGAAATGGATGACAGGCTTGCAAGAATATGATCTTGACATCAAGCCAGTTCACATGGTCAAAGGTCATGGGCTTTGCAGACTCACAGCTAAAGTACTACACGCACAGGAGGAGGAAGAAGAGCTCGTCGGTTGGGAGCAGGAAGTTGAAATGTTTGAAGTATTGTGAGCAACACCCACTGAAGACAGAAACTCTTATTACGCAGATATGTGCTAGTACCTTGAGCACGGAACCATACCCTACCACTTTTCCATCAGACAGAAGAGGGATTTGCACCTCAAATATTTAGCATATCAGTCGGTGCATGAAGTGCTTTACAGGAAGCACAACAACAAATTTTTTCTCAGGTGCCTGGAGGCACATGAATGAGAGAAGGTACTACAAGATCTACATGACAAACCCGTCAAGGGTCACTTTGTGGGAAACACCATTGCACACAGAGTTATGCGTGTCGATTTCTACTGGCCCACATTATTCAGGGATACACACGCTTACTCCCGCAAGTTCCTAGTCTCTCAGCGATGTGCCAACAGAACATGAAGGTCAACAACCCCACTGCACCCTGTTGCAATGACTAAACCGTTCCAACAATGGGGCCTGGACATCATTGGGGAAATTTTCCCACATTCATCAAAACAAAGCCCCTACATTCTGATAGAAACTGATTACTTCACACCATGGACATAAGCAGTTCCACTCAAACAAGTGAACAACCAGGAGGTCATCAACTTCCTCCAACAGAACATCTCACACTTCGGCATTTCGATATCACTTATTTTTGATAATGCAACATACTTTTCGTCTTTGAAACTTTATGATTTTTCATTACAAAATGGTATTGTGCTGAAACACTCATCTAACTACTACCCACAGGGAAACGGTCTCACTGTATCCATGAACAAAATCCTTATCTTCATAATCAAAAGATTGTTTAATCTAAGCCGTGCAACTGACATTTCACCTGACGAATGCATTATGGGTTGACCACGTAACACCTAAACCTTCTCGAATACCTCATCGTACTTCCTGGTCTATGGTAAAGAGGCCATCCTACCACCCAATATCTACTTTCCTGCACTTCAGCTATCTCAAGAATCCCAAGGCAAGCCTTGCAAGCTAGTTTAGCATAGGATGGATACACTCCGCAAGCTTCAGGAAGAAAGGATGAAAGAAAAAGAAAAATTTACACTCCACCAAAACCATATCAAGAGATGGTTCGATAAGAAGTCTGCAAGGAAAGCTAACTTTGGTGTTGGTGACTTGGTCTTGAAATGGGATAAATCCCATGAAGACAAATGCAAGCATACGAAGTTCTAGCCCCTGTTGATTGGCTTGTACACAGTCCATGAGAAGCTTGGCCCACACACATATTGTCTGCAATCACTTCACGGGAGGATTGACAACCTTGTTGTCAACAACCAAGATCTCAAACACTATTTCTAGTAGGCTAGGCCGCACCTCGCGCCATGTACATAATCTTCTTGCTGCTTATTGTTTTCAATTTGTTTTCCTTGCTTACTATTTGTGTTGCCATCTATTGAGTTTTGGATTTTGAATGAGTATGTGGCTGAGATATGAAGAGACTTGTGACACTACAGAACTTGGCCAATCTTGTGTTCATCTTCTCTATGCTTGGTTATAACCTTCGGTGATGAAGTCTTGACAGAAAATATAAACCACCTACAAGGGGAGCTTTGGCCAACGATGAACCTATGTCCACACTGGGAAGTCCCATGCCTGTACTTAGCCTTCTGCTCTGTGTGTTCAAGCTCATCCAACTAGTAGAAATGGAGAAGGGGAAATCTAAATGAGCAAACCTATGTCAGAGGTTTTACATGCTTCTCTGAAGGAACAACCTCTTCTGCTCTCAATAAGTTGGGATCCCTCTTCCGCCCCAAAAATAGATAAGTGTCTATGCACAGTCCTCTTAAAAAATACAAAGGCGAAAGAAGAGAAAGGCTTCCTTTGCAGAGAGGTGAAGCATGCAACTCCATCGAGGTACTGACCAGGCTCGCTGATAGTGGAGCAATGTGTGTGTTCCTGCGTGACTCCGTCAGGGTATTGTCTAGGCTTGCTAGCAGTGGAGCAACACTAGAGATGAAAACTTACACTCTAAAAATCTTCAACTTGCAATCCAAACTACCCTTCCCGATTTCGAAACATTGTGATCAAGCTGAACTTTTATTGTGCTTGACTGAGTTGGAAAAAGGTGAACCATGTCCATCCATGGGGTGAGTGGGGAAGTCGAAATAACCAAGATAGTGATTCAATACTCCCTGAAAATACCAAGGCCCTGTGCTATCAATGAACCAAAACAGAGAAGTTGGAGTTCCACCATTGTTTCGCCAAGTGTTGTAGTGACTATAACACCCTCCAAAATTTTGGCCCGCATCCAATTTTGGAGCCTCCTTTGAGAGTTTTACTTGATGTTTGCATGCACTCGGGTTCACCCCGTGAGCTCATATGAGTCTTTGCACCCACCTTGCTTGATTAAGCAACAAACAACTTTTGCATGTTGGTAACAATGTCACGCTTGCAACCATGGTATGGTCGTACACAAAGTCTCTGCTTCATGTGTATATGCTATGATTCACTATGTAAACATCCATCACACTCACACATGAAGTCATATGCATTATCGCACAAGCGTCATCGCGGTCGTCCAACGATCAATCACAAGCATTGTGCTTGTTGAATTGCACCATCGGTCGGTCATGTTGAGCATGTGTATGGATGGTTTGAGTCATCTCGTCGTCAAGTCATGTAAGTGTGTGTTTCCAAGATCGTGTATGCACCTTTTCACTCGCTCACACACTTAGTCATTTTTGTTGAAGTTCTAATGACCAGATCGCCCTCTAACAACCAGACCTTCACCCCGACATCGACTCGATCAACTGTCACCCAGAACAATGCAGAAGCACCCAGCAAGCCATTTCAAGCTGCGCTACCAGCAAGCTAATCAATCAACCCTCCTGCTGGTCAACCAGAGAGTTTGACCTGACAAGCACCCCAGGACTGACTCCCCTCAAAAATTGCACAGAGGATGTAGACCATGCCCGCTTTGCTGACTGAGAAAATTTCACAAAAAAGCTGGACAGACACCCATTTCCCGACTGTATCTCCCTCACAAAATTGTGAGGTTTTCCCAGCCAGCCCACCAGTCAGTCGGCTGGCTGCTCACCCGAAAAACTGTGCAAATTTCATGAGCACGCCCTCTACTACCTAGTAGTCTGCTTGGCTTAGCAACTATGCAGAAGTGGTCAAAAGGTCAACCTTCCAACATAAACGTAGGTTTTCTCGCCAGCAGCCCACTGCCAGCTCCCTCCAGGAATTGCGCAGTTTTTACTACCAAGCTCCCATAGCCTAGTACCAGCTCCCGCCAGGAACTGCACAATTTTTGCTGGCAAGCTCCCGCTGCCCAATCCTTCTAGAAATCGTGCATATTTTGCCTACCCAGCCTTCCAACATCAATGCAGGTTTTCTCGCCAGTAGCCCACTGCCAGCTCCCTCCAAGAATTGCGCAGTTTTTACTACCAAGCTCCCATAGCCCGCTACCAGCTCCCGCCAGGAACTGCACAGTTTTTGCTACCAAGCTCCCGCTGGCCAATCCTTCTAGAAATCGTGCATATTTTGCCTACCCAGCCTTCTTGCAGCCCGAACTGCTCCTCCCAAAAGTTGCATATATTTTTTCTCCAGTCGAGCCAAATCCCGCGAATAGTCAATGTCAATCAAGATTGCCCATCACCGTCTCCCAGTGACTTATGCACAGTTTTCACCAACAGTTCCTGGAGCCCGCATCCCAACTCGAAACTTGCCTTGCGCAATTTCATAACCTTGTCTTCTCTCCTGGTCACCTGCATCTGAAACGATCATGCATCATGGGAGACTAGGAGGTTTATGGATTTGATTTTGTCTCGTCATGAGTGACTGCATATATAGGTACAGGAACAAACATGGTGCGACGACGGATGGGATGAACAAAGGGAGTACATGCAAAAGGACATGTTTGTGTATGAACGAACAAACGATGCATGCAAATAGATGTGTTCGCAAACAGAATATCATGCAAATATGTGTCCGCGAATGGACGGATGGGCGAACATGCAAAGATGTGTTGACGGACGAACATACATGTTTTGCGAATGGACGAACCTGTCAAGCATGCCAACATACAAGCAAGGAGCAATGTGCGAATGCAACATCAAGCAAACCCAACGACCATCGAAGACTCCGCACACCTTTCCATGCGGATATGAAGCTATGACACACCATGAGGACATTCATCACCCAATGGCACTATAGCTCGACATGCACACCACCACCAGCACAAATGTACCAACATTGTCATGTCGAGTCTTGTCATGAGTCATGTCGTCCACATCCCCACTGTGTGCCATATTGTTGATCAATGTAATGTAACGTGAAAGTCCAAGAGACCTACTTGTCATATGAAGAGTTATGTAAAGTTGAAAGGTCATGGAATTCAAACAGTCATGAGGGAAATCGAACAGTCACAAGGGTCAGTTTCACCCTTGGCTATAAATACCCCCTCATTTGTACATGCAAAGGGCTTTTTCACCTTGGCTCCTCCCACATAGCCTTGAGAGTCTGTAATCTTTTCTTTGAGGAGTAAGCAGTGGCTCCAATGCCCCATCCATGAGGTTAGTGATGTATGGTGTATCGATGTGTCCTAGAACTTTCGCTTAATTCAGAAGCCTGCTAACAGGCCAACACATTTTCACACATGTGTTGTAACTATTTGTAAGATTCGTCTTGAACACTTGTAACACATGTTGTTTTAACCTATGTTTAACACTTGGATTCATTCAACTGTTCTATACATATATATTAATGGAAATGTGTTGTGTAAGTTGTTAACATTGTCTTGCCCATGTTGGTTACCTCCCAGACATCAGACAGAACCTTTCACATAAACTCGCTATAATAACCGTTGCGCTCGCACGTATTTCCCTCTGAGTGTTGTACGTGGTATCTTCCCTTGTGTGTTGTGACTGTCACATCCATGTGGATTCCTCCTCTGGAAACTGCGCACATCCTGTTGTGTTGTGTGTTTCTAACATAGTTGGGTTTCCTCCCATCCGACTTGGGACTCACTCTGACCCTTTCTCTCTCCGGTGAAAGAACCTTGACACAAGTAACACTATCAATCACCATGCACACAAACCTCACTACTCGCAGACAAAGCAAACCACTCTCCTTTGCTAACAAGCAAGAGCTAAGGCAAACACTTAAGATAATGGCAACCGGGCCATCATACCAGATGAGACTCCCACACCAAACAGTGTGAGGTCTAGTTGGGACTTCATACTTGCGGGTCCAGCACTGTCAACAAATGGAGAGCACTCGGTTATGTGTGACGACTTGGTATGACATTCGATTAAGTGTGACGGGTGAATGCACTTATAGTCGGCACGCCCGTGTTGGCGAGCACCTGCCCATTGCGATGGATGATCGGTGGACAAAGTGCGACAGCGACCATGGAGGTGAGTCATAGAGCGACAAACGGGAAATGTGTTGGGTGAGTCAATTTTGGTGTGCGATGTGTGACAATGGGTGGAAAATCAGCTAAGTGTTGGAGCCGACCCATGGGTGCGACGACACACATGAAAGGATGCATCAGTTCATTATGCAGTGAAGAGTTGCAATGGGCGTACAGGTCAACCGACTTAGAGATGAGCGCACTGACCAATGGGCAGCTCAAACGATATGATCATTCAATGTAACGTGTTGGGTTGGCAACCGTTGATCCAAAATGGATTTTGGATAGACTACTAAGTCTAAGTGTTCCTCACTGAGGAAAATGAAAGTCCAAGGAAGTTCCTAGAACTAGCCCCATTGCAGAGATCATGTCATTCTGAATCTATTGCAACTTGAATGGGAAAAAACTGACTTAGGATGTAGAAGTTATCACAAAACGAAGATGCCCAGTTTCTTTGGAAAAAGAGGCAAATCTTCAAAAAATGGCCTAAAAGGCCTTATGAAGAAAATCACATCGAAGGAGGTCCAAGGCAAACTTAAGCGGAAAGGGGAAGCACCCTCAATCGCTGATCCTTGACATACTGGGTCGAAGGCAAACGCCGCAGGCGCGAAGCATGGTAAGCCTACGCCGAGAGCATAGGAAAATCCTCTCCTTATCAGTCGAGCCTGCTTGTGCATCCTTTGTTTGCGGGAGGAGCTGAGCCCGGACGGTGAAAGAGCCAGGGGAGGCCGGGTCATTGGAAATGGAGAGGCCTTCTGATCCATTTCTTTAGGGGGTGAGGGTGCGTTAGCACGCTCGACTAAAAGTCTGCCATCGAGGTTTGTGTGCATATAACGTAGGGACCAAGCCATGCGATATGTCGATCGCTGATATCAGTGGATCGGCATCGGTAGTGGCCATGCCATGGGGCTTAAAGCGAGACCCCGAGCTGAGCGATGTTGCGATCGCTTAAGTCCGCGAATCGGCGTCGACATAGGCCCGGCCATATGGATAGACCATGGGTCTATGCGATTAGCGACAAGTCACAATCGCAACATCGCATCGAAGCATTTCAATGGAGCAGGCCCGATAATAACTATGGTTGTGATAACCGGACCCAAAAGGGTTTGTGAATAATGTTTCAAATCTGCATAAAGCCAATTTTGCGATATTTTCAATGTTTTTAACGTATTTAAAAAAATACAAAGGGAAGCCACGGGATGGGCATTGCGACTTGCGATAAGTGATTTCAGGTGGACCCAATAGGGATAGTGTGCATTTATGAAGATTTGAAGTCTGGTGAATAGTTTTCTCTATGGATTTTTCCCTTGATTAGTGTATTTTCTTGTGTAGACCGAGAATGCCAAAATTTGGGATTTCAAAGGCCTCTGGCCCCTTCTATTACAGCACAGGTGGTCGCCATCATTGAGGGCGTTTAGAAATGATTTCTAATGCTCAGAGAAGGGATTTGAGTGGACAAAGGCTGGAAGACAGAGAGCCTAAAAGGGAAAATGAAAAGGCAGCGCCGATTTGGCTTAAAAGCCACAGAACGACAGAGACAGATGTAGTTGGTTGCTAAGGTTTTTGTTGGGTTTTTGTTGTTGAAAGTGAAGCCAAAGCAAGAGGCTAAGGCAAAGGAGGTAGCGCAGAAGACAAAAGAGCAGCGGAGGGTGTCACTTGGAAGTCGAGTGAAAAGCCAAGAGAGTTGTAAACTGATACAGGACCAAGAGTCAGAGTCAGAGCCAATAGCCAGAGCTTCAAGAAGCAGGGAATGACATGGTGTCTGAACCCACAATTTCTGTGTAAAACAATAGGAGTTGAGCCAAGAGCTTGTAAAAGGACCTGCCATAATCCCAGAGAGCCTAGTCTAGTTGACTAGAGCTCAAGGAGACGTAGCCCAAGAGTTTTGGGTGAACTCCAAATTGAATTGTTGCCTTATGTGCTTGTTTTACTGCTACATTATTTAATGTTGTATGTATCTATAGATCAGTTTTAGCACATTAATTTACGGCTCCTGAACAGTTAAAAACAAATACCAGCATACACCTACAGTTTCAAGCATTTCTTAATTCCGCATTAGTTAATCAATAAGACGGGAATATTTAAGCTTTGAAAGTGGGAGAGGTTCTTGTAAGTTGGACAAGAAGCCTAAGTGCCCCATTTTCAAATCAAGTGGTATCAGAGCTTAAGATTGATTAACCCCACCTTCAAGGAAGGTTATATCAAAATTATTAATTGACAGAGCAAAGATTGTTTGTCTGAAAGGTGTTTGGGCAGTCAAGGATTGAATATTTGATTGATGTGTGCTTGTTTGCAAACTGACAATTTTCTGAGTTTGCAGAGGTGAAGGGAAAGCTATTGATAGCTCAGTCCAGGAAGGACAAGAAGGAGAAGGGCTGAAGATATTCTTCTATCCCAAAGGACCTCAAGGCAATCCAAAGTACAAGAGTTTTGTTGCAAAAGGTTGCTTCAATAAGCTCTTTATTATCTTGTTGAAGTTTTTTTTGTTCATTGGCATAATGACAACTTCTACAAGTGGGTCCTCAAATTCCGCTTCCTTCACAAGATTCTTTGATGAGGACATGAAGCAAAACTTGTCCACCATGATGGATATGGTGAGAGAAATGTATGAGGATGTAAGGAAGAGCAGCAGACTTAGAGAGCAATTGAATTCCATGAAGGAAGAGAAGCAGTGGCTTTCTGACAAATTGCAGGGAATGGAGAGGCAATTTCACATTGCAAATATGAACCTAAGGAGGATGCATGGGTTGGAAATACAACTCTTTATTGCCCAAAAAGCCTTAGTCAAGTGTTAGCTTGAAGAAGAGGTAAACCATTCCAGTTTGTCTTCAAATTCCTTTAAGGATGCTTATATTGGTTCTTTTGAAAAACATACTAGAGGCATAGGTTCCAAGCTAATGTCCAAGATGGGATATGAAGGGAAAGGCTTGGTAGACATGTACAAGGTATTGTTAAGCCAATAATGATTGAGGAAAGGCCTAAGTATTTGCGTCTTGGCTATGGACAAGCTCATGGAGAAAGTTCCAAAGCTGCCATGCAGGCCATTGAAACAGCTCCAAGAATGGGTTGCATTGCAAAGTGTGAAGATTGTATTCAGGAATAATGTAATAGCTTGAAACATCATTTGCAGGATGCAGATGTTCAGAAGCACACACTTGAACCAGAGAGTTGGGGAGACTCTAACATCCTTGAAGAGATTGATGGTGTTCCAAAGGGAGCCACTTCTTCATTTGATTCACCTCCTCATGAAGGCAATAAAGGTGAAAGCGTAAGGTATAAATCTGGTTCTAAACATTTTCCTTTTGATTGTGCAAAGCATGATAAATTTCCACATATATATGGGAAAAGAATTGCATGTTCCTTTTGTGGGTTGGATAACCATAATGTTTCTAGATGTTGGAAGAGAATGGCCACATACAGGAAATTTTTGAAGGAAAAGAAGCAAGAAGCCAAAGGTCCATTGGACAAGTCAAAACATGTTGTCAAGAGGATGCACATGCAGTGCACTTACTGCCATGAGCAAGGACATCTTGCTGAAAGATGTTGGACTTTGAATCCAGCAATGCTTCCACAAAAGCTGAAGAAAATGGAAAGAGAAGATGGCAGAAATGGAAAGGAAGATTCCATGACTGATGTGTCTCAAGATGATTCACATGTTGATGATGATGTGCAGACAAATGTAGTACCTTTGAAAGGGATTGGTGAGAAATGGCAAGAGTTCTTATCCAATTAAGGTTGCATGTCTATTTGATGCATCTATTTTCATTTCTTGTTGATGAGATGCAAGTTGCAGGTTTCCACCAAGATGGTGAATGGAAAAGATTGAGTGGGAGACTCACTTTGTTGCTGCAACATTATAATTCATTTCAGCTTCGAAAGTACAGTGTGCTTAAGTGAAAGTTGAAGGATGAAATGCATGCATGAGCATGATGTGCATGGACACAGGGATGTTGATGTTTTCCTTGTTTTGAACATGTATGTATAATTAACTTGTAGGGTTGATGACATACATGTGATGCAATGTTGACTTGGGAAAAGTTGACTTGATCACGAAGATGGAGAATAATAATGAAGTATTTCATCTATTGAAAGCGAGTCCTAATGGTCTTTTTCTACATGCTTGACTTGAAGGGTCATTTGTTTTAAAGGCATGTTTTGTGGGCTTGTTACCTAGTCCATCATTTGTACACAAATGTAAGGCATGGAGGTGTTCACAAAATGTGAAATCTATTTCTTTTGTTGAAGCAGGAGTTTAGGCCATCCAGTTGTTGTCTGTATTTAAGTTGTTGTTAATAGCTTGTCAAACAAGTACAAATGAAAGTTTTGTGAAGTAGGTGTACTTCACATTTGTTTGAGCCACCTTGGATCAATGATCAAGGCAGAGAAGCTCAAACTACCATCTATAACCATTTCAACGGGAGTTTTGCAGGAAGGCAAGGAGGAAGACAGTTCTTCCTAAGAAGACTAGCCCATCCAAGAAGGGAAGTGGTCAGAAACTATTGGTTCAGAGGCACTATGAAAAGGCAAGTGTAGGGAGGCTGAAAGAAGAGGGTGCGTCACTCTCATTTACTGTTCAGACCAGTGTATCAGTCTTTTGGAGACCAAAAGTTCTTTTAGTGGGAAGGCGTGATCCAAAATGGATTTTGGATAGACTCCTAAGTCTAAGTGTTCCTTACTAAGGAAAATGAAAGTCCAAGGAAGTTCTTTGAACTAGTCCCATTGCAGAGATCATCTCATTCTGAATCTACTGCAACTTGAATGGGTAAAAACTGACTTAGGATGCAGAAGTTATCACAAAAAGAAGATGCCCAATTTCTTTGGAAAAAGAGGCAAATCTTCAAAAGAATGGCCTAAAAGGCCTTATGAAGAAAATCACATCGGAGGAGGTCCAAGGTAGACTTAAGCAGAAAAGGGAAGCACCCTCGATCGCTGATCCCCAACATATTGGGTCGAAGGCAGGTTTGTGTGCATATAACGTAGGGACGGGGCCATGCGATATGTCGATCGCCGATATCAGCAGATTGGCATCGGCGGTGGCCATGCCATGGGGCTTAAAGCGAGACCCCAAGTCGAGTGACGTTATGATCATCGAAGTCGGTGGATCGGCGTCGGCATAGGCCCTGCCATATGGATGAACCCCGGATCTATGCGATATGCGATTAGCAACAAGTCACAATCGCAACATCGCACCGAAGCATTTCAATGGAGCGAGCCCGATAATAACTATGGATACGATAACTGGACCCAAAAGGGTTTGTGAATAAAGATATATAATGTTTCAAATCCGCATAAAGCCAATTTTGCAATATTTTCAATGTTTTTAACATATTTAAAAAAATACAAAGGGAAGCCACATGATGGGCATTACGACTTGCAATAAGTGATTTCAGGCAGACCCGATAGGGATAGTGCGCATTTATGAAGATTTAAAGTCCGGTGAAAAGTGTTCTCTACGGATTTTTCCCGCGTTTAGTGTATTTTCCTGTGTAGGCCAAGAATGCCAAAATTTGGGATTTCAAAGGCCCGATGACCCCTTCCGTTACAGCACAGGTGGCGGTCATCCCTAAGGGCATTTAGCAATGATTGCTAACGCTCAGAGAGGGGATTTGAGCGGACAAAGGCTGGAAGACAGAGAGCCCAAAAGGGAAAATGAACAAGTAGCACCGATTTGGCTTAAAAGCCACAGAACAATAGAGACAGAGATAGTTGGTTGTTGAGGTTGTTGTTGGGGTTTTGTTGCTGAAAGTGAAGCCAAAGCAAGAAGCTAAGTTGAAGGAGGCGACGCAGAAGCAAAAAGAGCAGTCGAGGGAGTCACTTGGAAGTTGAGTGAAAAGCCAAGAGAGTTGTAAACTGATACAAGGCCAAAGAAGCCAGAGCTGAAGAGCCAAAGCCAGAGCCAAAGCCAAAGAGCCAGAGTTAGAGCCAAGAATGTTAAAATTGGCAACTAGGGCCAAACTCCATGTGGGTCATCTTATTCATGGTTGATAATATTTTTATTAGATTCCTCTCCTCGATAGGTGTAGGATTGATCTAAAGATCATCCGATTCCAATAAGTATTTATGGAGATATGAATTTATTTTGATTATGGAATAATTATCAAGCCGACCAGCAGCTCATGTAGGCTCAAAAGCCCAACAAACACATCTATTCATCATCAACATTTGTGTATAAATACAGGAGGTCTTTTCCTCATTTGAACACACTTATCTCAACACATCTCTCTCTCTCTCCTGCACAGAAAAGAGGCTCTTCTCCTACTACGTAGAAAGAGACTCTTCTCTCACACGTGTGGAAAGAAGATGCAGAATTTAGGGCTGCAACTGCAGATCCAAATTTTGACCAGCGTTGACCATCAGATATCCTCCTCTAAATTGCATTGTAGGTCCATCTGGACCTCCTCCCTTGAAGGCCGCATTTTTTGGTGGTGGAATCAAGCCGATCCGACGGTTGGTTTGTGAGATATCGACTGCCCTAGTTTTGATGATGAAGTCACTAATGTTGATGTTGCTGATCTAGGGTTTACTACTGCTGATATAAATCAGATTTATTGTACTATTTCTCTTTGCTAAATTTTTGAATATAAAAGAAGGTTTGATCATAGGGTTTCACCACACATTGTGGGGTTTGTCCCTAGCTAGCCACCACATCTTGTGTCTCTTGTCTTGGCTTGTTTTCTGTTGATCGTTTAATGTTCTATCTGCACTTTACTTATGCACATGTGATTTCTAATCTATGAATAATAATAAGAAAGAAAAGTACATTGCTCTAAGCATAGAACATACAATAACTTAACATGGTATCAGACCTGAGGTGAAGACAAAGCCCGAGCAAGAGAAAGAGCAACCACCGAAGACAAGATTGGCAAGGCTATCCTAAAATAACTATGGGGTCCTCAACACTCTTCCCTGCCGAAGACAAGCTCCATGAAAAGTTTGACTATGACGAATGGAAGATGTCTCTCGATCTAACCTTAGAAGATCAAAGAGTGTTGGACCATGTGAGAGGCAATATTGTTGAGCCTCCATCAAATGCACCCACTGCTACTAGGAACAAATGGAAAACTGGTGAAGTCAAAACAAAGAAGATCATTCGGGACTCTATCGACAAGCGCTTGGTGGCCTACATCTTCGACCTCAACACCTCCAAGGAAATCTACGATAGACTGGTGAGTTTATTTAAAGTTAATGATGCAAATCAAGTCTTGTTTCTTAGAAATAAGCTGAAGGAAATGAAGAAGGGCAAAGATGAGAGTATGTAAGCATACTTCTTAAGAATCACTGAGATAAAGAACGATCTCCTATCCATTGGGGAGATTATTACTGATAGGGAAATGGCACTCACGACACTTGGAGGATTACCATCAGAATGGTACGTGTTCAGGACTACTCTTCTCAATAATAACATAATTCCTGGATTCGAGGAACTAATGGCAAGATGCATTCAAGAAGAAACAAGAATAGAAGAGAAAGAAATGCCCATGCCTAAAGGTCCTCCTGCTGCCTTTTCTTTTCATTCTAAGAAAAGAAATAATTTCGGGTCTAAATCAAAAAGAAAGGTTGGACCTAAGGGTGGAAGAAAAGGACGATGTTACATTTGCGATAAAGTAGGTCACTATGCAAGAGAATGCCCTAATAGAAGGGACTCACACTGGGACGATAATCAAAATCCCTCTCATGGCAATCAAAGGAATGGCAAATCCAATAGCAAAGGTAAAAGGAGTGCTAGAAGTCAAGGAAGAGGACAACCATTCAAGAAGGCTAGAAATTCCAGGTATGAATCTAACATTGTTGACAATAAGCAGGATGAATATTATCTACCAGCTGCTTTATCTACCTCTGCTCCTTCAGACTCGTTGGGAATTTGGCTTATTGATAGTGGTGCCTCAAGGAACTTCACTGATTACAAATAAGTTCTCCATAATCTGATAGAGAAAGAAACTAACCTGGAAATTATCCTTGGAGATAATATGAAATATCTCATGAAAGGTGTAGGCAATGTCTCTCTTAAATTGAATCAAGGTAATATGATCCACTTACAGGATGTATTATATGTACTTGACCTCAAAAAGAACCTAGTGTCCATTTCGACAATGGAAGACAAAGGCTACAAGGTGGCTTTCATCGATGGCAAGGTACGTGCATGGAAAAACAATATTAGAAATGCCTTCACTCTTGGGTTTTGAGTTGATTCATTATATCAGGTCAGAGGAAGTCTACTTGGTGTCATGTCTTGTGACACATCTCAAGCCTTGATTGAGCAATCCGAAAAGGAGATCAAGATCTTAAGGACTGATAATGGGACTGAATATGAATCTAACGAGTTTCATGACTTTTGTAATGAGGTTGGCATTAAGAGGGGGACTACTACACCATATACTCCTAAACAGAATGGTGTGAAGGAAAGGAAGAACCATACGATTGTGGAAGCCATCCGTACCATGCTCCATGATCAAAGACTTCCGAAGTTTCTATGGGTCGAAGCTGCAAACACTGTTGTATATGTACAAAACCGATGCCCTCATCAAGCATTGGGTTCCAAGACTCCTGAAGCAATGTTCACTGGTAAGAACCCTGACATATCTCATTGTAGAATTTTTGGAAGCCCTTTATATTTTCATGTGCCAAAAGAGAAAAGGAATAAATTGGGTGCATATGGAAAGAAAGGAATCTTCGTGGGATATGGTGAAAATACTAAGGGCTATAGAATCTATGTAGCCAGTCAAAGGGAAGTCATGATTAGTCATGATGTCACCTTTGACGAAGATATGGCTCTCAGCAAGGTGAAAAATCTTGCTACTTTGAGCTCTCAAGAAGCTGACACCAGGGAACCAAAGGAAAAAGATGACATAACAATGCCCGATGTGGATGAACCCATGGATCCTATTGATCCACCTGAGCCTTCCTCTTCTAGGAAGAGGCCCTCTTGGCTTAGGGGGCTACTCGATGATGCTGAAGGACACACTGCACCCCAAGGAACCTTCCATGAAAGTAAGAAACCTAACAAGTATCAAGGATACCTGACCATCATGAGCACGATCATACAAAATGAGCCTTCATCATTCTCAGATGTCGTCAAGCATCAAGTATGGAAGGATGCTATGACCGAAGAATATGAGTCTATTATGAAGAATGATGTCTGGGAAGTAGTTCCCAGACCCCAGGACAAGACAATTGTCACTTCTAAATGGCTTTACAAGATAAAGCATGCAGCTGATGGAAGTAGTTTTGTCGCTCGTGGTTTCTCCTAGAAGGAAGGAATAGACTATGACAAGATATTTGCACCTATTGCCAGATATACCACCATCCGCTCGATCATAGCCCTTGCGGCTTCGCAAGGATGGAACCTACATCAGATGGATGTCAAGATCGCGTTCTTGCATGGTTCAATCAAAGAAGAGGTCTACATGGAGCAACCCGAAGGATTTGAGATTTATGATCGAAAATCTCATGTATGCAGGTTTAAGAAGGTTCTCTGTGGGCTGAAGCAAGCACCCCAAGCATGCTATGAGAGGATCGATAGCTACTTGATGAAGCTGGGATTCACTAGGAGTGAAGTTGATCCTAACCTTTACTTTAAGGTTGAAGATGACAAGCCTCTCATACCGGTGTTGTATGTGGATGACCTCTTTCTAACAGGTCCAACCCTCTCATTCACAAATGTAAGAGGGATTTGGCTTCTGAATTTGAAATGGACCTAGGACTGATGCACTATTTCCTAGGACTTGAAGTCTGGCAGAAGCCAAGGGAAATTTTCCTATCTCAAGGAAAATATGTGGTGAAGATATTGGAAAGATTCGGTATGGTGGACTGCAAGCCTGTTACTACCTCGATGGAGCTTGACTTTAAGAAGTTAAGTGGTAGCGCTGTTGGACCTGTTTTACGAAATGCCACCGAGTATCGTCAACTCGTCGAAGCATTAATGTTCTTAGTGAACTTCCGTCTAGATATATGCTTCGCAGTCAACACGTTGAATCAACATATGGTTGAACCTTCCCACATACATTAGATTTCTACCAAGAATTTGTTGAGATATCTTCGTGGCACAATTACTTATGGGTTAAGATACACAGTCGGAGATGAGAGACTACTTGGATATACTGACGCTGATTGGACAGGCAATGTGGTGGACTGTAAGAGCACTTCTAGGTGTTGTTTCTCCTTGGGAACTATTTCGATATCCTGGATGAGTAGGAAGCAAAATTCAATGGCTTTGAGCACCGCCGAAGAAGAATATATTGCTGCTAGCATGGCCTCCTGTGAGGCAATCTGGTTGTGAAATCTCTTTGGTGAGCTGTTTGGATTTACATTGGATACCACCGTGATCCTATGTGACAACCAAAGTGGGATTCGTTTGTCAGAGAATCCCATATTTCATGATCATTCCAAGCATATCGATATCAGGTACCACTATATTCGAGATATGGTGCAGCGAGGAGCAATAAGGCTCCAACATATCGGTACAGATGAACAGGTTACCGACATTCTGACAAAGCCCCTAGGAAAGGTCAAATTCATGAATTTCCGAGAACGACTTGGTGTCATTCAAAGACCCTCTGATGAGGGTCTTGTATGATGTATTGAGCTCTGGGAGCTCCGGGGGGGCGCAGGGTACTTCTTGGAGCGACATATGACCACAGGGTGACTCACCATCCCCTGGTGGTGTACATTTACAGGGTAAAAGAATCAAAACTTTCCCTGTGACACCCCGTGGCGACTATGTAGTAGGATGCTTAGTCCTCCTGTGAGGTCTGGATGATGTGTTCTCCATAACGATTATTTAGCAGGATGATTAGTTCTCCCGTGAGTTCTGGATGATGTGTTCTCCATGACGATTGTGTAGCAGGATGATTAGTTCTCCTGTGAGGTCTGGATGATGTGTTCTCCATGACGATTGTGTAGCAGGATGATTAGTTCTCTTGTGAGGCCTAGATGATGTGTTCTCCATGGAGATTGTGGACAAGATGATTCGCTCTCTTGTGGAACAAGATGATTTGCTCTCCTATGGACAGGATTGATTAGTTCTCCTGTCGAGGCATCCTACCCATGTTATCTGGAACTCATGGGAAGTACCTCCCATTTGATCAATGAGCAGGGAAATGAGGATATGGACCATAGTAGTACCGATGGACGCATCATTTTATCTACCGTACTCCCTATGCTAGGATGACCTTCATTGATCTGGGATCAATGATACTGGTCTGGGACTAGTGGTAGGAGTTGTACCCACTATGACACTGACTTCGGGTCGGTTGAGGACTGGTCTGGGACTAGTGGTACACACTCTGAGACTGAATTTGAGTCAGTGAAGGATGATACTGGTCTGGGACCAGTGGTAGGAGTTGTACCCACTATGACACTGACTTCGGGTCAGTTGAGGACTGGTCTAGGACCAGTGGTACACACTCTGAGACTGACTTTGAGTCAGTGGAGGATGCTATGATACATACTCAATCATTTCTTCCTCTTGATAATTCGAACAAAGCAGAGCAGATCAGAACAGGGCAGAACAGAACAGAGCAGAGCAGGCAGAATAGAGCAGAGCAGAGTCGGGATCAAGCTATACAGGGCAGTGCATTTGATAGATGAATAGTAGCGACCAACAGACGAATTGTAGATGGAGTTCTCCCTAGTTGAGAGGGAGTGTCAAAATTGGAAACTAGGGCCAAACTCCATGAGGGTCATCTTATTCATGGCTGATAATATTTTTATTAGATTCCTCTTGTCGAGAGGTGTAGGATTGATCTAAAGATAATCTGATTCCAATAAGTATTTATGGAGATATGAATTTATTTTGATTATGGAATAATTATCAAGCCGACCAGCAACTCATGTAGGCTCAGAAGCCCAACAGACGCATCTATTCATCATCAACATTTGTGTATAAATACAAGAGGTATTTTCCTCATTTGAACACACTTATCTCATCACATCTCTCTCTCTCTCCTGTGTAGAAAAGATTCTCTTCTCCTACTACATAGAAAGAGACTCTTCTCTCACACGTGTGGAAGGAAGATGCAGAATTTAGGGCTGCAACTGTAGATCCAAAGTTTGACCAGTGTTGACCATCAAATATCCTCCTCTGAACTGCATTGTAGGTCCATCTGGACCTTCTCCCCTGAAGGCCACATTTTTTGGTGGTGGAATCAAGCCGATCCAACAGTCGGTTTGAGAGATAGCAACCGCCCTAGTTTTGATGATGAATAATGCTAATCTAGGGTTTGCTACTGCTGAATTAAATCAGATTTATTGTACTATTTCTCTCTGCTGAATTATTGAATATAAAATAAGGTTTGATCATAGGGTTTCCCCACACATTGTGGGGTTTGTCCCTGGCTAGCCGCCACATCTTGTGTCTCTTGTCTTGGCTTGTTTTCTGTTGATCGTTTAATGTTCTATCTGCACTTTACTTATGCACATGTGATTGCTAATCTATGAATAATAATAAGAAAGAAAAGTAAATTGCTCTAATAATAGAACATACCATAACTTAACATGGTATAAGAGTTGAGGTGAAGACAAAGCCCGAGCAAGAGCAAGAGCAATCACTGAAGACAAGATTGGCAAGGCTTTCCTAAAAGAACTATGGGGTCCTCAACGCTCTTCCCTGCCAAAGACAAGCTCCGTGAGAAGTCTGACTATCATGAATGGAAGATGTCTCTCGATCTAACCTTAGAAGATCAAAGAGTGTTGTACCACGTGAGAGTCAATATTGTTGAGCCTCCATCAAATGCACCCGTTGCTGCTAGGAACAAATGGAAAACCGGTGAAGTCAAAACAAAGAAGATCATCCAGGACTCTATCGACAAGCGCTTGGTGGCCTACATCTTTGACCTGAACACCTCCAAGGAAATCTATGATAAACTGGTGAGTTTATTTAAAGTTAATGATGCAAATCAAGTCTTGTTTCTTAGAAATAAGCTGAAGGAAATTAAGAAGAGCAAAGATGAGAGTATGCAAGCATACTTCTTAAGAAACACTGAGATCAAAAACGGTCTCTTATCCATTGGGGAGATTGTTACTGATAGGGAAATGGCACTCACGACTCTTGGAGGATTACCATCCGAATGGTACATGTTCAAGATTACTCTTCTCAACAATAATATAATTCCTAGATTCGAGGAACTAATGGCAAGATGCATTCAAGAAGAAACAAGGATAGAAGAGCAAGAAATGCCCATGCCTAATGGTCCTCCAGCTGCCTTTTCTTCTCATGCTAAGAAAAGAAATAATTCCGGGTCTAAATCAAAAAGAAACGCTGGACCTAAGAGTGGACGAAAAATACAATGTTACATTTGCGATAAAGCAAGTCACTATGCAAGAGAATGACCTGATAGAAGGGACTCACACCGGGATGATGATCAAAATCCCTCTCATGGTAATCAAAGGAATGGCAAATCCAATAGCAAAGGTAAACGGAGTGCTGAAGATCAAGGAAGAGGACAACCATTCAAGAAGGCTAGAAATTCCAGGCATGAATCTAACATTGTTGACAATAAGCAAGATGAATATTATCTACCAGCTGCTCTATCTACCTTTGCTCCTTCGGACTCACTGGGAATTTGGCTTATTGATAGTGGTGCCTCAAGGCACTTCACTGGTTACAAATAAGTTCTCCATAATCTAATAGAGAAAGAAACTAACCTGGAAATTTTCCTTGGAGATAATATGAAATATCTCATGAAAGGTGTAGGCAATGTCTCTCTTAAATTGAATCAAGGTAATATGATCCACTTACAGGATGTATTATATGTACCTAACCTCAAAAAGAACCTGGTGTCCATTTCGACAATGGAAGACAAAGGCTACAAGGTGGCTTTCATCGATGGCAAGGTACATGCATGGAAAAAAAATATTAAAGATGCCTTCACTCTTGGGTTTCGAGTTGATTCATTATATCATGTTGGAGGAAGTCCGCTAGGTGTCATGTCTTGTGACACATCTCAAGCCTTGATCGTGAAATCCGAAAAGAAGATCAAGATCTTAAGGACTGATAATGGGACTGAATATGAATCTAACAAGTTTGATGACTTTTGTAACGAGGCTGGCATTAAGAGGGAAACTACTACACCATATACTCCTGAACAGAATGGTGTGGCGGAAAGGAAGAACCATACGATTGTGGAAGCCATCCATACCATGCTCCATGATCAAAGACTTCTGAAGTTTCTATGGGCCAAAGCTGCAAACACCGTCGTATATGTACAAAACCGATGCCCTCATCAAGCATTTGGTTCCAAGACTCCTAAAGAAATGTTCACCAGTAAGAAACCTGACGTATCTCATTTTAGAATTTTTGGAAGCCCTATATAATTTCATGTTCCAAATAAGAAAAGGAATAAATTGAGTGCATCTGGAAAGAAAGGAATCTTCGTGGGCTATGGTGAAAATACTAAGGGCTGTAGAATCAATGTAGCTAGTCAAAGGGAAGTTGTAATTAGTCATGATGTCACCTTTGACGAAGATATGGCTCTCATCAAGGTGAACAATCTTCCTACTTCAAGGAGCTCTCAAGAAGCTGACACCAAGGAACCAAAAGAAAAAGATAATGTAACAATACCCGATGTGGATGAACCCATGGATCCTATTGATCCACCTAACCCTTCCTCTTCTAGGAAGAGGCCCTCTTCGCTTAGGGGGCTACTCAATGATGCTGAAGGACACACTACACCCCAAGGATCCTTCTATGAAAGTAAGAAACCTAACAGGTATCACGGATACCTGACCATCATGAGCATGATCATACAAAATGAGCCTTCATCATTCTCAGATACCGTCAAGCATCAAGTATGGAAGGATGCTATGACCGAAGAATATGAGTCTATTATGAAGAATGACGTCTGGGAAGTAGTTCCCAGACCCCAAGACAAGACAGTTGTCACTTCTAAATGGCTTTACAAGATAAAGCATGCAGCTGATGGAAGTACAGAAAAGTATAAGGCTCGTTTTGTCGCTCGTGGTTACTCCCAAAAGGAAGGAATAGACTATGACAAGATATTTGCACCTATTGCCAGATATACCACCATCCGCACAATCATAGCCCTTACAGCTTCACAAGGATGGAACCTACGTCAGATGGATGTCAAGACCGCATTCTTGCATGGTTCAATCAAAGAAGAGGTCTATGTGGAGCAACCCGAAGGATTTGAGCTTTATGATCGAAAATTTCATGTATGCAGGTTGAAGAAGGCTCTCTATGGGCCGAAGCAAGCACCCCAAGCATGGTATGAGAGGATCAATAGCTACTTGATGAAGCTGGGATTCACTAGGAGTGAAGCCAATCCTAACCTTTACTTTAAGTTTGAAAATGACAAGCCTCTCATACTGGTGCTGTATGTGGATGACCTCTTTCTAACAGGTGCAGACCCTCTCATTCACAAATGTAAGAGGAAGTTGGCTTCTGAATTTGAAATGAAGGACCTAGGACTGATGCACTATTTCCTAGGACTTGAAGTCTGGCAGAAGCCAAGGGAAATTTTCCTATCTCAAGGAAAATATGTGGTGAAGATATTGGAAAGATTCAGTATGGTGGACTGCAAACCTATTACTACCCCAATGGAGCTTGACTTTAAGAAGTTAAGGGGTAGCACTGCTAGACTTGTTTTACGAAATGCCACCGAGTATCATCAACTTGTTAGAGAATTAATGTTCTTAGTGAACTTTCGTCTAGATATATGCTTCGCAGTCAACACGTTGAGTCAACATATGGTTGAACCTCACCACATACATTGGATTGGTGCCAAGAATCTGTTGAGATATCTTCGTGGCACAATTACTTATGGGTTAAGATACACTGCCGGAGATGAGAGACTACTTGGATATACTGATGTTGATTGGGCAGGAAATGTGGTGGACCGTAAGAGCACTTTCGGGTGTTGTTTCTCCTTGGGATCTGTTTTGATATCCTGGATGAGAAGGAAGCAGAATTCGGTGGCTTTGAGCACCGTCAAAGAAGAATATATTGTTGCTAGCATGGCCTCCCATGAGGCAGTCTGGTTGTGAGAGCTCTTCAGTGAGCTGTTTCGATTTACATTGGATACCACTGTGATCCTATGTGACAACCAGAGTGGGATTTGTTTGTCAGAGAATCCCGTATTTCATGATCGCTTCAAGCATATCGATATCAGGTACCACTACATTCGAGATATGATGCAGCGAGGAGCAAAAAGGCTCCAACATATCGGTACAGATGAATAGGGTGTCGACATTCTAACAAAGCCCCTAGGAAAGGTCAAATTCCTGACTTTCCGAGAACGACTTGGTGTTGTTCAAAGACCCTTTGATGAGGGTCTTGTATGATGTATTGAGCTTTGGGAGCTCCAGGGACGTGCAGGGTACTTCTTGGAGTGATATATGACCACAGGGTGACTCACCATCCCCTGGTGGTGTACATGCACAGGGTAAAAGAATCAAAACTTTCCCTGTGACACCTCGTGGCAACTATGTAGCAGGATGATTGGTCCTCCTGTGAGGTCTGGATGATGTGTTCTCCATGACGATTATTTAGCAGGATGATTAGTTCTCCTGTGAGTTCTGGATGATGTGTTCTCCATGACGATTGTGTAGCAGGATGATTAGTTCTCCTGTGAGGTCTGGATGATGTGTTCTCCATGACGATTGTGTAGCAGGATGATTAGTTCTCTTGTGAGGCCTAGATGATGTGTTCTCCATGGAGATTGTGGACAAGATGATTCGCTCTCTTGTGGGACAAGATGATTTGCTCTCCTATGGACAGGATTGATTAGTTCTCCTGTCGAGGCATCCTACCCATGTTATCTGGAACTCATGGGAAGTACCTCCCATTTGATCAATGAGCAGGGAAATGAGGATAGGGACCATAGTAGTACCGATGGACGCATCATTTTATCTACCGTACTCCCTATGCTAGGATGACCTTCATTGATCTGGGATCAATGATACTAGTCTGGGACTAGTGGTAGGAGTTGTACCCACTATGACACTGACTTCGGGTCAGTTGAGGACTAGTCTGGGACTAGTGGTACACACTCAGAGACTGAATTTGAGTCAGTGAAGGATGATACTGGTCTGGGACCAGTGGTAGGAATTGTACCCACTATGACACTGACTTCGGGTCAGTTGAGGACTGGTCTGGGACCAGTGGTACACACTCTGAGACTGACTTTGAGTCAGTGGAGGATGCTATGATACATACTCAATCATTTCTTCCTCTTGATAATTCGAACAAAGCAAAGCAGATCAGAACAAGGCAGAACAGAACAGAGCAGAGCAGGTAGAATAGAGCAGAGCAGAGTCGGGATCAAGCTATACAGGGCAGTGCATTTGATAGATGAATAGTAGCGACCAACAGACGAATTGTAGATGGAGTTCTCCCTAGTTGAGAGGGAGTGTCAAAATTGGAAACTAGGGCCAAACTCCATGAGGGTCATCTTATTCATGGCTGATAATATATTTATTAGATTCCTCTCGTCGAGAAGTGTAGGATTGATCTAAATATCATCTGATTCCGATAAGTATTTATGGAGATATGAATTTATTTTGATTATGGAATAATTATCAAGCCGACCAACAACTCATGTAGCCTCAGAAGCCCAACAGACGCATCTATTCATCATCAACATTTGTGTATAAATATAGGAGGTCTTTTCCTCTTTTGAACACACTTATCTAATCACATCTCTCTCTGTCTCCCCTGCATAGAAAAGAGGCTCTTCTCCTACTACGTAGAAAGATACTCTTCTCTCACACGTGTGGAAGGAAGATGCAAAATTTAGGGCTGCAACTACAGATCCAAAGTTTGACCAGCGTTGACCATCAGGTCTCCTCCTCTGAACTGCATTGTAGGTCCATCTAGACCTCCCCTGAAGGCCACATTTTTCGGTGGTTGAATCAAGTCGATCCGACAGTCAGTTTGCGAGATATCGACTACCCTAGTTTTGATGATGAAGCCGCTAATGCTGATGCTGCTAATCTAGGGTTTGCTACTGCTGATATGAATCAGATTTATTGTACCATTTCACTCTGTTGAATTATTGAAGATAAAAGAAGATTTGATTAAAGGGTTTCCCCACACATTGTGGGGTTTGTCCATGTCTAGCCGCCACATCTTATGTCTCTTGTCTTGGCTTGTTTTTTGTTGATCGTTTAATGTTCTATCTGCACTTTACTTATGCACATGTGATTGCTAATATTATAATAATAATAAGAAAGAAAAGTAAATTTCTCTAAGCATAGAACATACCATAACTTAACAAAGAGCCAGAACTGAGAGCTAAGAGCCAAAGCTTCAAGAGCTAGGGAATGACATGGTGTCGAACCCACTGTTTTTGTGTAAAACAGTAGGATTTGAGCCAAGAGCTTGTAAAAGGACATGCCATAATCCCAGAGAACCTAGTCAAGTTGACTAGAGCTCAAGGAGATGTAGCCCAAGAGTTTTGGGTGAACTCCAGATTAAATTGTTGTCTTATGTGCTTGTTTTACTGCTGCATTAGTTACTATTGTATGTATCTATAGATCACTTTCAGCACATTAATTTACAGCACCTGAATAATTAAAAACAAATACCAGCATACACCTATAGTTTCAAGCATTTCTTAATTCCGCATTGGTTAATCAATAAGACTTGGGAATATTTAAGCTTTGAAAGTGGGAGAGGTTCTTGTAAGTTGGACAAGAAGCCTAAGTGCCCCATTTTCAAATCAACCGTATATATTGAAGTCATGTTGGAGGAATTTGGAGAGTCAAACCAAGTCTTTCAAGATCTAAACTAGCAAAGTGCGAGTTGTTGATTAGCCTGCAGGGTGGGCAGATGAAGTCATATCTCGGGTGAAGACCTCCTGTATAGCCAGGTCAGGTTCGGGAACAAGTCGTGTCGGGTGAGTCAGGTTGTGCGGAGAGTTTGGGTCGTGTTGTGTACAATTCGGAGTTCAAGTCGTGCGGGTCGGGCAAGTCATGTAGAAGACCCATATCTATGCGAAGGTCGAACGAGTCGTGGAGGTCGTGCAGAAGACGCAGGTCATTCGGGCAGGTCATTCAGGTGAGGTCATTCAGTCGGGGCATTCAGGCTGAACATGCAGGCAGAATTGTGTAGAACGGGCATGGCATGTCAGCGACAGGGCACCTGGGCAGGGTCGTGCATAATTGACATGGTGTGCTAGAGCACGGTAGGGCGTCTGGGCAGGACGAGTTGAACAATGAACATTTGTAAAACTGAAAATTGGGGTTTCCAGCAGTAAAGGCAAGTGCAATATTGGTGTGAAGGCAGTGTGGGAAGCATTGGGTAGTAACACAGTAGAGTCACAGGTATGGGAAGCGAGCTGCACGATTTGGGAAGAACCTTGAGGCAAGTTCCTGGTGCAACCAAGCAACTGCCTACATGTTGTAAACTTGTAAAATATACTTGTATTATATTTTGAAGAATTTGTATATATTGTTGGGCAGACTTTACGGGAGTTGCCCCTCCCAAGTGTATGCGTATACTTGTGTTATGATTTTTGTTGCATATTGATGAAATATTAATTGAAGAAGATATAATGAATGTTTATTCCACTGCATTGTGAACACTTAGTGAAGAAATTGGTTAAGTGTTGAAATATGCATAGACCATGTACTCAAGTATTGGTGAAAAGAAAAAGTACAGTAGTGTCACACTCGCCTATAAGTGGTTGGAAGACTACCACTAGGATAGGGGTGTGACAAATGGTATCAAAGCTTGATTCAGGGTGAGTCGAACTTGATTTGAAATTGTAAAGCAAAGACCATTTTGCAAAAAATGGGCTTTATAGATATTTTGAGTTTTGAATATTGGCAGAGGCACACCATGGGGCCGAGTCAAGCTGAACAAAGTCCACTTGCAGAATTGAAAGATATTAAATGAAGATTGATGGAATTGATGGAAGAATTTTGTGTTACGAGAGAGGCTCTTCATGCATTGGCTAAGGGATCTCCGACATGAATAGAAGTGAATTCTATCAACTCATGGGGGAAGTGGACCGTATGGAAGCAGAAATGAGAAAGTTGGAGGAAGAGCAATGTGTGCTTTAGAAGAACGCAACCGAGATTGAAGCAAAACTAACTCTTGAGGAAGAGCGGGTCGTAGTTGTTACTCATGTTGAGGAGGAAGCCACAACATATAACGAAGAGGAGCTTGGTGGGGTGGAACCTACTATAGCTTAACCGAAGTTAGAGGATGTTTCAAATGTGACAACGAAAGAGGAAGAACTTGTGGTGATTGAACTAGCCCAAGTTGAGCCAAATTTGTGCACAAGGTAGACATTGATGATGTGAGGCACTCACATGGAGAGACCTCATGAAGATGTAAGTATTATTGTTACTTATGTTTTATTGGAGATTTTGGAGGATGGGCCATATGCAGGGATGGGCAAAGGGAGTTTTCCAATGAAATGGACAACCTTACCATGGATGACTATGATGAGACCTTGTGCATTGAGGCATGGAACATGGACTATTGCAGGACTTGTTGGGGCAATTTGTGACCTTAAAGCACAAGGTGCAAATTCTCGTGACAAGGGAGGAACATGATGAGCTTTGTGATGGATGAGTCATGCTTAGTTAGCCATATGGAGAATTGGCTAAGTTCCCGACATGACTCATAGACAGATTGGAGAGAGGGCACACCAGAGTTATGATGATATGATACTTGGGTGGACTTCTTCATGGCTAAGACCAAGAGGCAATCTTGGTGGACCTTTAGTGGGGGAGGTAGAGATGATGGAAGGAACCTGTGATATGATGTGATATGAGGTTTGAGTGACTGAGGGCACTAAACTTGGTTGAGGACGAGGATGTGATGACCGAAGTTGTGATGAATCTACTAAGATAGATTGACAGTTGGAGTCATGGACATCAAGTTGGATAGATGGATCATGGAAGACTTCTTGCAGGGACATTATGTAGGAGCACTAATAAAGATGTCACTTATGGGCATCCAAGGAGAAGTGCCAAGGTAGGGATGTTGTGTGGATGGACTTGTTGATGCAACATGGAGACATTTTTACAGATGATCTTATGGGGATGTTGTGCACATTTGTACAACAAGAGCATGGTTGGTTTTATGGGCAACCTATGAGAGTATTCATACAACCAAGAGAGCAGAGGCATCTAGCGATAGCATTTGAGACCGAGTCAGGCATGCTTGTCGAAGTGTTGGATGGAGATGATTCAGGGGAGCTCATGACGACTTGAGAGAGTTGCAGCTGATGGAGACTTCATATTATAGTGGTCTTGGAGTATCTAGTTCATTGAGGAGTTGAGGTCAGAGGTGTACTTGACTTTGATGCAATATGGGATGCATACCTTGGATACATTTATGGGGCGTGTTCGTGGGGAGTGACTTGATGGATATGATAGAGACGAGACACTTTGGAGTTGATGGAGTTGCAACGATGGGGATGCCTTGGTGGTAGCACTTGGGCATGGGTTGAGTTGATGAGACTTAACCAATTTTGATAGACATAGTGGTTGTTTGGTTTATGACCATGGGCAGCACATGGATGGGATGATGAGGCAGGTTTTGTTAAGTTTAGGTATGTTCTATGCTTAGAGCAATTTAATTCAATTTTCACAGTTAGCTCAATATCTTTTCCAGATTAGCCATCACATCAACATTAAAGTAAAATGCAAATAGAACATAATCATAAATCGTAGAAGACAAGCCAAGACAAGAGGACACAAGATGTAGCACTAGCCAGGGACAAACCCCAATGTGGGGAAACCCTTGATCAATTCTTCTTATATGTTCTTCAATAGTTCAATAGAGAGAGAGATAATACATTTACAACAGAAGTCAACACTTTGACTGATCTAGATAAGACCATAGATCATCTCTAAGAAGATGATACATGAGATCAGTTGAAGACATGTTGCTTCAACTAATTCTCCAAGGTGACTCCTTCACCTATCATTGTGTTGCATCTCGTCATCATGCTGCACCATGCTACACATGCTTGTTGTCCCATTGTGCCACTGCTACACAATGTCATGGTTGTCCCATTGTGCCACTGCTGCACTATGTCATGGTTGTCCCGTTGTGCCACTTCTGCACTATGTCATGGCTGTCCCGTTGTGCCACTGCTGCACTATGTCATGGCTATCCCATTGTGCCACTGCTGCACAATGTCATGGCTATCCTGTTGTGCTTTGCCATACCATAACAGCACCATGAATTTGCTGCATTAAATACTATTTGTCACATGTTGTACCATTGTACCATTGTTGTCCCATTGTGCACTATATGCCATTGACCATTGTTGTCCCATTGTTGTACCATATGCTGCACCAAGTTGCCTTTGTTGTCCCATTGTTGTATCATTGCAGCACCATGTAGCATTGTTGTCCCACTGTTGCACCATACATCTTGCTGTCCATGTTGCTGCACCATACATCTTGCTGTCCATACATCTAGTTGTCCATACTGTTGCACCATTGTTGCACCATACATCTTGTTGTCATATACTATGTTGTCTATAATGTTACAACATTCATCATAAGACTTGGATCTATCATTCATGACTGTGATTCAATCCAAACAGCAGATAGAGCATCCTTATTTAGAACAGCGTTAAGATGCCATCTCCATTAGGCAGCGTAGCAACTAGGTTTAGGGCATCTCTTCTCCTTAGACCTACGGCTAGGGTTTCTGCCTTCATTTCCATGGCTTTGTATTACTGCTTCTTCATAGGGCAGCGTTAGGGCTTCTCCATAGGGTAGCATTAGGGCTTCCTTCACCATGCTAGATCTCCCTTTCCTCCTGCGTATAGGGCTTCTTCATTAGGGCAGCGTTAGGGCTTCTCCATAGAGCAGCATTAGGGCTTCCTTCACCATGCTAGATCTCCCTTTCCTCCTGCGTCTAGGGATTCTTCATTAGGGCAGCGTTAGGGCTTCTCCATATTGCAGCGTTAGGGCTTCCTTCACCATGCTATATCTCCCTTTCCTCTTGCGTCTAGGGCTTCTTCATTAGGACAGTGTAGAACCTAGGGCACTCCCTCTAGATTACGGCAGCATTATCCCTTAGGATCTCTCCTCCTACTAAAACCCAAAGACAAGTATAGAGGAACAGATCCCAAGTGTGTGTTGAAATGACTTGAAGGCCACCTCTATTTATACTAAAACATCGAGCACAAGTGGGGTTTATTTGGTTGTTGGCCGTCCTTGACGAATTGTCCCATAACACTAATAAATTCATATCTCCATGAATACCTATCGGAATCGGATGATCTTTAGATCAATCCTACACCTCTCGATGAGAGGGATCCAAGAAAATATTAGTTGCCATTAATAAGATGACCCACATGGAGTTTGGCTCTACTTTCCAATTTTAACACTCCCTCACAACTAGGGAGAACTCCACTCATTGATCCATATGTCCAACTGTACTATCTCTGTCATCAGTTCCCTGCACTGCTCTGCTACGTTCTGCTGAGCTCTGCTCTACTTTGCTTTGCTCTACTGAACCATGAAGAAGAAGAATTGATCAAGAATGTCTCATACCATTCTCTACTGACTCGAAGTCAATTTCATCTGAAGAGAGTGTGTCATATCACTCTTACTGACCCGAAGTCAGTTTTATTGATCCCAAATCAATATCACAAGAGAGTGTCTCAAACGACTCATACCGATCCCAGATAAGTTGGAGGTCATCCTAGCATAGGGAGTACGGTAGATACAACAATGCGTCCATCGATAGTACTACTATGGTCCCTAACCCCATTTCCCTTCTCATTGATCATATGAGAGGTACTTCCCATGAGTCCCATACTACACGGGTAGGATGCCTCGACAGGGGAACTAATCATCATGTCCCACAGAAGAACTAATCATCCTGTCCCAAAGTCGCTTAGGGTATCACAGGGGAAGGTTGAGCCATTCACCCTATACATAGAACACTATTAGGGGAGGGTGATTTTCCCTATGGTCGTGTGTTGCTCCAGTAAGTACCCTAAGCCCCCCAGAGCTCCCAAAGCTCAATGCATGCAACATGCAGCACCCTGATAAAAAGGTCTCTCAATGATTCCAAGTTGTTCAGAAAAGTCACAAGTGTGACCTTTCCCTGGGATTTTGACAAAATGTTTGCGAATTTTACATCAATATCAATGTGATGGAGCCTCCTCGCTCATCGACTTACCATATCCCAAATAAGGTAGTATCTGATGTCTATCTGCTGGAGCAATCATCGAATACGAGATTCCTCAACAATCGAATCCCCTCTAGTTGTCACAGAGGATCACAATGGTATTCATCATGTGTACAAACATCTCACTGAAGAGCTTCCACAACCAGGCATCTTCACACGAGATCATACTCGTAGCTATGTATTCAATCTTGTCAGTGCTTATAGCAACCGACTTCTGCTTCTTGCTCATCCATGATATCGAAGCAGAATCCAAAGGGAACCAACACTGAGAAGTGTTCTAGTGATCCTCCACACTGCCTGCCCAGTCAGCATTCGAATAATCATGCAGCTTCATATTTCCGGCTGTGTATCTCAATCCATGAGAGATTGTGCCCCGAAGATATGTCAGAATATTCTTGGCACCAATCCAGTGAGGCTCAACCAAATATGAGCTCAACATGCTAACTACAAAAAATATATTCGGACGGAAGTTTACCAAGAACATCAATGCAAATGAGTTTATGAACCTCAAGAGGCATTTCCCAAATCTGGTCCAACATCATCACCATATAACTTCTTAAAGTTAAGATCCTCGAGGTAGTCACGAGCTTGCAGTTTACCATTCCACATCCGGAATCCAACTCCCTCTTACTTCTGCAAATGAGAGGGTCTGCACCTATCAGAAATTGGTCATCCTCAGAAGGTGTCGGTATGAGAGGTCTATCATCCACAACCTTTGAGAAATGGTTTGGATCAGTTTCACTCCTAGTGAATCTCAACTTCATCAGACAGCTTATCAATCCTCTCATACTAAGCGCGAGGTGTTTTGCTTCAAGCCATAGAGGGCTTTCTTCCACCTGCATACATGAGATTCCTGATGAATCTCAAACCCCTCGGGTTGTTCTAAGCCTGTGGACCTGCTACATGAGGGGAATGGTCCCCTTGTAAGATTTTCCTTCGGTACATATCAGATATGTACCTTCATGCTCTTTTTGAATTCACGCATCCTAGTCACCATCTGACTCACATCAGATGGGGCCCCACAATAAGTAGACCTCTGGTGCTATAGATGAGACGTGTCCACTGACATGGTCTCCAATGGACCATCCTGCAACTCGATACAAATTGCCAACCCTGAACCCATGAGAAAAAGCAACTTTGAAAATTTCATTTTCATACACGTACCTTTCCATCGATGAATACCACCCTGTAACCTTTGACTTCCATTGCCAAAATGGACACCAGGCTCTTCTTGAGTTCTGTAAATGAATCGAGTTACCCTCGTTCAATTAAGGGGTAACATTTCCTACACCTTTTCTGGGATAGGTGGCATCGGCTCCAAGTATAATCCTGTGATTGTTTCCATCTATACCAAATTAGAGAGAGAGCACCCTTCTATCCGATGGAGTGCCTTGAAGCACTACAATCAATAAGCCAGATTCCCAAAGAATCTGAAGGAGAGGGCCAGTACAAGATAACACTTGATTCTTCATACCTGGGGTTCCTTGCTTTCTTGAAGAGTCGGCCATTTTCTTGATGACCTACACCGTCATTCCTCTGATCATTGAAGATGTCCCTGGATGATTGTTTATCATCATCAAGTGATGTGACCCTTGCATTCGGACACTCCTTCGCATAATGTTCATATTTATTTCAACCAAAGCATATGCCTTTCCTTTCACCCTTATATCCAAACTTCCCATAGAAGTGATCTTCAAGTAGGCCATCAGAAACTTCTGTTGCACCATTCTGATAATATTCTCTGCTTCGACTTCACCCTTGGTGAATTAGAAGAGGGATGAGGAATCCATTGATCCTTTTGTCTTTTCCCAACTGTCTTCGGTGATTTCTCTTTCACTCTTGCTTGGGCTTTGTCTTCACCTCAGCTCTGATACCATGTTAAGTTTAGGTATGTTCTATGCTTAGAGAAATTTAATTCAATTTTCACAGTTAGCTCAATATCTTTTCCAAATTAGCAATCACATCAGCATTAAAGTAAACTGCAGATAGAATATAAACATAAATCGTAGAAGACAAGCCAAGACAAGAGGACACAAGATGTGGCGCTAGCCAAGGACAAACCCCAATGTGGGGAAACCCTTGATCAATTCTTCTTATATGTTCTTCAATAGTTCAGCAAAGAGAGAGAGATAGTACATTTACAATAGAAGTCAACACTTTGACTTATCTAGATAAGAGCATAGATCATCTCTAAGAAGATGATACATGAGATCAGTTGAAGACACGCTGCTTCAACTGATTCTCCAAGGTGACTCCTTCACCTATCATTGTGTTGCATCTCGACATAATGTTGCACCATGTTGCACATGCTTGTTTTCCCATTGTGCCACTGCTGCACAATGTCATGGCTATCCTGTTGTACCACTGCTGCATTATGTCATGTCTGTCCCGTTGTGCCACTTTTGCACTATGTCATGGCTGTCCCGTTGTGCCATTGTTGCACTATGTCATGGCTGTCCCATTGTGCCACTACTACACAATGTCATGGCTGTCCCGTTGTGCTTTGCCATACCATAACAACACCATGAATTTGTTGCACTAAATACTAGTTGTCCCATGTTGTACCATTGTACCATTGTTGTCCCATTGTGCACTATATGCCATTGACCATTGTTGTCCCATTGTTGTACCATATGTTGCACCATACTACACCAAGTTGCCTTTGTTGTCCCATTGTTGTATCATTGCACCACCATGTAGCATTGTTGTCCCACTGTTGCACCATACATCTTGTTGTCCATGTTGCTGCACCATACATCTTGCTATCCATACATCTAGTTGTCCATATTGTTGCACCATACATCATATTGTCCATACATCTAGCTGTCCATACTGCTACACCATACATCTTGTTGTTCATACATCTAGCTATCCATACTGTTGCACCATACATCTTGCTGTCATATACTATGCTATCTATAATGTTACAATGTTCATCATAAGACTTGGATCTATCATTCATGACTGTGATTCAATCCAAACTGCAGATAGAGCATCCTTATTTAGAACAGTGTTATGATGCCATCTCCATTAGGCAGCGGAGTAACTAGGTTTAGGGCACCTCTTCTCCTTAGACCTGCGGCTAAGGTTTCTGCCTTCATTTCCACTGTTGCGTATTGTTGCTTCTTCATAGGGCAGCATTAGGGCTTCTCCATAGGGCAGCATTAGGGCTTCCTTCACCATGCTAGATCTCCCTTTCCTCCTGCATCTAGGGCTTCTTCATTAGGGCAGCGTTAGGGCTTCTCCATAGGGTAGCCTTAGGGCTTCCTTCACCATGCTAGATCTCCCTTTCCTCCTGCGTCTAGGGCTTCTTCATTAGGGCAGCGTTAGGGCTTCTCCATAGGGCAGCGTTAGGGCTTCCTTCACCATGCTAGATCTCCCTTTCCTCCTGTGTCTAGGGCTTCTTCATTAGGGCAGCGTAGAGCCTAGGGCACTCCCTCTAGATTAGGGCAGTGTTATCCCTTAGGATCTCTCCTCCTACTAAAACCCAAAGACAAGTAGAGAGGAAGAGATCCCAAGTGTGTGTTGAAATGACTTGAAGGCCACCTCTATTTATACTAAAACGTTGAGCACAAGTGGGGTTTATTTGGTTGATGGCTGACCTTGACGAATTGTCCCATAACACTAATAAATTCATATCTCCATGAATACTTATCAGAATCGGATGATCTTTAGATCAATCCTACACCTCTCAATGAGAGGGATCCAAGAAAAATATCAGTTGCCATTAATAAGATGACACACATGGAGTTTGGCCCTAGTTTCTAATTTTAACAGGTGTAGACTTTCCCCTTTGACAGATTTGATGGATGGCATATTTCAGATGAGATGGAGGTTTATTCATGGACTTGGCCATGGCACATTGAGAGTTGGATTGATGGGAAAAGCTTTGGACTGATTTGAGGAGAGGAGCCTCTCACACATGGATGATGATTCTTAGATGGATGTATTTGGTTGATACATTACCACCGTACATGGACATTAGCATTGATGACAACATGTTATAGATGAGATGGGGACTACTCCTTGAACCTGGACATGTTTTACATTTGGATAGAGATGGGATAGATTCTTGATCGAGTTGATGTTGTGACAGGATGCTGGAGAAATGACTAATGATGGCATGAGGAAGTGCATTCTCATGGTTTGAGCATGACAATTGGACTGGCCATCTGATTAGTTTGAATCATGGGGGTCGGTAGTGTACTGAGATGTGTTTAGAGTTGAGTTGGAGTATCATGGGAACAATTCACATGATGGAGATACATGGTGAGTCGACATGATATATGTTGCAGTGAGAGAATGTAGCTTTAGTTGGAGGGACCAACCTTCCACGGTAGGGCAGCATGTGGATATTTCGACATATGTGGTTGATGATCATGGATTGAGGAGAATTTCCCCTTTTATGGAGTAATGAGCCTTGATGGAGGTTTATGCGATGGAGAGCAGAGTTGGACAATATGGACATTGGATGTTGGAGCTAGCGACATTGCAATGTTTTGATGATGATGTTGTTGTCGAGGATGAAAACCTTATTTAGAGTTGGGGAGGATGTCAAGACTTTGAGTCAACAGCACCCGAGAGAATCGAAAAACCGAACACATAGTACGGTATGCCTTGATGTGTGGCAGGCGCTTTCGTTCGGTTAAAGGCGACTCGGGTGGAGAGCGCTCGGTTATGTGCAACAACTTGGTATGGCGTTCGGTTAAGTGTGATGGGTGAACACACTTATAGTGGGCGCGCCCGTGTTGGGAGAGCGCTCGCCCATTTTATAGAAGACCGGTGGGCAAAGTGCGACGGGCGACCATGGAGGTGAGTCATAGAGCGACCGACGGGCAGTGCGATCGGTGAGTCGAGATGGGTGTGTGATGTGCGATGATGGGTGGAAAATCGGTTAAGTGTTGGAGCCGACCCATGGGTACGACGACACACACGAAAGGACACATTGGTTCATTATGCGGTGAAGATTTGCGATGGGTGGACAGGTCGGCCGATTGGAGATGGGCGGGACAACCCATGGGAATCCAAAATGACATGACCATTCAGTGAAATGTGTTGGGTTGTCAACCATATATGTTGAAGTTGTGTTGAAGGCATTTAGAGCATCAAACCAAGTCGCTCAAGCTCTGAAGTAGTGAAGTGTGAGTTCGTGAGGAGCCTGTAGGGCGGGTGAACGAAGTGATATTTCAAGTGAAAAACTCATGTACATCTGGGTCGGGTTCAGGTGTAGATCGTGTCAAGTGAGTCAGGTCGTGTGCCAAGATTGTAGGAATTTATAGGGTAAGTTCCTCAGACACAACACCAAAGGACACCGCTCACAAACAGATCACAGATCAATATACCAATATTGTTGACGTGGTTAAAACCCTCAAAGAGGGAAACAGTCCACGGCCTAAGCCAACGCAGCCACTTCAGGCAATTTATTAATAAAAGAATGAAAATTTACATAAGCTTCTCTCATGAACGGTTACCCTACAAATGACCCTCCATGCTCTTTAAATAGAGATCATGGACCCATCGAGTGTTAAGCCACGGATCAAGTGTCGGTAATACCAAGGAGAGAATGAACCATCGAATCACTACATATCGTGACCGTCGGATTGTAAGTTACAAAAGTACATAGTAAAGAAACACACTTTACCTAACTCTATACTAGACCAAGTTATACTTAACTACTTCCTATGTGTTGGAATATCCTAACAATTGGGTTGTGTCATGTACAATTCGGAGTTCGGGTCGTGTGGGCTAGGCAGATCATGCAACAAAACCGTGTCTAGACGAAGGCATCGAACGAGTCGTGGAGGTTGTGCAGACAGAGCATGTTGTTGGGTGGGTCATTCGGCTGAGGTCGTTTGTTCAGGGCATTTAGGGTGAATGTGCAAGTAGAATCGTGTGAAACAGGCAGGGCACTGGGCAGGGTCATGCAAAATCAGCAGGGTGTGCCAGGGCATCTGAGCAAGGCGAGTTGAATGATTGAACATTTGAAAAACAGAAAATTGGGGTTTCTAGCAGTGTAGGAAAGTGTAGTATTGGTGTTTCTAGCAACTAGGCAACTACCAACATGTTGTAAACTTTTAAAAATATACCTGTATTATATTTTGAAGAGTTTGTATATATTGTAGGTTATACTTTACAGGAGTGTAGGGTATACTTTACGGGAGTTTCCCCTCCCAAGGATATGTGTATACTTGTGTTATGATTTTCGCCACATACTGATGAAAGATTAATTGAAGAAGATATAATGAATGTTTATTCTACTACATTGTGAACACTTAGTGAAGAAATTGGTTAAGTGTTGAAATAGGCGTAGACCGTGTACTCAAGTATTGGTGAAAAGAAAAAGTATTGCGGTGCCACACCCGCCTATAAGTGGTTGGAAGACTACCACTAGGATAGGGTCATGACAAAAATGATCCTAGAACGAAAAAAATATGTGAAGAGGGCAATAGACATAATAATCTACAATAATTATAGTTAACTACATATATAATATATAATATATAATTTTATAATATTTATACTTTAATGAGAGCCAAATCAATATTTTAATTAAAAGACTTTCAATTCTACATATACATCTATATTTTAATTTATATATATAATTTTATAATATTTATATTTTAATTAATTTTAAAATATATATAGTTTAAATATGATTTAAGTTAATTTTAGGAGTTAATTGATATGAAATCTAAAAACCAATCTATTAGTGAAAAAAAGATCATAGCTTTTGTTTTCCTAATAATAAAAAAACACAACTTAGGTAAGTCTGTAATAATTATAATGAACCTAATAATTATATTCATTTTATAAATTATAAAATTTAATTGTACTATCAATAGTTCTCAAATATTTTTATAAATATTATTGTTTTGAGGATTATCAAGCATCCTCTAAGTCTAATGTTTTAATGCCAACCCCACATCTACTTTGCTTCCCAACAATGGCTCACTGTTTATTGGGCGTAGCATTCAATTCCACGTTAGAGACTCAAGTGCACAAATTGATATCATGCATGGGAACACCTTGTTCGCTACACAAAATAAGATTGCCAAATTGGCTTGGTGAGACTACCTATGTTATTCTTGGGATAAGATCCACAGTAGACCATTTTAAATTGATCACTATGTGATATTTTTTTCACATAGTGATTTCACAAAGTTTAGAAATTTGGAATTGTTGATATCAACACAAAGGCCTTCACGCCTCAACCTCAATCTATATAGTTTAAAAATAGATGTAGTTGTAGTTTAATTTACATTTTAATTAATTGACTCTCAAATCAACTATATCTACATCTTTTTTTTTTAACACATAAACATGTGTATATAAAATCCTACCCTTCGAGTTAATCTAAGAATTTTGAATAAGTTTACCCTTTTTCCAAAAATAAATGATATTAGTTTCGGTTACTAGTCCACACAAACTATGGTATAGAATTAGTTATTTTGGATATTTGTACCTTTAGACCTATTAAAAAAAATTGTAAAAATTCCCAACTAAATTATTATTTACTTATTGGAACAAACATAAGCACTGAATTAGACTAAAAGCAAGGAGAAAACTAGCCAAAACAACCTTTCACAAACCGAATATTGAAGCAACTACTAAAATAGAACCTTAATCCTAAGTATCTAACCATGTCATGTTAAAAATACCAACAATTTAATCCAATTTGTCACATTACAAACAATCTATTGTGATTTCCTATTTCTTTAGTTTGTTGCATTAAGTTATTGCTAACTACAAGGTGAGACTATATATTAATCTAATCTATTTAATTTCCTATTGCATTAAGTTATTGCTAAATATGAGAGAGAGATTGTAGATTAGCATACCTGTTTTTGATGATCCAAATAGTATTTAAATTTGAGATCGTTTGCATTTAAGAGCGTGCACAATCCCCCATTTTCATTTTCTTTATGACCACCTTTCTAATTCTTTGATATCTACCACAAGAAAGGTTCAATTTAAATTTAAATGAGCAAACTGAAACGCAATTGAAAATGCATCAAAATATAATTTAATCACATCATGAATAGAGAAAAAAATTACCACTGTTATATTAAATAGTAAATTAGATTTTCCAAAAGCATTAGACCCCTTTACAATTCTCTTCTACCTGTGAAAAAATCAAACAATAAAAATTTAGAAACTTGAAATTTAAATTTCAACCCACAAATTGAAAACTCATCGGATAAACATGGCTATGAACATTCTCCTAAACTACAGAGATAAAAATGTTTTTGTACATGTATCATTATAGAATGCAGATATAAAAATGTTGCCTCAGTAGCAAGCAACCTCATCTAAGCAAAAACATAGTTCACAACCCAACTTATTTTCAAGCTCCTCTGCAAAACGATATTCTATCTTGAGCTTCCTTTATTTGGCCTTAGATGTTATGGGAGTATTGGAACTTTTGACAATGATTAGGAAGCGAAGCTACTGTGGCGAAAGAAGAAGTGTGCCGTAGAGTAGAGCAGAACGTGGAGGAATCTGGGTAGGGTTATGAAGATTAACTCGACAAATTTATGAGGTTTTTTTTGACATATTTAATAGGCATATTTATCAACAACACATATTCAATTTAAATTTAAATGAACAAAAGTTATTCGACATATTTTATGCAACAAGTTAAATTTAAATGAGCAAAAGTTCAGAGCGGAGCAGAGCATAGAGGAGTCCGGGTAGCGGAGCCAACGGCTTGCTTTCTAAATACAAAATGGCATAAGGAGAAGCTTTCTGAGGCCATGAAAATTTTCTTTGTTAAGTCCCCTACAGTAGGAGGAGATGATAACCGGACTGTTGGAGAAATCATTCCATGTTGTCAAGATTGCCAAGAGAATAATATGACACTGAAGAAGAAGAAGCCAAGTAGAAGGTTCTTGGTTGATTGTCAGAATTTTCCATTCTGCAAAAATGTTATGTGGTTGCCTAGATGGATATTTGAGGCATTTGTAAACAGTCAATTAGGAAATACCTGCAAACCAAGTCCTGTTTACAAAGACCAATTCGAGTTTATACGAATGGAAATACATTCACTGTCATATGTTAGTGCCACTCTTAGTGATGAGCCAGTTTCATTAACACAAAACTGAACCACTTCCAAATAAAACTCAGAAATGAAGCAACTATAGATGATGATAATACTCAGGTTGTACCATTGTAGCAGAAATCTCTCAGGGAAATGTCAGCTACAAAGTGAAAGGCATGTATGAGGCAACAGCATAACTATTTGGGACATTCAAATACATAGGGCAAGGAAAGCTAACCACACACGAGCAGATATTGCCACATCTATGGTACAAATTGCTTGAAGACAAGCAAATTTTTTGGGTGGGAAAGACTATATTGTCCCCCATTTTTTGAGTTTGGTGTTATTATTTCCTCTCGCCTAATTGTCTCCTATAGGTTAGAGAGGACAAAATTTACTTTTACTTACAGTTGACTCATTTATGCTTAAAAAGCTTGTCTTATGACAACATGATTTGCTGAACAGTTTTCCAATCCAGGAGAATTTCCTTTCCTGTGCTCATAGGTGTTTGTCCCTGTATATAGAACATCCATTGTTGATTCAAAAGAAAGATCACTTGATTCCAAAACATAGTCACAAGATGTAGGCAACATATTTTCCCTGGCATTTCTATTGGTACCAGAATTTTGGTGCCTCATCAATTCACCCTAAAGGAACCAAGTATAAAAACAAATGGCATTAGAATCACTATAGGCCTCATCAATTCACCCTAAAGGAACCAAGTATAAAAACAAATGACATTAGAATCACTATATACATAGAAACTAACTCTAGATTTTGAAGTATGCTTTGCAGTCATGAATTAATCAAATGTTTGTCAATGTTTACAGCCTTCAACATGCGTGACTGCACATGACGTACACAAATATAGTATATACATACAAACTAACTTTGGATTTTGAAACTAAGCTTTGCAATTTTGAATTAATTAAAAGTTTGTTAATACTTACAAGCTTCCACATGCATGACTGCATATCTAGCAAAAAATGTTGTTATGGACCAATAACACTCCCAGGTCTAACTACTCTTAAATATCCTAAAACCTGTTTCAAGCCAATAAACACAAGAACTTATTTAGAATACAAAATGCCATTTAAAATCCTGCTTCTATATCCCATGCAACACACTAAGTTATAAGCAATAATTGCATCATAAAAAAATACCAATGCTAAGTTAGAATCTAGATGGACAAAAGGATAAATAAATCAATTCAATTTGTGGAAGGTTTGTTTTGATTCCAATTTAAAACTGATGTCTAGTTTGATAGAGAAAACATGCAAAGGATCTTGATTCTGGATTCCAATATTTAGGCTATTTGGCAGTGGATTTCTGCAGCTAATTGCATGGTGGAATGCTTTCTTTCTATAATTTGGATTTTCATCTTGGACATTTGTCACCTGGATGATCTGAAGCATGAGATAGGAAGCAAGTTAAAATTTGCCAAACCCCCCAGTTTTATGAGGCAGCTAAAATTATTTTTAATGATTTGTGCAGGTTTGGTATCAGATGCATTTCATTTAACTCTTGGTTGTGGTGTTTTGTTTTTTTCCTTATTTGCAAAGGTGTATTTAATTTAACTTTTGGTTGTAATGTTCTGTGTTTTTCCTTATTTGCAATGGAAATTGCCAAGAAGAAACCTGATGATGTGTATTCATATGGGTGAGTTCACTTCTGGGGGTGGATGTGGGTCATCTTATTTATGGCAGCTGATATTTTTCTTGGACCCCTCTCATCGAGAGGTGTAGGATTGATCTAAAGATCATTCGATTCCAATAAGTATTCATGGAGTTATGAATTTTTTTCGTTATAAGACAATTCGTCAAGGTCGGCCAGCAACCAAATAAACCCCACATGTGCTCAACGTTTTAGTATAAATAGAAGTGCCTTCAAGTCATTTCAATACACTTGGGATCTCTTCCTCTCTCTACTTGTCTTTGGATTTTAGCAGGAGGAGAGATCCTAAGGAATAACGTTGCCTTGATCCAGAGGGCAAAACGCCGGAAGTGCCGGAAAAGTCGAAACTGCCAGAAAAGCCGAAACTGCTGGAACTGAGAGAAAATCCGGAACTGCCGGAAAAGACGGAACTGCCGAAAAAGCAAGAACTGCCGGAAAAGCAGGAAAATCTAGAAAAGCCGAAAATGCCGGCCGGAAAAATCGGAACTGTCGGAAAAGCCGAAACTGTCGAGACTGTCAGAACTGCCGGGAACTGCCGGAACTACCAGAACTACCAGGAACTGCCAAAACAGCCGGAGCATTTGTCTCCGAAGGAGAGCAGTATGCAAGGGATAGCTAACTAACATTGGGACAGTTGTATGGTACTTAGCAGCAAATACACCAAGCATGCAATATTACAACTAGCGTGCAAAGGACAACTAGCATGCAACAACAAGCATGCCATGGACAGCAAGCATGCTAGGGACAGCAAGCAAGCAAGGGACAACAAGCAAGCAAGGTGCAGCCAACACATAGGTCAGGATGGCAACATGGTGCAGCAATGGCACATAATGCAGTACAGTGATGGGTACAGTCATGATTAATGAAGCGTGATGAGATGCAACATAGTGATGATGGGTGGAGCATGGTGCAGTGCGGTGAGGTGCAATATGATGACGAAATGCAGCACAATGATAGGTGAAGGATTCACCTTGGAGAATTAGTTGAAGCAGCGTGTCTGCAACTGATCTCATGTATCATCTTTTTAGAGATGATCTATGCTCTTATCTAGATAAGTCAAAGTGTTGACTTCTATTGTAAACGTACTATCTCTCTCTCTCTGTATTGAACTGTTGAAGAACATATAAGAAGAATTGATCAAGGGTTTCCTGACATTAGGGTTTGTCCCTGGCTAGCGCCACATCTTGTGTCCTCTTGTCTTGGCTTGTCTTTTGCGATTTATGTTTATGTTCTATCTGCAGTTTACTTGAATGCTGATGTGATTGCTAATCTTGAAACGATATGGAGCTAACTGTGAAATTTGAAATAAATTTCTCTAAGCATAGAACATACCTAAAATTAACAACATGGTAGTATGCAAGTGCCTGACTGAAAATAAGTCAAAGTGTTCAGTATTCTTACACAATCATTTTACTCTACCTTCAAGCCCTTGGCCTCTCCCATGATATGTTTTTCTCCTCAAGAGTCAACACTAGCTAGAGACTCCCAATCTTTTGAATATGAAGAGAACTGTCAAGTTTATATTCTGGCATAGACAGAATTGGTGAATGTCACAATTTAAAAATTATATACATAGATGATAATAGCTGCAATCTCCGTAAAGGGTATGCCTAGAATTTGTGAAAATTCATCCATGTTTGATGTTTCATTTCTGCAAAATAATAATATTTTTTGTGTGTTGCATTTAGCTTTATGGGTTTGGTTTGGAACTAAATTGTGGTATGGGGAAATGGGTATGAGTGCTTGAAATGGAAATGTGACCGCTCAAACATTTGGAAACAGGGAAACATGGCATTACAAAATAAGAATATATAACTTAGGAGACATGGAAACATGATGTCACAAAAAAGAATATATATTGAAAATTTGAGAGAAAGCATCATTAACAAATGAGCAAGAACATTTAAATGTCAAGAAATGTTTCAGCTCTCTTATATTGGGATCTTCATCATGAGTATCACACTCTACCTCCTTTTCTAGCTTTTTCCTCTGCCTTGATTCTCCAGGAACATCAGCCAAATATGGTAGAAAAAGTTCACTAGGCCTAATCAATGATTTTGGCTTGAGTGAAGGGTACATTTTCGCGAAGGTTCGGGTACATGACAGGCTTGGTGATCTTGATTAAATGCCAAATTTGATACCCTCATACATGATAGAATGCAATGAAAATGTTACATTCCTGCCAATATTAAAATATTGAAAATTGTCAAGACCGCTAAATTTTGAACAGGATATGAAATTATACTTTCTCCATATGGAGGCTGATGAGGTTGGAAACACTTTCAAAAAACCTAAAACAATTAATGCTTATGGAGGCTGATGAGGTTGGAACCCCTTTCAAACACCATGTTAATGTCTTAACGTAAAAGTTGACATTTCCTTTATTCCTTTTCTACTCTTTTACTTAAATTTAGGTAGAAAGATAGAAAAGGGAAGATAAAGGAAATTCCATCTTTCTCTTTCGTTTAAGTAAACGGATTTTAAAGGAAGATGAAGGAAATGTAAAGTTTACTTCAAGAATTCAACTTTACCATCAATTGCCAGCATTTTTGGTCAAACCCAGTCAAAAACCAAGTAAAAGAATCACTAAACCATTTTGGAAATCCACTGTATTGATTGTGGTATGGTATGGAAATGTGTTTCATGCTTTATGAAATGTGTTTCCCATAGGTGGGAGACGTGTATATTGCCTGAAATGTTTTTCTGGACCATACCACACGTTTCAGTATGGAAACATACAGGATATGGCCCTCACCTACAAATATCCTAGAACACAGGTTTGGAAGTATTAACCTTTAAGTTTGTTGCATGGATTTACTTGCATCAATTTTAAGTAGATGTTCTTTGTGTTTTTTCTAAATTTTTTGAAAACTTAAGAGTTCTATATCAACTCTTGGATTCCAAATTTGATTTAGAGAAGTATCTTTTGGTCTTGTGTCAGTGTACACAACTAAGAAACTCATAAACAGTACATAGCAGTAAATAATCATGATAATGAAGCTCATGACAGGAGACATGACAAATAGCGTGTGTGAAAAGTTGAAATTAGTACAAAACATGATAATAGGACAATCATACTACCAAATTGAAGACATACTTTAGTGAATACAAAATGCCGAAAACTCCTTGTTCATTGGACTCCACGAAAACCACTACAAAACACTTTGGGATTTACATGCATGCAGTCTGTAAAGATATTAGATTGTCATATTTCAGATTATAAGGGTAATTGAGAGGAGTTTATTCAAACATTTAGTACCCAAGTTGAGTAACTACTATCTAATTGTTTTCACATTGCTTAAGATTGGGATGCTGGAAGAATCGGACTTGAATAACTCTTGGAAACCCATGTACAATGTGTAAAAGCCAAGATGACTGCCAAAATTAGAAGACCAAGAGTGTGAAAATTCTATCTCTGCAGCAACTAATTTACTTTTCCTACTTATTCCAAAATAAGTTATTTATGAAATTACTTCAATAAACATTAAAATAAATATTGATGTAGATATCACACTGTAATAGAGAAACAAACATATGCATAAGAATCAACACATTGACACAATTATTTTGGACAATAGTCCCCAGAAAAACCCAATTTGGGAAAACCGGTGCAACAAGGGAGGTTTTTATTAGTCAGCAATTTTTCAGTACAACAGGGTGCCAAACTGGCTTACCCACAGAGAGAAACTCTCCAGCACTTCTCCCAATCCCAGCGTCAGCCCGACTGTCCTCTGCATGGCTCTTAGACCCTCTGCGTCAGCCTTGGGCCTCTCTGCGTCACCCACGCAAGCCCAGTTAGTGACCGCACAGTCTCCTGTTGTCTTTGCGTCTGCACAAAATGCCTCAGCGCTGATCTCTAGTGGTTGATCTTGTCTCTCTGTTCCGTACTTGTTGCCTCCTGACTGCTCACCAGACCACTGGTTCAATTTCTCAGCTAACCCTACTCCAGAAATTGAACTAACTGGTCTCCCTCGTTGTGTTCTCCAAGTGACCCTCAAGCCTCCTCTTATACTTTTCTCGTTGACAAATCAACAGCCGAGATTAAGTCCCTAATCAATGGCTAAGATTAGATCTGGCTTGATCCGGACCATTCTAACACAGTTTTATGTTAATTCACATTAATATTTTATTTTCCCTAATTTAGACTTAGGGACTTCATTAAAAAGATTAATTATTTTAATATCTCCCAAACTGTTTAGAATCTGCCCAAACCCTTTCTAGGTATTGGAGATCTCATGTGCCTTAGCCTCTCCACCAATTTTTGTGGCTAGATCACATTTGATGCTACCTCAAATCAACACTTCGTCTTAGCGATGAATGTGCTTTAGCAATACTCCTCACTGACCATCACCCTGATCATCCGGCATCGGTCCCTATGCTGATGTTAGGCCTGTTGCCCATCATCCTTTGCACTGCTGCCCATGGCTCTGCCACTGCCACTACCACTGCTGCATCTGTGTTGCTATTGGTCCTTTCTCCCAACAATGCAACTCCCTCTGCATCAGTGCTGCTATCACTCCTATTTCTGCTTTTGAAACGGTTTCTTCACCATCCCCATCTTTTCTGTGAAGTAGTCAAACTTTGTCCTTCCAAGGGCCTTGGTGAGGATGTTGCCACCTATGCACTTGTAGGAGTGTAGCTCAACTGTACAGCTCCTCGTTGGACACAATCTCTGACAAAGTGACACCGGATATCAATATGCTTCGACCTATCATGAAACACTGGATTCTGAGAGAGCTCTATGCAACTCTGATTATCGCACATGATCCTGGTCGCCTCCATATTCTTTCTGAATAGGTTCACCAGCAGTTTTCTAAGCCATATGGCCTCACACGAAGTTGTGCTTGCTGCCATATATTCTGCCTCAAATGAGCTCAGAGCCACGGACTTTTGTTTCGTACTGCACCAGGAGGTCATTCCTGATCCAATGTTGAAATAGTACCTAGAGGTACTTTTCCGATCCACTGAACTTCCTACCCAATCTGCATCAGTAAATCCACTCAAACTGATATCCTTACCTTTAGTGTACAAGAGCCCATAATTGACTGTTCCCTGTAAATACCTGAGAAAGTGTTTGGTTGTTGCCCAGTGTGCCCTCTTTGGTTCCACCATGAACTGACTGAGGGTGTTTACAACGTAACAAATGTCTGGCCTAGTATTGACCAGATACATCAGGGACCCTATGAGCTGCCTGTATAGGGTGGGATCGACATCCTTGCCTTCTAATGCATCAATCTTCTTCTATTTGGTGATCATTGGCATAGCCATAGGTCTAAAGTCCTCCATCCTGAATCTTTTCAAGATTTCTGTAGCATACCTCCCTTGCCCAAGGAAGATTTCTCCCTTCTGCTGCCAAACTTCCAACCCTAGGAAGTAGTGCATTCGTCCCAAATCCTTCATATCAAATTTTGTGGCTAGATTCTCCTTGCAGCCCCCAATGAGTCTGGATGATATTGTCAGAAAGAGATCATCCACATACAATACTAAGATTAGTGGTTCGTTCTCTACAACCAAATAGTAGAGATTCGGATCCGCGTCACTCTTGACAAATCCCATCTTCTGCAAGTAGCCATCTTTTCGACCATACCATTCTCTTAGTGCCCGTTTCAGCCCATACAAGGCTTTCTTCAATCTGCATACATGAGACTTCTTCTCACGAGCTTCAAAACCCTTTGGTTGTTCAATGTATACCTCCTCTTCTATTACCCCGTTCAGAAATGTCGTTTTGACATCCATCTGATGGATCTCCCATGGGCTGCAAGAGATATCACAGTCCTAATAGATGTATACCTGGCTACCGAGGTGAAGGTCTCCTCATAGTCAATCCCTTCTTTTTGAGCATACCACTTAGCCACAAACCTGGCTTTGTATTTTTCAACACTGTCGTCTGTAGCATATTTGATCTTGTAGATCCATCTTGAACATACCACTGATATGTCCTGAGGCCTTGGCACCACCTCCCAGACATTGTTTACCATTATGGAGTTGTACTCCTCTACCATCACATCTAGCCAAACCTGATGTTGAGCTGCCTCCTTGAAACTGGCAGGCTCTCCATCCTGAGCTACTAATGCTTGATATCTATCTGGTTGTTTTTGCTCCCTCTTATTGTTTCTTGGCGCACCGATGAAGTCCTCTGCATCTCGTAGAATTTGACGAAGTTCCCTGCTAGTTCTTCCTCTACCAGCAAGTGCCTCTGTTAGCTCTTCCTCTTCATCCTGAGAATATTCCTAACCTGAGGAAGAATTTTTTACTTCTATTGGTTGAAGAGGATTAACCAACGGCTCCTCCTTCGACTGCCCCTCAGAAGGCATCTCACGAGATCTTCTAAAAGCCTTGTCCTCCATGAACTTTACATCTCGCCATACTACTACCTTCCTGCTCCCTGGAAGATAGATTTTGTATGCCTTAGTGTTCTTGCTATATCCCACCAGATATCCCTTTTCCATAGTTTGATCCAACTTCTTCCTCTTTTCTTCGAGTATGCAACAATATGCTAAACTCCCAAATATCCTTAAATGATTGACTTCAGGTGTCTTTCCTGTGAAGACTTTCTCTAGTGTAATCTTGCCCAATGCCCGATGAGGAGTCCTATTCTGAACATAGACTGTTGTGTTGCATTCTTCCGCCCACAGGAATTTTGGCATATCCTGATCATACATCATGGCCCTCGCTGCTTCTACAATAGTCCTGTCCTTTCTCTCTGCTACCCCATTTTGCTCTAGATTGTAGGGAGTTGTCCACTCTCTTCTGATACCCTCCTTAGCGTGAAAATCAGTGAAGTCCTTATCGACATATTCTCCACCATTATTTGAGCGCAAAAATTTTATTTTCTTCCCAGTTAGATTCTCCACCAGAGCCTTGAACTCCTTGAATCAATAGAAAACCTCATCCTTGGTTTTCAAAAAATAAATCCAAGTTTTCCTTGACTTGACATCAATGAAGATAAGGAAATACTCGACACCACTAAGAGCTTTGACGGACATAGGTCCGCAGATATCTGAGTTTATCAATCCTAGTACACTCTTGGCCCTGTGTTTGCTCCTAGGAAATGTTGCCTTGGCATACTTCCATAGAGCACATCCCCTGCATACATCATCTCGTTCCGTACTCAGATCCGGAACTCCTGTTACAGTGCTCCTGAAAATTCTCAGACCTCCATGGTGCAAGTGACCCATTCTTATGTGCCATAGTTCGTTCAAGTCCTTGTCTCCATGACTGCCTATTAGTGCCATTGGTGATTCTAGTTGTAATTTATACAACCGATTACTTTTGATCCCAATCTACACTTTCTTTTTCCAGCTCAGGTGTTTGACATATACCTTCTCCTTGATGAAGTAGACGTCATAGCCCTTGCCTTGTAGTTGCAACACAGAAAGTAAGTTCATCCCCAATCCTGGTACATGCAGCACATTTGTAGCACGGAACCGTTCTCCCGATTCTGTCTGAAAGAATATGGTACCCTTCCCTACTGGAGTACACTTTGCCTTGTTCCCCATGGTGAGCTGAAAGTTCATCTTCTCTTCTCGATATTTTGAGAAACACTCCCTGATTCCCGTCATATGCCACGAGGCTCCACTGTCTATATACCATACCTCTGATGATGCAACACTAGTCATACACGCCACTTCTTCTTCCAGCCTAGAAGCTAACATAGAGAAATCAAAATCTCTTTCTCTTGTGCAATCTTCTGAAAATCTGTGTGAGTCCCCTGACATGGATGCCTCTGCATCGTGGTCTTGACCCATAGCTGATTTTCCCTTCTTGTCTCTGATTACTTGCTCTGGTACCATGTGAAAATTCTATCACTGCAACAACTAATTTACTTTTCCTACTTATTCCACAATAAGTTATTTATGAAATTACTTCAATAAACATTAAAATAAATACTACTGCAGATATCACACCATAATAGAGAAACAAACTTATGCACAAGAATCAACACATTGACACAGTTATTTTGGACAACAGTCCCCGGAAAAAACCCAATGTGGGAAAACTGGTGCAGCAAGGGAGGTTTTTATTATTCAGCAATTCTTCAGTACAACAAGGTGCCAAACTGGCTTACCCACAGAGAGAAAAATTCTCCAGCACTTCTCCCAATCCTAGCATCATCCCAACTAACCTCTGCGTGGCTCTCAGACCCTCTGCGTCAGCCCCTACTTGACTGCGTCAACCCTGGGCCTCTCTGCGTCACCCATGCAAGCCCAGTTAGTGACTGTGCAGTCTCTTGCTGCCTCTGTGACTACCCGAAATGCCTCAGCGCTGATCTCTAGTGGCTGATCCCGTCTCTCTATTCCGTACTTGCTGCCTCCTGAGTCCTGACTGCTCACCAGACCACTGGTTCAATTTCTTAGCTAACCCTGCTCCGGAAATTGAACTGACTAGTCTCCCTCAGTGTGTTCTCCAAGTGACCCTCAAGCCTCCTCTTATACTTTTCTCGTTAACAAATCAACGACCGAGATTAAGTCCCTAATCAACGACTAAGATATTGCAATTTTTCACAGTAAACAGATATGAGTATTGGACAAGGACATCAAGTATGGTGATTTATTACTTCAAGTCAGGAAAATTGTGTATAAGTTTGAACTAGATTGGGACTTTATCCATGGAAATTGGCCAATATCTTCTTGGGAAAGTTTAAAATGACTTTTTCAAATATAATACTACCATAGCCAGTCCTCAATTCTCTCAAGTTTTTCCATCTACCTTGAACATCCTCAATCTGTGTTTTTCACTATACTTCCTCTGAACTTCAGCGTTCAATTTGGAGGGAAGGTTTTTGCACTCTACCCAAGGTGTTATAATTTGTGTAAGTGGATGTAACAGTGATAACCTCATCCAACAACAAAACCTAAAATGCCTTAGGATCTAGTACCTCGTCTCAATTACATAAATTGTTGCTCCATGAACTGGATCTAGTACTTCATCTTAATTACACCATGTTTCTCCATGGACTCAATATGGTACTTCCTCTTAACTACATCAAGTTGGTTTATCCATTTACTTAAGCTGAAATTCATCAATCTGGTTTTTACCTGTACCACTAAACTTCATCAATGTGTTTTTTCACTGTACTTCATTGATTGAAATGATCCAATATTTTTAGCTAGACCTCGTCATCAATTCATTAAGAAGGTGCAGTCTATTTGTGTAGCAATAAATAGTTAAAAAATATATAGATACCAAACTTGGGTTTCTCAGTGGCCTGCACACTGACTATTCCTATTTTTGGATCCAACGAAATTGTCAGTCAGGTTGTGCTCTAGCAGTAGATCAGTGGAAGTTTAGTAGAAATAAAACTTGGTCAAGCACCATGTGTTTTTTCATCGATGTGCTTTTTCACTGTACTTCATCAATTGAGATTGCAAAGATCCATGATTAGTATAAAATATAGGATATATACCTACTTCACATTGGAATGAACCTATAAATCTCAACTTATATACCAAAAATTGGAAGTGTGCATGGCCTTTGTTCTTCACTAAAATAATCAAGACAATCAATTCAACTTATATACCAATCATTGGAAGAGTGCATGGCCCTTAGTCTTGCCTCGAATAATCAGGACAATCTAATTGACATTGTTAAGTTAGACTTGTGCATGTTCTCATCAATTTATTAAAAATAACCAAAAAGATATCTTATGCCAGGCTTGAGCTGGTTAGTGCCCTGCACACTAAGTTGCCCTAGTTTTCCGATGGGTTGTGGTCCATCTGTAAACTGGTAGAATTCTTAGTTAGGCTAATAGTCCAGCAGTTGGTCAATAAAAAATTGTGTTGCTTATACCAAGCTTGACCTGCTTAGTGGCATGCATGCTGCATTTCCCTGTTTTCCGAAGGGATGTGGTCTAGCTGTAGACTGGCAGAATTGTCAGTTAGACTGTGGTCTAGAAGTACATTAGAGAAAGTTTCTTTACTTATACCGAACTCAAGCTACTCAGTGGCCCGCATACTAAGTTCCCCTATTTTCTAATGGGACATGGTCCAGCTGTAGACCTGCAGAATTCTCAAGCGGGTTGTGATCAACCAATAGATCAGTGAAAGTTTAACACAACTCCTAGGTTGTGGCTAGCACTAGTTCAGTTAAATTTTAACACAATTAATGGTTAGGAATGATGAGCAACAAATCAACCTATCCCTGTCAAGGGAAGAAGGATAACTAGCCCACAAAACGCATCATTCCAGTTATTAAAAATCCAGTCTTGTTCCAATAAAAATTATAAACAAGAAACAGGGGAGAAAGTGCATTATGTTGGCTTTATATCCTTCTTTCGTTGGATTTTTCTCTGTGTCATGTCCAAAATTGGATTATTTTTTCATGGAGAAGATAAACTTAGCTTTAGCTGTCATATCATCTCTATGATTCAGACTTGGAATATTTTAGTGAGCAAAGAAACAATTAAAACACAAAGGTGGTGGTGTTGCCCTAATTTTAATACATCTATCTATACGCTCTATTTTACTCAAGAAGCATATAAACCCTCCAGTAAGGGTTTCAAGAAAAATTTTCCAATACATTGCTTTCCACGTATCAGTTTTGGAAGCTATATTTTGTGCTTCGACTGTTCAATAATTTTCCTCATTGCACGGTATTTTCATGTTATATATTGATTAAGACCTGGTTTTTGAAAGGCCAGATTGAACTCTAACTTTTTTTTGTTTAAGCTATCATGTTGACGAGAACTTGTGTGGTGTATAACACATACCTATGCTTTTTACGAATTACAGTGTACAATTTCAGATTTATACTGTACTGTATTATACAAAGGAATACCAAGTCTAAGGTTGAGGACAATGAAGAGGTGTTGTTAATGAGATTACCAAGTTGTTTAGGGCCATGTTAGCGAGGATGGACATCAAGGAAGCCACGTAGAGAAGAGGAGTTGTCACAGATCTCTGTGATGTGAGTGATGATGAACAAGACCCATAGGTTACACAAGAAAAAGCTAAGGATTTGTATTTCTAATTAATCTTTGTTAAGTCAATTTATGGATTTCATTGTCTTGCTAGTGTGAGAGGAATCGATGGTTGTTGTGAGTCTATCTTTGAAAACTTTGATAGCTATGGGGTAACACTTTATCTTTTGATGCAATTTTTGTTACCCAAGATGGAACTACTATTGCAACTAATGAGGCAACAAAAATAGAATGCTACGTGAAAATCAATATATCAAATTTGAAATCGAAGCTGTTTTATTTTAGAAAGTACTTTTCAATTAGCTATAATGAAGTTGAGCTACGGTTGGATTAATTATGTAGTGGGTGAGGAGCTATTGTGCCCATTAAGATGGAGTTGAATATTGGTACCCTTGAACATTCACCTCCAAAATGTCCTATGACCCCAACAGTATGAGGCTGCGCTCTTCATTTGAGGGAGGGACCTATATTTGAGTAACAACCTTACTACCTCATTTTTCTCAATAGGAGTTGTGGAAGATCTCATGGAGTCTTCTTTTGTTCAAAATGTCTAAGCAATTACCCACATCAACCACATTTGTTCTAATTCTGTAGGGTCCATAAACCTTGTTGAAGGTTGTCTTTAACTTATTCTCAGAGACTTGTCTCCTTGTAGGGATGATCTCAAAAGTCATGAATTCCTATTTTCTTTTCCGTTATAGAGAACTGGCCAAGGCACATCGGCACATATTTTTTGTGTGTGAACAAATGCATCCTTTTGAGATGGTCAATGCTACTAAGGAACTTATTAGACAAATTCTCTATGATGAGTAATCTAGCTGAGAAATGACAACATCCCTGTCTTCATGTAAGGAAATTTGATATTGTTAGGTTGAATATTCTCAATATTAAATCTAATTATGGAATCATTCCTAAACAAGAGATTCTAGGAAGCTGATAACTCTGAGGAAGATGCAACAGATCAAGTAGGTTTTAAGTGCAGGGGGTTGATCCAAGTGACATTAGACTATCCATATTATTTTAAGAGTTCTTGTACAGGATAAGTTTGCAGATTTCTACAGGATTTCCACCTATAGGTATCACACACAATTTTCCAAAATCCAAAATAGCAGCAACACTCTATTGCTTCCAAAACGACTGTTATATAATGAATACAAGAGAACATTGCCTTGATTGCAACCTCGATTGGAGCAGGGAAGAAACACTTTAAACTCTATCTTGAGGTATAAGCATAGGTATATCCTAAACATTAATGGCATATTTCTGCCCAGTAGCTAGCAGATAATTCAATCTTTAGATTTTGAATGTGAGACTCATCAATCAACTGGATGTGTTGATATCAATTGGAAATTATTTTCCTGAGAAAATAAATATTCCAGCAATATGGAATTTTGATCATATGCCCATGTAGGGAAACTAAGTAATGTCACCTTGAACACTGCTTGTATACCTCTTTGTATATATCTAACAAGAAAGCAGTCTATTTCTTTTAGGATGTTATTTTACAGTTGCAATTTAAGATTGAAGCTTCCCACTGCTGATGGTGGCAAAGTTGTTCATCCACATGAATCTTCATTGATCCTTTTCAATGTTTGATGAATATAATGCCCATATTTCAATACAACTTAGGCCATTTTAGTTAACCAATGCAAGTTGGATCTAGCTCCATCAATGTAAAAGACAAATTCTATGCTCTAATTGTAAATAAATGACGAATGTATAAAGTTTTACTACTTAGGCAGTGCTGATCTCATCATTCTTTTTGTCTCTAGCTTGATATATTCAGGTTGTTCTTTTTTGCCCAATTCAGTCATTTGAATGAAGATTTTATTTGTAGTTCTTTCACACATTCCATGTTTGTGAGTCTTGCAGGATGGGCTTTTTATTAGCTTTGTGGAAGCATGAGATCTCCTTTGAAATAAAAGTAATTCTCCTAGCTTCGTGCAAGAAAATGATTGCAATTAATTTGCAATGGAAGAAAAAGGGAATATGTATCTGATTATTTCTCAACAGCTTGATCTCCCAGATAATATTTACAAAGTTGTTATAAACATTCAATCAAGAATGAAATTCAAGCTCTCTTTATCAGTTCCACCCTCTTGGAAAAAACGGCATACTTCTGCCCAGTGGCTAGCAGATAATTGAATATTCATATTTTGACTGTGAGACTCATCAATCAACTAGACTTGTTGATGTAAATGGATCTTATTTTCTTGAGAAAGTAAATATTCCAGCACTATAGAATTTTGATCATATGCCCATGTAGGGAAACCAAGTAATGTCACCTTGAACATTGCTTGTATACCTCTTTGTATATATCTAACAACCAAGCAGTCTATTTATTTTAAGATGTTATTTTGCAGTTGCAATTTAGGATTGAAGCTTCCCACTACTAATTTTTGTGTCTAAATGTGGCAAAGTTGTTCATCCACATGAATCTTCCTTAATGCTTTTGAACATTTGATGAATATAGTTCCCATCTTTCAATACAACTTAGGCCATTTTAGTTAACCAATGCAAGCTGGATCTAGCTCCATCAATGTAAAAGACAAATTGTGTCCTATAATTCTAAATAAATGATGAATGTATAAAGTTTTGCTACTTATGCAATGTTGATCTCATCATTCTTTTTGTCTCTAGCTTGATATCTTCAGTTTGTTCTTTTTTCCCAATTCAGTCATTTGAATGAAGATGTTATTTATAACTCTTTCACACATTCCATGTTTGTGAGTCTTGCGGGATGGGATTTTTATTGGCTTTGTGGAAGCCTCAGATCTCCTTTGAAATAAAAGTAATTCTCCTAGCTTCTTGCAAGAAAATGATTGCAATTAAGTTGTAATGGAAGAAAAAGGGCATATCTATCTGATTCTTTCTGAACAACTTGATCTCCGAGAAAATATTTACAGAGTTGTTAGAAAAATTAAATAAAGAATGAAATTCAAGCTCTCTTTATCAATTCCACCCTCTTGAAAAAATGTGGTGTGTCATTTCAGTTTCATACTTAATGGATTTATCAGTTCCACTCTTGAAAAAAATGTGATGTGTTGTTTCAAATTCAAACTCAGTGGATTTATCAATTCTATCCTTGGAAAAATTGTTTTTTGTTGTTTCAGTTTCATATGGAGAGCTACCAAAGAGTGCACATAAGGAGTCAATGGCCGAGATGACTACCCTAATATTGAGCTTTGATATATCAGAGGATTTTCATCAAATGGGAAACAAAAGTGGGAATGCGTTCTCGAGCTGTGTTGAAGCAAATACTGGACAAATGTTGTCATTTTCAGCCTTCAGGAAAAGCATATTGAGGTTTTTACCTTTTTAAAGAATTTTCAAGGACTTCTAAGTTCGTACAAGAGATTATGGCATGGAGCATATGATGTTTCCATATTGTTTAACTTGCTACTTGGGTACTAGTGTCAATTCCATTAGTTGACAACTACAGATGAATAAAAGTAAAAATATTGAAACATTTTTCCTAAAAACGTTACTGTTAGCTTAAACTTGTTATCAAGACTCATTTAGAGTCCAGCTTTCATGCACATAACATCTGACATCTGGTGTATGTTTTCAGCCTTTATTTTTCCTCCTTTGCACTCATTCTCTTTTCCATGTTTGGTGCAATTGAAAGGTTCGTTACAAGTGTCCATGTAGATCTTATGTGAGCCTATGGATTCCCTGATCACGAGATCCGTTTTCTGTCACCATGCCTATTGGGAGGCAAGAAACACTCTCTAAAGGTGATTAAGCATACTCTACAAATGTGACTTATGTGATAGTTTGATCATTTTCTTCATATGAAGCAAAGAATACCGCTAATTTAGGGTGAGAATTCCTAGTATTAAATGAGTATCTATTCGAATAGCAAATAGCGTTATGCTTAACACTAGAAACTGAGTGGATCTGGATTTTCCATGGCTAGAGCTAGCACAATGGTGAAGTTTTGGATCTGACGGAAGAGGTGCTTAACCCTTTCATAGGTGGTAGTTCGTCTCGAAAGAGAGGATTCATGGATATCTGGTAGGTCAAGCTCTAATAGATCTCTTGATGCCAAATGGGATTCTATCTTTAGAAGGCGGTCGTGGGGAAGGGAATGAAAGGTCCCATCTTGTTGCTTGTGAAACACCAATCGATGGATTCATAAAATTTGACCAGTCATTCATGAAGGAAAAGAGTAAACAAAACCTTCTCCACCATATGCAAGAATTTTCATCAACAAAGCCTTGTTCAGCCAAAAACAACAAAACCCTAATCATTATCTAAAGCACAAAACAACAAAATCCTAATCATTATCTAAAGCACCAGAATAATTAATTTTTAGCCCCTAAAATGAAAACGATTAAAAATACCTGGATTGCTTGTCAACATTCGACACCGGTAAAAAAACCTTCTCTATTATATGCCAGGCCCACTTCGACTGCTTCTGTAGCCCCAAACACTTCAAATAAAACACAATGCCAGATGGATGAGAAAGACTATGATCACAGTCTATGGATTTCAAACTGCTCCCCGGTGATGGCAGCAGCTGGTGCAATTCACCCTGAACCCAAGCTCAAATGACATGTTTACAGATTTACTCCCAGATTGTGGTAACTGGCCTAGAGATTTAGTAGAAATTCTTGTCCAAGAAAATAACTGTCCACAAAACCTTCACATTCCATTCTCAGCATTCCATCTCAAACCCATTAATACAATCTGTCTCATCTCCTTCAGTAATAGAAACAACCCTGACAAGATCCTTCCATGCCCAGAATCATCATCCATACAAATAGATGATTGTTGCCTCAGTTTTCCCAACAGAACAAATGTTCCATGCGCTCTCTACCAACAAAACCATGAAACTCTTCGCCTGAAGGAAGAATAAGATCGACCCACAACTCCCCCCACCTTAATAATAAGAAGTCAGGCAGACCATGCTCTACCCAAGTGGAATCATGCGGTTCTAATGTGCCCTGAGGCTAGAGGTGAATCCATCCATGCATGGCCAAACATGTGACCACTTTCTTGGAACCTACCCTAGATGATTTACGCTCTATCTTATTACCCCAGGAAAAGAGAACTTACGCTTATACCCTTGACCCTTCCCCATTATCGCAACAACACACTCGATTAAAGAGAAGTTACCCTAAAATGGGGGTGGAGAAGACCCAAATAGAGGAGATTGTTGTTGCGAACAAAGGTCTCGCCCAACAGAGCCGAGGTTGTGTTGTGGATTACTCCCATGGGCCATGATACTCCCCACATGTTTTTGGCCTCCGAATAAAGGTTGCGAACAGACATCTAGCCCAATAGAACAGGTTGTGTTTTCGATTACTCACACGGCCATGATACTTCCTGCCTCTTTTTGGACTACGAAAAAAGCTCTCGCCTAGCAAAATAGACGGTCCGCTGTCACTCACACGGCATGATACTCTTGCCTCTTTTCTGCCTCCGCTTGGCTATTTTTGTGTATAAAAAATACCCTATAATATATATATTATAATATAACATATAAAACCCTCTCTAACCCCTATTATATAGTCAATATATTGTTTTGTGTTTTTCTTATTTTTTGTACCCCAATATGAACGCACGTGATATTATATTGCTTCGTCAGTGAAGCCCCCGTGAGCACAGTGAGGTGCAGCATGATGATAAGGTGCAGCACAATGATAGGTGCAGCATGGTGATGGAGTCACCTTGGAGAATCAATTGAAGCAGCATGTCTTCAATTGAGTTCAGCTATCTCATGTATCATCTTCTTAGAGATGATCTTTGCTCCTATTATGACAAGTCAAAATGTTGACTTCTAAAGTATATGTACTTTCTCTCTCTCTCTGCTGAACTATTGAAGAACATATAAGAAGAATTGATCAAGGGTTTCCCAACATTGGGGTTTGTCCTCTTGTCTTGGCTTGTCTTCTGCGATTTATGTTTATGTTCTATCTGCATTTTACTATCATGCTAAATGTGATTACTAATTTGGAATTAATATTGAGTTAATATGGAAAATTGAAGTAAATTTGCTATCAGCATAGAACATACCTAAAATTAACAACCAGTCATGCTGAAACAACATATATGCAAGAAAATGCGAAAGATGAGTCCATCGGTCAAGACATCGATACAACAATGGATAAAGAAGCCAAAAGTGAGGAGCATTCGAAGAAATACATAAATTGAAGCAAATTGTTCCACTCACATTCGAAGAAATGATGGTGAAGGCAGACAAGTTAAGCAGCAGCAAAAGCTTAATGTGCCGGATGTTTTCAGAGATCAACGTGGATCATCTCTGGACGGCTTGGAGTTCCCCTGTCTAAGCTACCAATGGCTGAGCAAAAATATAAATGCAGATTTGTTTACCGTCATCATAGATACTTTATAGGGTTGATAACCATTGTAATTAGTTTATTGCAACAAATATATTTGTAACGCTTCTTCTTTACTCAATTCTTTTCATTTTTCGTGTGCATTACAACATTTCCCCTGAGTTTTAAATGGCCATTTCTGTCATTACACCAACAGTGCTATAATGTAAAATATTTTTAAAAATATTGAAGTGAAAATGGATTTCAATTATACCTCACCAAGCTTCAAATTGCAAATGAAAGAATAAGCCATGGCAAACTGCATTAGCAGTGCGATGTTCTTATTATTATTTGACGTTCAAACCATGGCTAGGGTCTGATCACAAGAACACCACCAGAAATTATCACTGTCATTCATTCAGCCACCTGCACTTCTCATAATTCACACAGCGGAGGAAGGGATGGAACTAAACTCCATTGGATAAACAGAGCTTGGAGCAGAATAGACGAAGTTGAATATAGTTCACAGAATCCCTGGATCAACAGGTCAGATTTTGTCACCAATAACGCTCTTGGCTACATAGAAAAGGTTTTCACCTCCATTCATTGGGCAATGTTCCATGACTTTTCAGTCTCCACTTGACCTAATTACACCAATATATATGTGACATGTGTCACTGTTACATTTAAATTAGAACACCGTTGCACCGTTGGATATGAAGGAAATTATGTTAAAATTGGCAACTAGGGCCAAACTCCATGTGGATCACCTTACTTGTGACTACTAATATTTTTCCTAGATTCCTCTCATCGAGAGGTATAAGATTCATCTAAAGATCATCCAATTCCGATAAGTATTTATGGAGATATGAATTTATTTTGATTATGGAAAAATTATCAAAGTCAGCCAGCAACTTATGTAGGCTCAGAAGCCCAACAGTCATGTCTATTCAACCTCAACGTTTTACTATAAAAAGAAAAGGTCTTCAAGTCATTTAGACACACACACTCTTCATGTGATCTCCTCCTCTCCACGTCTTTGGGTTTTGGTGGAGGAGAGACACTAAGAGTATACGCTGGCCTAAGTAAAGATGATGCCCTAGCCACAGTAAGGATGATGCCCTAGCCGCAGTAAAGATGATGCCCTAGCCACAATAAGGATGATGCCCTAGCCACAGTAATGAGGGTTCTATATGCAACTAGAGGAAACTTCTAGCCGTAGCATTTAAAGGTGCCCTTGACCGCAGTCAATGATGATCTAATGCAGCAAGGGGAGGCACTTATACGCAGTCTAGAAAAGACTTAATTCCGCAGAGAAAGGAGGTTCTAAATGCAGCTATAAGATGCCCTAAGTCACAGTTAAAAGGAGGCTCAATACACAGTCCATGAAGGTCCTTAATTACGCAGTAATTAGATTCTCATACGTTGTTTAAGGAGAGCTACAATCCACTATCCTAGAAGGCTCCTATACTCAGTCCTAGAGGAGAGTAAGACACAGTCATCTAAAGGTCACTAATCTGTTGTAAAGAAGAAGATAACTGCAGTTGAAGGAGAACCCTATCAATAGTAAATCAAGCTGCAATGGTGGGGAAATATGACCGCATTCAAAGGAGGCCTAAATGCAGCAAAGAGAGGCCAGATCCATAGCCCAGAGGAGCTCCTATCTATTGTCCGAAAGAAGCTCTGATCCACAATCTATAGAGACCTAGCCATAGCAAAATAAAGACCTGTAATCTACAACAAGAAGGAGCCTAGACAACATGGGATTTGACTGTGCTTAATAAGGCTGATCTAAGGTCTGGTGCAGCCTCAAAGAGAAGGTCAATCAAGTCTGTCTAAAATGATCTCTCTGGATAAGATTGGAAGACACACTATTGTTCAAAGGCAGTAATATTTGGGTGTTGTGTGTAAACCTGTCTTGCTATTGAGCTAGGCTACAGGCCATAGCCAGCAGCATAGAACTTTAAGGGCTGAACTAATCAGTGGTAATGCTGGAACCTCTCTTGGTCTTTGAGTTGTTGACTGTTTCAAGGACTAACATGATGTAGGTGACATCAATGATGTTGAGAATAGCTCAGTGATATTTGGGTGCAGCACCGAGACGATGAAGTACAACATGATAGTGAGGTACAGCATGATGATGAGTTGCAGCATGGTGATGGGAGCAGCTCAGTGACTAGGTGCAGCACAGTGACGAGATGCAACACTATGATAGGTGAAGCAGTCACCTTGGAGAATCAGTTGAAGCAGCATGTCTTCAACAGATCTCATGTAGATATAGAAAGTCAAAGTGTTGACTTCTGTTGAAAATGTATTATCCCTATCTCTCTCTATTTGTTGAACTATTGAATAACATAAAAGAAGAATTGATCAAGGGTTTCCCCACATTGGGATTTGTCCCTGGCTAGCGACACATCTTGTGTCCTCTTGTCTTGACTTGTCTTCTGCGATTTATGAATTGAAATAAATTGCGCTAAGCATAGAACATACCTAAAATTAACATGGAATCAGAGCTGAGGTGAAGACAATGCCCAAGCAAGAGTGAAAGAGCAATCACCGAAGACAGTTGGGAAAGGACAAAAGGATCAGTGGATTCCTCATCCCTCTTCAAATTCACCAAGGGTGAAGTCGAAGCAGAGAATATTATCAGAATGGCGAAGCAGAATATGGCCTACCTAAAGATCACTTCATTGGAAGACCGGATCTCAGGGTGGAAGGAAAGGCAGATAACTAGTTCGGCCATTATGCGAAGAAGTGTCTGAATGGAAGGGACACATCACTTGATGATGATAACAACAGGGACATCTTCAATGATCAAAGGAATGATAGGTAATGCACGTCATCAAGGAAATGGCCGACTCTTCATAGAAAGCAAGGAACCCCAGGTACGAAGAATCAAATGTTGTTTCTGATAAGATAAAGAAGTGTTATCTTGTATTAGCCCTCTCCTTCAGATATTTTGGGAATCTGACTTATAGATTGTAGTGCTTCAAGGCACTCCATCGGATATATGGGTGCACTCTAATTTGGTAGAGATGGAAACAATCGTGGGATTATACTTGGAGTCGATGCCACCTATCCCAGAAAGGGTGTAGGGAATGTTAAACTCTCAATTGAATGAGGGTAACTCGATTCATTTACAGAATCTCTTTTATGTACCTGATCGCAAGAAGAACCTGGTGTCCATTTCAACAATGGAAGTCAAAGGTTACAAGGTGGCACTCATCGATGGAAAGGTATGTGTTTGAAAATATAATTTTCAAAGACGTTTTCTAGTTCAGGGTTGTATCAAGTTGCAGGAAGTCCAGTGGGGACCATGTCCATTGACACATAGCATCGAAGATCTGTGAGTCAAATGGTGACAGGGATGCCTGAATTCAAAAAGAGCATGAAAGTACATGTCTGAGATGTACCGAAGGAAAATCTTACAAGGGGACCATTCCCCTCATGTAGCAGGTCCATAGGTTTGGAACAACCCGAGGGGTTTGAGATTGATGATTAGGAATCTCACATATGCAGGTGGAAGAAAGCCCTTTATGGCTTGAAGCAAAACACCCCAGGCGTAGTATGAGAAGATTGAAAGCTATCTGATGAAGCTGAGATTCACTAGGAGTGAAATCGATCCAAACCATTACCTGAAGGTTGTGGATGATAGACCTCTCATACCGGCACCTTCTGAGGACAACCTATTTCTAACTAGTCCAGACACTCTCATTGCAGAAGAAAGAAGGAGTTGGATTCCGAATGTGGAATGATAAACTGCAAGCTTGTGGCTACCTTGAGGATCTTAACTTTCAAAAGTTATATGGTAGTGATGTCGGACCAGATTTGGGAAATGCCTTTGAGTTTCATAAACTCATTCGCGTTGATGTTCTTGGTGAACTTTCGTCTGGACATATGTCTTGCAGTTAGCATGGGGAGCTCATATTTGGTTGAGCCTCACTAGATTGGTGCCAAGAATCTTTTGAGATATCTTCAGGGCACAATCTCTCATGGATTGAGATACACTGTCGGAAATATGAAACTGCATTATTATTCGAATGTTGAGTAGGCAGGCAGTGTGGAGGATCTCAAGAGCACTTTTGAGTGCTGATTCTCTTTGGATTCTGCTTCGATATCATGGATGAGCAGGAAGCAGAAGTCAGTTGCTATAAGCATCACCGAGACCGAATACATAGTGACAAGTATGATCTCGTGTGAAGTTGCATGGTTGCGGAAGCTCTCAAGTGAGATGTTTGTACACATGATGAATATCAATGTGATTCTCTGTGACAACCAGAGGGGGGATTCGATTATTGAGGAATCTCGTATTCGATGATCGCTCCAGCAGATAGACATCAGATACTGCCTTATCTGCGATATGGTAAGTCGATGAGCGAGGAGGCTCCATCGCATTAAGACTGATGTACAGGTCGCAGACATTTTGTCAAAGCCCCAGGGAAAGGTCAAATCTGTGACTTTCCTGAACAACTTGAAGTCATTGAGAGACCTTCTTATAAGGGTCCTGCATGTTGCATGCATTGAGCTCTTGGAGCTCTGGGGTACTTACTGGAGCAACATACGACCACAGGGCGACTCACCCTCCCCTGGTGGTGTGCTATGAACAAGATGATTAGTTCTCCTGTGGGCCAGGATGATTTGTTCTCCGTGGCGACTATGGAACATGATGATTAGTTCTCCTGTGGGCCAGGATGATTCGTTCTCTGTGGCGACTGTGGATAGGATGATTCATTCTCCTGTGGAACAAGATGATTCGTTCTCCATGGCGACTGTGGAACAAGATGATTCGTTCTCAAGTGGATAGGATGATTCATTCTCTTGACGAGGCATCCTACCCATGTAGTTTGGGACTCATGGGAAGTACCTCTCATCTGATCAATGAGCAGGGAAATGAAGATAGGGACCATCGTAGTACTATTAATGGACGCATCATTGTATCTACCGTACTCCCTATGATAGGATGACCTCCATTTGATCTGGGATTAATGAAACTAATCTGGGATCAGTATGAGTGGCTTGAGACACTCTCTTGTGACATTGATCTGGGATCAAAGAAACTGATCTGGGATTAGTATGAGTGGTTTGAGACACTCTCTTGTGATATTGATCTAGGATCAATAAAACTGACTTCGGGTCAGTAAGAGTGATGTGACACACTCTCTTCAGATGAAACTGACTCAGAGCAAAGAAGAGCTCAGCAGATCAGAGCAATGCAGGGCACTGATGGTAGAGATAGTACAGTCGGACATATGGATCAATGGATGGAGCTCTCCCTAGTTGAGAGGGAGTGTTAAAATTGGAAACTAGGGCCAAACTCCAGGTGGATCACCTTACTTGTGATTACTGATATTTTTCCTAGATTCCTCTCATCGAGAGGTGTACGATTCATCTAAAGATCATCCGATTCCGATAAGTATTTATGGATATATGAATTTATTTTGATTATGGAAAAATTATCAAAGTCGGCCAGCAACTTATGTAGGCTCAGAAGCCCAATAGTCATGTCTATTCAACCTCAACGTTTTACTATAAAAAGAAAAGGTGTTCAAGTCATTTAGAAACACACACTCTTCATGTGATCTCCTCCTCTCCACGTCTTTGGGTTTTGGTGGAGGAGAGACACTAAGAGTATACGCTGGCCTAAGTAAAGATGATGCCCTAGCCGCAGTAATGAGGGTTCTATATGCAACTAGAGGAAACTTCTAGCCATAGCATTTAAAGGTGCCCTTGACCGCAGTCAATGATGATCTGATGCAGCAAGGGGAGGCACTTATACGCAATCTAGAAGAGACTTAATTCCGCAGAGAAAGGAGGTTCTAAATGCAGCTATAAGATGCCCTAAGTCACAGTTAAAAGGAGGCTCAATACACAATCCATGAAGGTCCTTAATTATGCAGTAATTAGATTCTCATACGCTGTTTAAGGAGAGCTACAATCCACTATCCTAGAAGGCTCCTATACTCAGTCCTAGAGGAGAGTAAGACACAATCATCTAAAGGTCACTAATCCGCTGTAAAGAAGAAGATAACTGCAGTTTAAGGAGAGCCCTATCAATAGTAAATCTAGCTGCAATGGTGGGGAAACCTGACCGCATTCAAAGGAGGCCTAAACGCAGCAAAGAGAGGCCAGATCCATAGCCCAAAGGAGCTCCTATCTGCTGTCCGAAAGAAGCTCTGATCCACAGTCTATAGAGACCTAGCCACAGCAAAATAAAGACCTGTAATCTACAGCAAGAAGGAGCCTAGACAACGTGGGATTTGACTGTGCTTAATAAGGTTGATCTAAGGTCTAGTGCAGCCTCAAAGAGAAGGTCAATCAAGTCTGTCTAAAATGATCTCTCTGGATAAGATTGGAAGACACACTGTTGTTCAAAGGCAGTAATATTTGGGTGTTGTGTGTAAACCTATCTTGCTGCTGAGCTAGGCCGCAGGCCATAGCCAACAGCATAGAACTTTAAGGGCTGAACTAATCAGTGGCAATGCTGGAACCTCTCTTGGTCTTTGAGTTGTTGACTGTTTCAAGGACTAACATGATGTAGGTGACATCAATGATGTTGAGAACAACTCAGTGATATTTGGATGCAACACCGAGACGATGAAATACAACATGATAGTGAGGTACAGCACGATGATGAGTTGCAACATGGTGATGGGAGCAACTCAGTGATGGGAGAAGCTCAGTGACTAGGTGCAGCATAGTGACGAGATGCAACACTATGATAGGTGAAGCAGTCATGTTAAATTGGCAACTAGGACCAAACTCCATGTGGGTCAGCTTATTTATGGCCACTGATATTTTTATTGGATCCCTCTCGTCGAGAGGTGTAGGATTGATCTAAATATCATCCGATTCCGATAAGTATTTATGGAGATATGAATTTATTTTGATTATGGAATTATTATCAAGCCGACCAGCAACTTATGTAGGCTCAAGAAGCCCAAACGTCATGTCTATTCAACCTATACGTTTTTGGTATAAATAGAAGAGTTTTGATGTCATTTGCAACACATTCTTGAGGTGATCTCCTCCTCTCCACGTCTTGGGTTTTTGGAGGAGTGAGACACCTAGAATAATATGCTGGTCTAATGGTGATGCCCTAGCCACAGGTCGATCTACAAACAGAGACACTTATACGTTGTCTAAGGAGTATTCTAGCCATAGTCAAGCCATGCCCTAGCTGCAGTCAACGTGGTTAAGGAAAGGCTCAATACACGTTGTCAAGAAGCCTTATGAACAGGCCCTAACACACTATACAGAAGCCTTATACACTACGTTGTCCAGAAGTAATAGCCGCAGTCAAAAAGAGGACTGAACTTGCAAAAAGGTGAAGCCGCAGTCAAGAAGAAAGGAGCCGCAGTCAAGGAGCAAGAAGCTACATGAATCCGCTGGTCAATGAGACATCGCTGGTCAATAAGACATAATACGATGTGTATGAAAACATATGTATATACGCTGGTCCAGAATGCATATAATATACGCAGCAATGGAGTGAACGCATTCGCTGGTCAATAAGTCATAATACTTTGTGTATGAAGACATATGTATATACGCTAGTCCAGAATGCATATAATATACGTAGCAATGAAGAGAATGCACAGCTACATGAATTCGTTGGTCAATAAGACAATAATATGTTGTGTATGAAGACATATATATACGCAGGTCTAGAATGACATAGTAACGATGTTATGAAAAAGTACTAAGAGCTACTGTTCATACGCAGTCCTAAATAAGACATACGTTGCCTCTATACGCTATATAATGAAGTTATAAATAGAGCTCTAACTGCTGTCAAGAAGAAGATATAATCTCATCTATACATTGTTTGATGAAGCCTCTATCTACCCTGATCACAAGAAGGTTCCAGTCACTGCTAACAAGGTCTCAAGTATTGTTGTAGGGGACAGCATGAAAATAGAAGGATTGTTTAAGATGGGACTGCGTGGAACTATAGCCTAGCTGCTTTGCTAGGCTGCAAGCCATAGCAAGCAGCTAAGGCTGATATCAACAGAAGCAAATTGTTGCAGCATGATGAAGCAACGAGAAGGCAGTGGCAGCAGCATGGTGGGCAGCACTATGAGATCATGTGCATGGGCAGTACAATGATACATAGGCAGAGGCAGCGGCATGGTGGGCAGCACTATGAGATCATGTGCATGGGCAGTACAATGATACATTAGCAGGGGCAGCAGCATGATGATGATGCACATTAGTTTGAGCAGCATTATGATGGATAAGATCATGGACATGGGCAGCATGATGATAATCATGATTAGTGCAGCATGGTGCAGTATGCAGTGGTGCAACTAGAGGACCAGATGCAGCACGATGATAGGTATCAGTTGAAGCAGAATGTCTTCAACTGATCTCATCGTTATAGGAGATGATCTATGCTCAGATCTAGACAAGTCAAAGTGTTGACTTCTGTTGTAAATGTACTATCTCTCTCTCTCTCTTTCTCTGCTGAACTTTGAAGATAAAAGAAGATTTGATCAAAGGGTTTCCCCACACATTGTGGGGTTTGTCCTTGGCTCGCGCCACATCTTGTGTCCTCTTGTCTTGGCTTGTCTTATGCGATTTATATTTATGTTCTATCTGCAGTTTACTTTAATGCTGATGTGATTGCTAACTGTGAAAATTTAAATAAATTGTTCTAAGCATAGAACATACCTAAATTCAACATGGAATCAAAGTTGAGGCGAAGACAATGCCCAAGCAAGAGTGAAAGAGCAATCACCAAAGACAGTGGGGACAAGGACGAAAGGATCAATGGGTTCCTCATAATTCACCCAGGGAGAAGTCGAAGCAGAAAATGTTATCAGAATGGTGCAGCGGAAGTTTCTGATGGCCCATCTAAAGATCACTTCATTGGGAAGTTCGGATCTAAGGGTGGAAGGAAAGGTAGATGTCTTGGTTATAAGTTCGACCCTTATGTGAAGAAGTGTCTGAATGGCAGAGGTGCAGGTCATCAAGGGCACGGCCGACTCTTCAAGGAAGCAAGGAACCCCAAGAGTGGAAGTCGAAGGTTTTAAGGTGGCATTCGTCAATGGTAAGGTACGTGTTTGAAAATAGAAATTTCTTAGATGCTTTTGAGTTCAGGGTTGTATTAACTTACATGAAGTACATTGGGGACCATGTCCATTGACACATAGCACCGGAGGTCTGTGAGTCAGATGGTGACAGGGAAACCTGAATTCAAAAAGAGAATGAAAGTACATGTCTGAGATGTACCAAAGGAAATTCTTACAAGGGGACCATTCCCCTCATGTAGCAGGTCCACAGGTTTGAAACAACCCGTGGAGTTTTTTGAGATTCATGAACGGGAATCTCATGTATACAGGTGGAAGAAAGCCCTCTATGGCTTGAAGCAAAACACCTGGGTGTAGCATGAGAGGACTGATAGCTGTTTGATGAAGCTGAGATTCACTAGGAGTGAAACTGATCCAAAACATTATCTGAAGGTTGTGGATGATAGACCTCTCATACCGGCACCTTATGCGGACGAACTATTTCTGACAGGTGCAAACCCTCTCATTTGCAAAAGTAAGAGGGAGTTGGATTCCAGCCACAATCTCATTGCTAGAAATTCTAGTCATATTGTTTCTGTAGACAGTCAGTCATAGCCTTAAGGTCATAGCCAATAGACGGTCAAAGACATATGCTGGCAGAGCCATAAGGGCATAGACAGTTGTAATTGCTTATAGTTGGTTCTCATTGCCAGGGGTACTTGCCTGTCGTCATTACTAATGGCTGATCATTGCTGCTAGTCATTGCTTGAAGGTCATTGCCAAGAGCCACTAGTCATAGGTGTTGATCACTTGATGCTGCTTCTACTCGCGATGTCGATACTCAATGTGTTGGTGGTACTTGATGCAGGCGATCCCAATAGGCCCAAGAGCTTATACAAAAGTTGATCCTAGAGTCGATGCCAAGTGATTATGTTTATGCTTAGCTTTTGGATTTCATTTATCTCACGTCCCACTCGATTGAGGTCTAACCTTTCATCTCATCTAATTTATCGCCCCCTCCCCATCGAGGAGGTCTAATCAATACATCTCCCCATCGAGGTCTAGTATATCGTCCCAATTAAAGGTCAAATCTAAAGCCCCCATGTTCTCGACCCTCGAAACTCGACCCTTAGCCACTCCATTTAACATAGCTGATCATCGCTGAGAGCCGCTAGTCGCAGGTGTTGATGCACACAATCCCGGACTCCATGCCGGTAGCCAATCCAATCGATTACAGGTTTAGATACCAATGGCGATCAATCCAAGTGTTGGCGCACTTGATAACAGGTAGGAGTCAATCCAGGTATTGACTCAATAGTTGATTCCAAGAGTAGATCCTAGGTGGTGATGCCAATACTCAATCCAGGTACTCAATATAAAGATTCAATGCAGGTAATCATCCCAGGTACTCAATCCCTGGTTTCAATCCAAGTGCTAATGCAGTCAATCCAAGTGTCCAAGAGTTTATCCCAGGCAGGTGGCAATATGCCGTTAGTAGAGCCCAAGATTCCACGCTGCTGGTGCTCTATGCTGCTGGTCAATGGTAGCAAATGTGTTTGTCAATGAGGCGTATTACCCTTCCTTCACAAGTGCATTGTAAGTAATGCATCATCGATCAATTTGAAAAGATTTATCCCTGATTTTTGTAGCATTAGAGGTATAACTAGAGTTCTAGGTCTAGATGTAGGGTCGAGGTATAGGGGTGTGGTTCCGTTGAATTATGGAGAAAGTTTCGAGGTTCCCAAGGATGGAGGTTTGAATGTAAGTTTGGTCCCAAGGATTAGGTTTATGAGATTCCAAAGGAGTTGTAGGGGAAGGTCCAAAGGAGTGAAAGTTTGAGTCCCCAAGGCAATTTCCAAGGAGAGGTATAAGTATGAGGTTTCAAAGTATCCCAAGGTTGTGCTATATGGAGTTTGTAGGCAAGGTAAGTTTGGTTGCACTAGCTCTGGTTTCTAGGACTAGCTGTTGGTGGTACGAGACGATACAATATAAGCATTAGTTCCAGGTTCAGTTGCTTGGTTCGGTAAGTAGAATCAGTCTATAAAGGTAGGTAAGTAGTTAAGGATTTCCCCTACGTAAATGAAATTTGACCTTCCTCGGAGTGAGTGTTAACGATATAGGAGATGAAAAAAGGATCGAGTTTGCTAGTGTTTTCTTAAGACAACTTTGTGATTTTAGATAGGGCGATCTCGCAGTTGTATTAGCAGAAAAGCTCAAATTCACTAAGAAAAAGCATCACAGTTGTTCCTCTTCCCTTTGTTCGAGCCTGCTTGCGCAACCTCGTAGTTGGCCATCGTAGTTGTAGTAGCGGAAAAGCTCTTTTCCGCTACTAAATGCCATCGTAGTTGACCATCGTAGTTTTCTTGGCGAAAACACTCTTTTCTGCTAAGAAAAAACATTGCAGTTGGCCATCGCAGTTCGCTTATCGGAAACGTGATTAGTTACTTATTGGGTGGGGGGTCGATAAGATATAAAATAGGAGTAGGCATTGACTCTCGGTCTAGAGGGGAAGCTGCTTCTGACGGGGCATGAAGGGATGCTGGGTCGTATGTTGGGATTCCAACTGGAACATTGACTAAAAAGTTAACACTTGACTAAAGGAACATATTTCCTAGGAACGCGGGTCTGATGCCTACACCTCCTTTACCTATGCCTTTTTTTTGCTACCTTTTTACTTGCCTCGGTGAGTTGATCTCTAGTCGTTTTCCCCTTTGAATTATTAACACACTGATCTCGTTAGCAGCCAACGTAAGGGTAACCTAATTCATTGCCTTATGGTCAATTACTGTGATCTCCACACGCCTATACACTTAACATGATCGACCTAGACAGAATGACAGTTGTATGGATAACGAGGACTACTATTGGTGGGTGGTGCTTCACCTGGAACTACTGAATCTGTCTTTCCCACCCTTGCTCCTTGCTCAAATGCCTTGACCCTTGGTGCTTCCACTATTGGTGGTTATTCATCAACGTGTTGACTAGCATAATGAACTGAAATGGGCAGGGATGCTGGGTCAACCTTACCTGGAATGGGCTATGACTATCAAATTGGAAAGGACCCCACGTTAGCTACCCCTGTTTCTAGTTGTCGAGATGAAATAATAGGCTTTGCAACCTTTGTTATTTACGCTACTTAGACTCGATAAATTGGTGCTTCAACTCCTGCATTTGCTTCAATGACCCTCTATTTATACAACTGATGCCTTTGCAAATACTTCATATAATAATTGCAATTGAATCAATCGGAAATGGAACAACAATCGAAAGCACCTTTGCTACGGGGGCGATGCTGCTTGGTCTTTCACTGGTGAAAGGGATGCTGTGGACTATGGTACTCGAACAACAACTAGCTCTGTAAGTGGTCAATAAGAAACTGAATAGAATATTGGTGGTTTTTTGTATCGATCTCGATTTGTTGGTATCTTAGGAACTAGAACTATATATATATATGCCGCTGCCCTGGATACTGAGTCCACTTTATAGGTTAATTGCTTAAGCTTGGTTTTCTATTGGTCCAAGCCTTGGCTAGGGAACACTAAAGATGGACTATGAGCATGGATGCCAGAATGTTCCTTACCCCCAACACGTGAGTTTGTTAATAGCTTCCTTTTCCTACTCTAGATCGCACCTTCCCTATGATGACATCAACTGAATACCCTGCCACCTCTATCTCTTCTAATACCTTTTGCTGGTGGATCTACAACTTTTGACTTTCTCGCAGAGGGTTGACTGCTAATACCTTTGCTGTTGGATTTGGTAATGGACTTATAACTCAATCTCGATCTAATAGGGATATGCTTTTGGCTTTGCAATTGGATCTTTATCTTAATCACATAGATTTGGACAAGATGATTACTCTCGCACAGGCTATGAATAACCCGAAATAGAGTTAGGCTATGGTTTCATTATAGAAGAGGGGAAATCCTATACATATCGCTTTCAAGTAGAGTACCCATATGATGCCACCTAAGTGACAATTGATCTATTAGTTGTTGTGTGCACGTCACTTATGTCAGCTGCTTAACATCCTCTTTGTTCGTTCACTTTTCTTTAGGGTTTGTCCCATTCCCTCTATTAAGAAATAATTACAATCATTAGCCGCGGACAGTAAAGAGCAGGTCTAGTTTTTTCATAGTGAGTGAGCCAGTGAATGAGCTTCAAACTTGTGAATGAGAGGGCCTAGCTTAGTCAGTCGATCCAAGGTGCTTTTACCAACATAAAGGAAAGGAGGACCTACCGCTTACCACTAGATAAATAGTCTAGTGACTTCAATTTTTTAGAGCTTACTTTTTTTTCTAAAAAGTGGCATAAGGCATAAACTTCTTTGAAGATGGATAGATACAACTTCATCCAATGGAGAATCGACTGCTTTAGGTATTTCTTCCATTGCTATACCTTCTATGGATCTTTCCCATTAGGTATCTTCTCTATGAACTCTATCTGAACTAGCTTCTCTTTCTGAGATAGGGTGCTCTTGGTTCTATTTGGGTTTTAACCCATTGCCAGTTATCGTGTTTCATCTATTGCCTCTCGGCAGGGAAAGGTCCCCGTGGGAAGATAGGACCTAGCATTTTGAGAAGCAATAAGTAGCTTAAATAATGACAAGTGTTTTGGCCGTCAAAATGTTATCGATCGCTTTAAACAAGGTCTACTCTACTCGTATGCCAACCTCCTTCCTTTTTTATCCGGTGTGGATTCACTAGCAAGCAGTCTACAACGATTCGCCAACAGAGATTCAATGGATTCGTGGGTCCTACCCAGACCTAATAGAATGAATAGAGTATTGGCCTTGCACAAATGAGTAAGTGCGGCAAGACCAAGTCATTAGAACCACTAGTGCGACAAGACCGCTACGCCAAGGAATGGAGTATTATAAAGCACCTCCCACATCAAATAAAGTTGGAAAACACACCGGATATGTAAGTAATAAAAGTTGCGTCTACTGAATCACATAAACATTATTTATGGAAGTCCCTAGATTGTGTGAAATAAGAGTAGTCCCTAATGGGTACATAAAATGGAAATTATACGACAGAGACGATTGAGAAATCCCAACGTAAACTGCACTCCTTGCGGAGCAACATACCTAAAAGAGAAGCATTGGCTTTCTTTACTTACGTATTTCTTCAAAGGCATGCATCTCAATGGATTCTCAGGAGCTACTAGTTCATCGCATTTGCCTTTTTATGAATAATAAGAAAGATTTGATTAATAAAAAGAAATGCATGCCCCCCCGAAAAAGAGATAGTACACGGGAATCCAATAGTCAATTCCACTTGGGGAATGAAGATGAATGAACTGCTGAACTGCGTGTGAAATGACTAGTCCATATCCTGCCCGTCTATCTATCTGTCGATGACTAATTGATCCGATCCCACTTGGAGATGTGTTTTATGCCGACCGTGTATAACGTGGGCCAAGTGGTAACACGATGTATAGCTTTCAAATCGGTAACGCGGAGGAAGACATGGACCATGAGCCTCTCGACAAAAGTTTTCGAGGGTGGATATTATCAAGTAGAAGATCAACAGATCTACGCCTCCCCATCTCCATGACGACCTTTGCTATTAGGATAGGAATTGAAACTACTCATTTTGCTTGACTGATCTTCTCTGCTATAGCTCAAATCTGAAACTGTTATACTGGTCTAACTTATTCTATTTTATAACTCTTACTGATGCTAACTACTTCTGCTTAGGTTGCTTCACCTTCAAGGGTTGGAATCTTGAGTTCTGTCTTCCTCTAGTTTATCTATCTTCTCTTTCTGTCTCTCTTGCTTTCTCTCTTAGCCGTATACAAAGTAACCTAGTAAGCTCTCTAAGCTATCTAATCAACAGTGAAGGTGGGCCAACCGCCTCTACATCAGACTCTTCAGGTCATGGCTATCGAAATAGGGACGGAAGGGGTGTTGGTCAAGCCTGTGCTCCTACTAGTGCTACTGATGTTGGCTCTACTAATGATGCAAGTGGTGGTTCAACTAGCTATAACTCTTAAGCATTTCCCGAGACTGTATGCATATTTGAAGCTTAGCATGACTGACATAACACTTTAAGATCTACTTTGTATATGTACCATGGGACTGTGATGCAAGTACACCCAACCCAGGGTTGTTTCCAAGAGTTCAACTGCTTAGATTCAGAACGCTAGGCCTCCTGATGGTTCCTGATGATGAGATGATACTCCAGCCGCCCTTCACTACCAGAATGCTCCTCCAGTTGCTGCTTGATGATGATCTGATCCTGCAAATGACCCTACACGTGCCTCTCTTGGATGCCGAGTTCTAGAGATCCCTTATGAGAATTCTACTATTGTGCTGATCGTTGACGATGATAATGGAGATGGGCACCTTGTCCAGCTGTTGTCCCATCCCTGCACCCCCTGCACAGCTCATACATGACGTTATACCCACACGTGTGGCCTATTCTACACAATTTCATTCAGTTGATGCCCCTTGGAGGTACTTTTGCATATTTGGAGGTAGACATGGGCCTACTTTGGTCCTCCTTGGATGATGATGTTGCGTAGGCATGGCCTTGAGACTCTCTTAGCCCTTGATTCTATGTTTGAGGGGCCAAGATTCCCTAAGGAAGAAGGCGCTACTCCTCTTTAGGCTTATATTTGATGTTTTGCTTGTCTTTTTTAAGGGGCATGTCTTCACACCCCTTCCATTGACTCTTGTCTTACCTCCTACTAATGGCTAATAGTGGGATTCCCTTACTCTAAAAGCTGCCTCTCGCTACTGGAAGGCCATAATGGATACTTGCCGGCCTTATAAATCCTTCCTTTTCCTCATTCTTCTTGTTAATGGGATAATCTCATGCTGGCCTTACCGTGACCATTTGATTCCTTACTTAGCTGGGATACTTGCCCACCTCTAATGATTACCTTACTGGGAGAGCTGGGAGAGAAGGATACTTGTCCATCTTATACCATTTGATGGCATTAGGCTACAATGACCCAAATCCATCAACCAATAGATACTTCACCACACGAATGCCACACTCAGTTGTGATGCTGTACCATGGATTTGAGGGGAATATAGGGTCCAGGTCTTGAGCTCTGCGAACAATTTGAGGGGAAAAAAGAAAGTGTGAGCAAGCGAACTCTCAACCAATGTCCCTCCAGTCCCACCCAATAAGTAAAATGAATGAAGTCGCTTGTCCGCGTCAGACAAGGTGCAAAGCCGCTTGCTCGACCAAAGAGAGAGCAAGGTTTTCTCGAATCTGTTCCAATCAAACTTGGTGCTTGGGCCGAATCTGTCGGCTATGTTAGATTGGCTATGTGGGTTGGCTCATTCCCGTCTCGTAGCTTCCCGTGCCGCATTGGGTGGAAGTGGCATTCAACATATGTTTCTTGTTGTCCGCCTGTGGACCCGCCTATCTCGGAAGATGTGGACTTTCATTTGTCCGTTGGATCGCTCCACCCCTGATATGTGGACAGTTGTAGTCCGCCCTTGGACCAGCCCTTTCAAAAGATGTGGGCAATCAATCACTCACTATCAAGCATCACGACCTACCTCCCTGACAAGCATTACCTCACTAACATTATTTGGGGTCCTACGTAGAGGTTCTATTTTAAGGAAGAGTTCGAGGATTGAGGTCGAGTTTCAAGGGTCTACATCGAGTGCAATGGTTGCTCGATGTAGAGGTTAAAAAAAACAAGATAATTTAGTAGGCCAAACCCATGAATGATAAGGTTTTGTGAATTTTGGACCAAGTAAACATATTGCTTGCTCTGAACTACGTAGTTCTTCCATGGTTCAATCAGTCTAATTTGGTGGTAACTTGGGATACATCTCCTTGCTCTCTCTGTTTTGTTGAAAACATGGGGGCCCTATTTATCGTGTATGGTGTGGGCAACAGCGTGTGTGCATTGGGGATGTGAGCCAACAGTCAGCCAACAAGCAATTATAACTAAGTAGGGCGATGTATTTCTTTTGGGGAATTGATAAGGATCACCTACCTAATGCTGGGGCTCTCCTTTGTCTGCTCTTTTCGTCCAACATACTCAGTGGAAGAGTGAGTTCTCAATTCACAGCCTGGCAAGAAGGCATCGATTCCCAAACAACACAAAAGTAATCCATCGGTTTCTGAAAAGAAGTCGTCTGTTCACAGAGGCGATGCCCCAGAAGCCATCCATCCATGTCACAACCTGCACAGAAGCTATAAATTAACTGCCTGCACGAAGCCATGTCACAAAAGCAACGTAAAATAAACCATTCAAAGAAGCCATTCACTCTGGGGTCCTTCACCTGGTCAACCCATTTGATCCACATTACAACAACATTCTACGAATTTTAGATGCCGCCTACTTTTAGTATGTTTGTCCTTTGCAAACACCTTTATGATTTACTTATAATAGGTTCACTTACCTGAACTTACTTATTCAAGGGCTTCCCGTAGAGCAGACTGGCTTGGCTCTCGTAAAGCCTATCGTAAAGCATGGCTATCAGCGTGAGCCTTGTTTTAATGTTTCTGAGCCTATCAAGGTGGGAAAGTCAGTCATTCAATCTATCCAAATAAGGATCTCTCATTCAAAACTACCACAACATATATAAAGAAGCATGTCTGATGGAAATATAATGCTAATTGTTGCAATTACCAAGCTAATAAAAAATTATTGCTTAAATGTGTCCTTCCCCCGAACAAAGTGAAGTAAATGACCCGATAAGTAAGTGCGATTCCCTTCCTTCCCGTCATTCCATTCTGACACCGAGTAAGTAAGTGAGATTCCCTTCAGGGAGGTTGGAATCAGGACAGGTAGAATATGCCAGGATATTAGGAAGGAGAGGAGCGAAAGCCATTCGACTATTGAAAGGCTGCTTCCTTCTATTTCACTAGGTGATTCTGTTCTGGTTGACGAAGGCTAAAGGGTTCCGAGGCTCTTGTTGATAGGTTGAAGGCTCCTGGTTCAGTACTTCTGGGTTAAGGCTACAGGCTTCTGGGTTAATAATGTTGTTTCTATCAAAGTCCTTTTCCTCCTCGCTGGATTTGGAACCCATTTAAATGTCAAAATTAAACACAAATTATGATGCATGCGCCAACTTGTAATGATTAAACCAATATTTTAAAATAATAATAAATTTGGAGTATCATTTAAAAAAAGTAACGAAATGGAATGCAAATTTAATGGTGAGGCACATGAAGGTTTTCTATATCTTGATTGATTAAGACTATTACAAAAACGTCCAGGGGTTGTGATAGACAAACAAACAAACATTTAAATTATAATAAAAAATTATTTTAAGAGAACAAAAATTTTAAAATTTTTAAACTTGTAATAAAATATTAAAAATTATTTTAATTAAACATTAATAAAATTTTTATAGGTTTTATGTGATCTACACAATGTTTTTAAAACCGAAACCGGTGACCGGACCGGTCCACCTAATGAACCGGTTTACCGACCGGAACCGGTCTAACCGGGACTGGTTTGGTCTAAACGAACCGGTTTTAAAAAAATACATTAAATAATTAATTTTTAATGAAACAAAACTATTTTTAAGATGTAAAACCATGATTCCAAGCCAATAGAGACAAAATATGCAAAGTTTGCTCATTTATATACCATGTAAAGGTGAATATATCAAAATGGCACCGAGTGCAATACATATCATCAACAAAATAGCAAAATACATAAGAAATGAGGCTCTAAATGGCCTATAAAGTCCAAAAACAATGCTGCAAGCTATGAGGCCATTGGCCTACTACAAGTCTACAGTGTACACATGATCAATCATCAAGTTCATCACCACTACTAGACACAAGATCATCATCAGGAGCTACATAGACATCATCTGGTTCAGAGTCTGAGGATGCCTCAGCCTGATCTGCAACCTCAGTATCAATGCCACCAATGACAATAGAAGTGGACCTAATGGAAGCACGAGTTTGTCAACCTGCATGACTAGTGCCTTCCATTGGTTCTTTGCCTTTCCTTGATGCCGCTATTGATCCTGGTTCTGATGCCACCACATAATCTGCTTCATCCCCTGCCAAAGCCATGTCGATATCAAAATCAGCCTCAAACACAGGTTCTTCAGCCTCCTCCACCCATTCTGATGTTGGATCAATATCGTCCAAGACAATGGGATCTAGATCAGGAGTTTTTCTCATCATTTGGAGCTCTAATTGCATTTATTGTTTACCCCCAAACCATGAAACCCTGAAAACCATTAAGTCTGTTGAATTTTGAGTGAAATCTAAAATTCTAGTTTCTCCATGTGAAATCCAATGAGGTCGAAACCACTCTCAAACATCCTGAGTCATTTCATGGTAATGTTAAAAATTTAAGTAAAAGGATGAAAATGAAAATTAAAGGAAATGTCACTTTTACTTTAAGAATTTAACATTACCATTAATTGCCAACATTGTTAGGGTTGAAACACCCTTAGTTCCCCCCCAAAACCCCTAAAACATAGTAAAAAATATGCTTTTTTAACTTTATGGTGGGTGTGCCTAAAACCGGCCGGTTTAGGACAAAACCGGCCGGTTTGTTACAAACCGGCCGGTTTTCACCGGTTAGGGCAAAAAAATGGAGAAATCAGCATTTAAACCGGGTTTTTTGGCCGGTTTAGACCGGCGGGCTTGCTAGCCGGCCGGTTAGACCGGTAACCGGTTTTTAAAAAACGGTTTTTAAAACACTGGATCTACATAAATCTAATTTTTCCATTTAAATCTCAAAATTAAACGTAAATTATGTTATGATGCATGCACCAACTTGTAATGATTAAACCATTATTTTAAAATAATAATAAATTTGGACTATCAAAAAAAGGAAAGAAGCGGATGCAAATTTAATGATGTGGATGGTTAAACGCAAATTAAGTTATGATGCATGCACCAACTTTTAATGATTAAACCATTAATTTAAAATAAAAAAATAAATTTGGAGTATCAAAAAAGGGAGGAAGCAGAATACAAATTTAATGATGTGGATGGTGAAGGTTTTCTATATGTTGATTAAGATTAATGCACGATTACAGGAACGAAATCCATTGGTTCTAACAAACAAACATTTAAATTTTTTGACACCCTTTTTTTATCGTCGTTCAATTGTAACTTCCTTTTAAATTTTATGACACCCTTTTTTATCGCCATTTAATTGTAACTTGTTAATTTTATGTATGTTCTATTCTTAGAGCAATTTATTTCAATTTTCGCAGTTAGCTCAATAACTTTTTCAGATTAGCAATCACATCAGCATTAAAGTAAACTGCAAATAGAACATAAACATAAATCGCAGAAGACAAGCCAAGACAAGAGGACACAAGATGTGGCGCTAGCCAGGGACAAACCCCAATGTGGGGAAACCCTTGATCAATTCTTATTTTATGTTCTTCAATAGTTCAACAGATAGAAAGAGATAGAGATAGTACATTTTCAACAGAAGTCAACACTTTGACTTTCTATATCTACTTGAGATCAGTTGAAGACATGCTGCTTCAATTGATTCTCCAAGGTGACTTGTTGAATTTAGGAATCATATCAACGTTAAATTAAACTGCAGATAGAACATAAATATAAATCACAGAAAACAAGCCAAGACAAGAGGACACAAGATGTGGCGCGAGGCGGGGACAAACACCACAATGTGTGGGGAAACCTTTTGATCAAATCTTCTTTTATCTTCAAAGTTCAGTAGAGAAAGAGAGATAGTACATTTACAACAGAAGTCAACACTTTGACTTGTCTAGATCTGAGCATAGATCATCTCCTATAACGATGAGATCAGTTGAAGACATTCTGCTTCAACTGATACCTATCATCATGCTACATTTGGTCCTCTAGTTGCACCACTGCATACTGCACCATGTTGCACTAATCATGATTATCATCATGCTGCCCATGTCCATGATCTTATCCATCATAATGCTGCTCAAACTAATGTGCATCATCATCATGTTGCTGCCCCTGCTAATGTATCATTGTACTACCCATGCACATGATCTCATAGTGCTGCCCACCATGTTGCTGCCACTGCCTTCTCGTTGCTTCATCATGCTGCAACAATTTGCTTCTGTTGATATCAGCCTTAGCTGCTTGCTATGGCTTGCAGCCTAGCAAAGCAGCTAGGCTATAGTTCCACGCAGTCCCATCTTAAACAATCCTTCTATTTTCATGTTGTCCCCTACAGCAATACTTGAGACCTTGTTAGCAGTGACTGGAACCTTCTTGTGATTAGGGCAAATAGAGGCTTCATCAAACAGTGTATAGATGAGATTATATCTTCTTCTTGACAACAGTTAGAGCTCTATTTATAACTTCATTATATAGCGTATAGAGGCAGCGTATGTCTTATTTAGGACTGCGTATGAACAGTAGCTCTTAGTACTTTTTCATAACAGTGTTACTATGTCATTCTGGACCTGCATATATATATGTCTTCATACACAGCATATTATTGTCTTATTGACCAGCGAATTCATGTAGTTGTGCATTCTCTTCATTGCTGCGTATATTATATGCATTCTAGACCAGCGTATATACATATGTCTTCATACATAGCGTATTATGACTTATTGACCAGCGAATGCGTTCACTCCATTGCTACGTATATTATATGCATTCTAGACCAGCGTATATACATAAGTTTTCATACACAGCGTATTATGTCTTATTGACTAGTGATGTCTCATTGACGAGCGGATTCATGTAGCTTCTTGCTCCTTGACTGTGGCTCCTTTCTTCTTGGTTGTGGCTTCACCTTTTTGCAAGTTCAGTCCTCTTTTTGACGGCAGCTATTACTTCTGGAGAGCGTAGTGTATAAGGTTTCTGTACAATGTGTTAGGGCCTATTCATAAGGCTTCTTGACAGCGTGTATTGAGCCTTTCCTTAACCACGTTGACTGCAGCTAGGGCATGGCTTGACTATTGCCAGAATACTCCTTAGACAGCATATAAGTGTCTCTGTTTGTAGATCGACTTGAGGCTAGGGCATCACCATTAGAACAGCATATTATTCTAGGTGTCTCACTCCTTCTCCAAAAACCCAAGACGTGGAGAGGAGGAGATCACCTCAACAATGTGTTGCAAATGACATCAAAAATCTTCTATTTATACCTAAAAAGTATAGGTTGAATAGACATGACGTTTGGGCTTCCTGAGCCTACATAAGTTGTTGGTCGGCTTGATAATAATTCCAGAATCAAAATAAATTCATATCTCCATAAATACTTATCGGAATCAGATGATCTTTAGATCAATCCTACACCTCTCGACGAGAGGGATCCAATAAAAATATCAGCTGCCATAAATAAGCTGACCCACATGGAGTTTGGCCCTAGTTGCCAATTTAACACTCCCTCTCAACAAGGGAGAACTCCATCCGCTGATCCATATGTCCGACTGTACTATCTTTGTCATCAGTGCCCCACACTGCTCTGCCCAGCTCTGCTCTTGCTTTGCTTAGCTCTGCTGGCTCTACTAGCTCTGCTCTACTCTACTCAACTTAGCTCTGCTAAACTATGAAAAAGAAGAATTGATCAAGAATGTTTCATTCCATTCTCCATTGACCCGAAGTCAATCTCAGAGTGTGTACCACTGGTCCCAGACTAGTCTCAACCGACGCAAAGCCAGCGTCATAGTGGGTACCACTCCTACCACTGGTCCCAGACCAGTATCATTGATCCCAGATCAATGAAGGCCATCCTAGAGTAGGTAGTATGGTAGATACAACGATGCATCCATCCGTACTACTATGGTCCCTATCTTCATTTCCCTGCTCATTGATCAGATGAGAGGTACTTCCCATGAGTCCCAAACTGCATGGGTAGGATGCCTTGACAGGAGAACTTAATCAATCCCGTCCTCACAAGAGAACTAATCATCCTGCTACAATTTTCATGGAGAACACATCATCCAGACCTCACAGGAGAAATAATCATCCTGCTACACAGGAGAGCAAATCATCCATAGGAGAGCGAATCATCCTGTCCAAGTGCGCACCATCAGGGGAGGGTGAGTCGCCCTATGGTCGTATGTTGCTCCAGTAAGAATCGCAAGCCCCCAAATCTCTCAGAGCTCAATGTATGCAACATGCAGGATCGTTTTACAAGGGTCTCTCGACGACTCCAAGTCGTAAAGGAAAATCACAGATTTGATCTTTCCCCGGGGCTTTGTCAAAATGTCAGCAACTTGTACATCAGTCTCAATGCGATGGAGCCTCCTTGCTCATCGTCTTACCATATCCCAGATAAGGTAGTATCTGATGTCTATCTGCTAGAGCAATCATCGAATACGAGATTCCTTAATAATCGAATCCCACCTCTGGTTGTCACAGAGAATCATAGTGGTATTCATCATGGGTACAAATAGCTCACTGAAGAGCTTCCCCAACCAGGCAGCTTCATACGAGGTCATACTCGTAGTTATATATCCGGTCTCGGCGGTACTTATAACAACCGACTTCTGCTTCCTGCTCATCCATGATATCGAAACAGAATCCAAAGAGAACCAGCACTGAAAAGTGCTCTAGTGATCCTTCACACTGCCTACCCAGTCAGCATTCGAATAATCATGCAGTTTTCATATTTCCGGCAGTGTATCTCAATCCATGAGAGATTGTGCCCTGAAAATATCTCAGAAGATTCTTGGCACCAATCCAGTGAGGCTCAACCAAATATGAGCTCCCCGTGCTAACTACAAAACATATGTCCCTGACTATACCTCCTAGCACTGACTAGAGCTATTATAATACCTCCTTTCAATGACCGGAAATCAACTATGACTTATGGGACAACTGTGTTAGGTGATCGGCTATCGACTGAACTTGTAATAATATACCTCCTTCCTTCCTGGCAACGAGACAACTACACTACTGGCTGCTCTTGGTAATGACTCCTGTCAATGATGGAAGCAATGATTGAAAATGAATTGGTCTATGATCAACTGTCTATGATTGGCGGCTCTTATCGACAAGGCCTATCGACTATGTACAATGAGAAAAGGCAATGACTAGTGAGTATTGTCACTACAAGAAAAAAGGTCATTGGTGAGGGTCATGCCTGTGACGGACCTTTAAGGTCTGTCACCAATGTCGCATATGGTGACGGTCTTTAAAAAAGTGTTGTTCTAAGTGTATATAGTGATGGTCCTTTAAGATTTGTCACCAAAGCCATTTTCAATGACACTTTTGGTGAGGGTCGTTAAAGGCCCGTCACTAATTCTCTCTTTGGTGACACTTTTGGTGAGGGTCGTTAAAGGCCCATCACTAATTCTCTCTTTGGTGACACTTTTGGTGAGGGTCGTTAAAGGCCCATCACTAATTCTCTCTTTGGTGACACTTCTAGTGATGATATTTTATTGACCCTCACCAATGCTCTTTTTGGTTACTTTTGGTGACGGTCAAAAAATGTTCGTCATCATTGATCATTCCAATGAGTTTTTGATGATGCTTCATGCCTGTGATGGACCTTTAAGGTCCATCACCAATGTCGCATATGGTGACGATCCTTAAAAAAACATTGTTGTAAGTGTATATAGTGATGGTCCTTTAATATTTGTTACCAAAGCCATTTTAAATGATACTTTTGGCAAGGGTCGTTAAAGGCCCATCACTAATTCTCTCTTTGGTGACACTTTTGGTGAGGGTCGTTAAAGGCCCATCACTAATTCTCTCTTTGGTGACACTTCTAGTGACGATATTTTATTGACCCTCACCAATGCTCTTTTTGGTTACTTTTGGTGACGGTCAAAAAATGTTCGTCATCATTGATCATTCCAATGAGTTTTTGATGATGTTATGTTCCTGTTACTATATTTTTTGTCAAAAGATAACGATTTAAGACCATTGTTGTGGAGTCCTTTTCATTATGTGTCCAAGGTCATAGTGGTTATAGTCAGTCAATTTGTTAAGAAGTAATTAGTGTGTATCATTTCCCTCAAGTCATAAGAATATAGTTTTCCTATGAGTCAACACATGAACTAGGAAAAATAGTGCTTATATGCAAAGCGGACAATAAAAATAACACCATAAAATTAAATCAAACCATCAGACCACAAAACTGTCTGGCATGTGTTAGCACGCCTATTCATTCCTTAGCACGCCCTAGCACTCCTTAGCTATCATGCCCTCACAACTACCCTTACATTTTTTGCAACATGGGAACCCAACAAAATCCTGCCTCAACTATAACAACACCTTGACCAAGTTACAATTACTACAACTAGACTATGCCTTGTTCACCTAAGAACTTCCTATAACTCATCTTAGGCTACTCATGTATAATTTCAACTTATCCAACTTAACAAGTTACGAAGACAAGGCTCACATCCAACCGTGGTCGTAAAATTAAAAAACTAAGCAACAAATTTTACATCTTGACATGCCATAACATCTAGCACACCTAATAATCCCTTGGCACTATGTAGCACATGTTAGCATCCCCTGCATTTCTTGGCATGCTTTGGCACTCCCTAACAGTCACTATTTTCATTTCCACCTTGTAGCTAAGAACTATTTGTAGCTAACGCTAAGCTTTGCTTACACTCATGCTTTTGCTTTGGGGTAGGCGAGTAAGATTGCTTTGCTTTGCTTGGAAGGTGATCTTGCTTGGTATGCTTGGCAGGTGCGATTGCTTGATTGCTGGGGAGGTAGGCAAGTAGTGAGCTAGCGAGAATGGGTCTTGGGCATGTGAGATAGCTTGCTTGGTGGGATATCATAGCATTTTAGAATGCTTGCTGGGATATCATAGCAAGTTAGAATGCTTTGTGTGATTTCTTGTAGGTTCGGTCAGTAAAATCAGTAAGTAGAGGTAGGCAGGCTAATGATAGCATGGCAGGTTAGATTGCTTGCTTGGACAGAGGATCACTGACCAATGTCTTTTCCCTGACACTTAGCACACCTTGTACTCGCTAGCTAACACTCTCTGTCACACTCTTATTCATTCATTTCCATGCATTTGAAACTACTGCTCCCTTGTGTTTCCCTGGAACTTGGCCCTAACACTCCCTAGCATGTGTTGGCGCCACACCTTGGTGCCTGGAACTTCTTGACATGCCTTAGCACTTGGCATGTCTTGGCATGCCTTAAATGCCTTGGAATTTTATAGCATGTGTTAGTACTTCTGGGCCTTCCCTGGAACACCTTGGCACTCCCTAGCTATCATGCCCTCATAGATAGCGTTACTTTTTTTGCAACTTGGGAACCCAACCAAGTCATTGACAAAACAATGATGTGCCCAACCCAAATTCTCCCTTTGTTTGAAACTACTTTGTACACATCTTATCACAACCATAGTCTTGCCTCCTTCAAGTATTATTCTGAACTTATCCTAACACACTTCGTCCTTGGGAAACCTGGAATTCACTGACACTCCTTGGCACACTGCACTCTTATTTATTCATTTCCAAGCATTTTGACCTAGTTCTCCCTTGTGATGCCTTGGCACTGGCTAGTATACCTTTTCACTCCCTCCTTAGCACACCTAGAACTCGCTGACAATTAATTTCCATGCATTTGAAATGAGTGCTCCCTTGTGTTTCCCTGGCACTTGGCCCTCACACTCCCTAGCATGCATGGATAAAATATTTGCAAAATTTGCCCATATCCTACTATCTAGGGTTTGGTTTTTGACTAACTAAAAATGTGATAACTGAAGATATAATCATGGGATATGATAGAAAAATCCTCAAAATTCATTATCCAAATAGATTTGAGGTCAACCATGCCAAGTTGGAGGTCCACCAAGTCGAATTTCAAAAAGTTCTAGAACCCTGCCAGCAATTCTGGCCTGGCAAAATTGTGAAAAATGGGTCTCAAAGTGCCACCTGTAACTCCAAGACAGTAATTGTTGTGTAAACAATGAGAGAGAATTTTTTTTTTGGGTATGTTATGAACAAAAACCTCCTCCCGTTTTCAAAAATACTTTCCCATTTGTTCAAAATCCAAGCTTGAAGTTGGTCACACAAAAATGCAACAAATCCTGGCAGAAGCGCAGCAAATAGTTGACTTGAAATTTTGATGACTTGAATGAGGTTTTGAGTGTTGTTGAAGACCTGTGAAGAAACTTGGATATGTCCACTACACCCTGGAGCCTTTAAACCATGCAAAAACATCATTTTAGCCTCTTCAAACTTGATTCCAAAACTGACTGTCCAGAAGCACAGCGAAAAGAGCAACAAGGAAGACAAACTCATATCTCTTTAACCATAACACCTGTGCAAAAACTGAAGGAGGTTATTGTGCTTGGTTCCATGCTTAAATAATACCCCCTTTTGTTTTCCAAAATTCATCTCCATTTGGTCATAAATATCTTTTGAAAATGATGATAAAAACATAGTCAAAAGCGCAGCAACTCTCCTGTAGCAATTGTATTTTGGGAATATCTCCCAAATGGTAAATCCAAATGGGATGAAATTTTTACATAAAGTTAATATCATCATAATGAACCTCCACAAAAAATTTCAGCCCAATTAGAGTCACAAATATCGAGAAAATCCCAAAATGGTTGTAGATGACGATGGCTCATTTCTCGAAAACCGTGCATCATTTTGAGTTGAAATTGAGTAGGTGTTTTCATTTCATCCCCATGCATCTCCTGTAACAATTTCATGGAAAACAAATGTGAGATTTAAGGGATATGACGAGAACATGGTGACTAGGTAAAAGCGCAGCACAAAAGAGCAGCAACTTAGGGGAAGAGAATGAGAGGGAAGGGAGGTAGGAAAAATTATGGGAAAAATATGGGGGATAGGTATGGGTGTTAGGAAAATACTAGAAGTGGAATTTCTCAAAAAGGGGGCAAAAAGGTCAAAACACAGACCTAGGGTAAAAGCGCAACATATTTCTAGGGTTTTTGGTAAAATAAGGAAATGAAAAGATTTTGATGAGGGGAATGATGGAGAATGGTCAGTGAAGGAGAATGGAGGAGGTATAAACTTAAAACGAAGGCTTTTGACTCCTGAATGAAGCTATGAACCATGGAAAAGGGAAAGCACAACTAAAACCCTAGTAGCAAAATTTTGACTCAAAAGGAAAGAGGGTGCAAGTATGATTGATAGGGTTTGACTGACCATGATTAATCAAAAGACTCATGAAATATGCAGATGACCTACCATGATGAAATGATCTTCATTTTTGGAGTGGGAGTAGAAATGACACCTATACAGTGACTCATACTCTTTGCTTTATAACTTGGTAAATTTTGCTAGTATAGACCAAAATTTGACTTTTGACCTTGATTGACTTGAAAGATTAACAAATCCTGATTACTCTGGAACATAGGACCCTAACAGAGACCATATTGGATGTTGATCAATATCACCAGGTTTTATGCACAACCGTCATCCTTCTATACATCAAGTACCCATATGGAAGAGTCCTTATTTCATCTAGTATTTAACCAAGACATACCATGCACATGATTCCAAATATATTTCTGCATCTAACTCTTCCTACCATATCTCTGAATACATGAATTCTACTTTCTAAAGAAGAGCTCTTATCTAAAGATGCACATACCTCTTTCCTTCATTTTGTCATCTAGTCAACTTCTTTCACGAACTGCCTCTTTCTTTGAAGAAAATGTCTATGATGAGGCTCCTTTCTCAAGATGATAAAATACTTCAATTATACCTTCATGTTGCAACTAAACTAGTAAATTTCTTTGATGCTTGCTTCCATAATATGCCAGACTGCATCCACAAACTTCTAGTGGAATATACTCTTTCCAAGATTCATCCATATATTGAAGAACCTTCTCATCAAGGATCCTTGTGATCCTTTCCTGCTAGAAGACTATTTCTATAACATGCCATGCCTACAAGAGGACATCTCTGAGGTAAAAAATCTTTGTCAATGTATCATCAGTGAGAAATTCGGCTTGTTGCAAACAAGGCAACATCCTTGTCACTGCTACAGAGATATGAAACATAAATAAGGATCCTTTAAAAGGGAAAAATGGTGGTTGTTACCATCTCCCATGGATATGCATGAATTTTCTTGTCAAGAAACTTGGATCATTGCTTTATAACTTGGCATCAATGGGACTTTTTACCCCTGGCTCCTTAAGCTTCAAAAAGAAGAAACATGCCCAGTCAGGACTTACGAGTCAGGACCTCAAAATGCTGACCATTCATCACATGTTCTGGGCATTAAGCACACTCATTCCTGCAAGCAAATAAATTCGATGCATATTCTATCTCAAATCCCTCTACCATATAAGGACCTTACACTCTCAAAGAACAAGAGAACCAATATCCTTGTGACATTAGTAATTCTAGAAATCTATCCCAAAACATCATTTGAATGCAATCAATGTGTACGTCAAATAAGCCACAATCTTCAGATTCTCTGCACCAACATATATGGAGATCGAATCCTTAGACCGAATCATAATCACTAAATTAGTTGACTCATACCCACTTAGTTATACGCTCAGGTCAACCAAACATTGTTATAGGTCTCTATATAAGGGGTCCGGCCTATTGTATTAATTTAGGAATACACCACAGATTTGTACACAATACATAGACTGGACCGAACTGTTTCTTGCATTTGATGCCACAAAGCTAAGCTTGTGTCTACATCCTCAAGGTCTATTTTCAACATAACACTCTGTCAAGTATGTGAATTCCAAAAAAGTTCCTTAGATAGTGCTGGCCTCAGAAATTTATATCAGAAGTTAAGCATCAAAACACTTGAGCCAAACATTGTCATGACAGAGGACTTCAAAAGAACAGAACTAGTATGCCTGAGATCTTTAGAAGTAAATGAGTTCTGGAACAGAGATTGAATACGGATGTTAGCACTCAGGTCTGCAAATTAGTGTGTATGCCCAACAATTGTCGGAGTTAGCAATATTAGCATACAGGTATGTAAATTAGTGCTACATTATATACAGGCCAACTTTCAGAAATTAAACTATCTTTGCACAATAGACTTCCCTGGATAAGGGATCAAGCCATACCACAGAGAACATAGAAGTGTGTGTCGAAAAGTCTAAAATAACCCATCGAGTAAACCAGATCGAACCAAAGAAAAAAAATAAACCCAAAACAATCATTAATACTTCGGCCTATCCACTTCAGAATTGCATTGAAATTTCAGAACAAGTGAATATCTATGTCAACAAGGCCGCAGAGATTGAATACTTGATAGAGCTGCTTCACGTGTAGTGTAGTCTTTCAGGGGGGCCAGCAACTCTATCTCCAGGATGATTACTTGGCCGCAGAGACTTGTCATAATTACGTTCACTGCTGCTTGGGCTTGTCCTCAACTTGGCTCTGATACCATGTTAAATTTAGGATCACATGTTCTTTGCTAAAGACAGAAGCTTCAATATCTCATTAGCCCAATTATTAACTCATTAGCTGAGATATCCCTATAACTTCTTTATAGAAGATAACCTTTGAAAAGATGACAATCAAGCTTTCCAGAGTTCATATCTGTCTTGTTCACAACTTCGATTGTGAACAAGACTGTAACGTTGTCATCAATTTATAGGTATTGTAACGTATCACCATTGCTACTAAGCAGTACCGATGTCATACTTAATGTTGGACCATAAATAGTGGTGAGCTTGAGGTGACATACATAGAATAGTACCACGTGCATGTAATTGTGAGGGAACCAAGAAAGATCACCACTCAGGATTCTATTTTTTTTACTTTTATGATAGCTTCAAGTCTTGCAAACTTCTAGGAGGACTACTTCTTAAGAGATGACTTCAACAAAATTCCTATTCTGCTACTTGATGCTGGGTATAGAAGATTTCAGGGAGACTAATTATCCTCAAACTGAGAGAGGATTGCCTTTGCAAAAATCAAATGCTTCCACTGCTTGTGACCAAACATTTATCGAGGTCTATTTCTGGGATCACAATGAACCTACTGTAAATCAACATCCCCATAGGTTGACTCACCTGATATAAGCAGTTTGAATTGTGAATATATATATGTGTGTTGATCAGGTCACTGTAGGAAGTGCAAGATTCATACTATCAGCACATATTCTTATCACTGCATTAGTGTCCATATATCTTACTGCCCTCATCTAGGAAAGTCACTGACATTAGAATTTATGAGGTTAAAATAGATTATTGTCCAAAATTTAAGTCACTGTTATGAGTTTTGCTGAGTGTTACTGTCCATATGACATATACATCGCTAATACCTTTTTCACTGTGTCATGGCTAATATAGGATGACCAAGAATTGCCATTAACAGAGTCTAGAAATTGCCATTAACAGAGTCTAGAGTGCAGGTCTGGAGGATACATACAAGACTTAGATAAGCCATACCTTAGAAAAATACGAGCCTTAAAGAATCACATCTGGGTTTGAACAGACTTCTTGAGAAGGTGCATATAGAGGCAATATGTAGTCATAGTGAGTTACTGCCACACCATTATAGATCCATTTTGATGAGCCATAGACCATAGAAGAATGAATATGCTGAAGATATCGTGGACAAAGGTATAACGAGGCATTGCTAATACAGTGATGCCAAATATAGAGATCTTTGTAGCTTGATTTTGAGGAAATAAAATACTGCCTGAAGTGTGAACATAATTTCCAAGGTTAAGTGTGAATGCCAATTCCTCTCTCAGGTCCATTACCACAATTCAACAATGCCTTTTTAATGTTCACCTTCAATCAAATTCTTACATACTTTTCCCTCAAGACCACACATTCGGGGAGCTAACCATTCACTTTTATAGGCAAATCTGTGCAAAATTAGTTTCAGTGGAGAGTCTTGACAAGTTGGAAAATGATATTGTGGAGACATTGTGCTTTCTTGAAAAGTACTTTACTCCTTCATTCTTCAATATAATGTTGCATTTGAATGTACATTTGGTACGTGAGCTTCGATATTGTGGCTCAGTTGCATATAGATGGATGTACCCCTTTGAGAGGTACGTGAAACTTTACTTTTTATCAAGCACAACAACAAGATGACTTTTTTGAAAGCTTTTGACATTACTTAATTCTCTTTTGTTCATTTTGTAGGAACATAAAAGTATATAAGAGTTATGTTAAGAACAAAAATAGGCCTGAAGGATGCATTGTTGAAAGCTATACTGTGGAGGAATCAATAAAGTTTTGTGGAGGATACTTGAAAGGTATGGAAGCTATTGGATCCACACATGGTCGAAATGAAGTGTGGGATGAGGAAGTTGAAGAAGTTATCCTTGATGGAAAGCCATTATCTGCTCCAATTCCTTCAGAACTAGATGACATTAGTTGGGAACAAGCCCATAGGTGGGTTCTATTTCACACAAACGAAGTTGATCCATGGATAGAGTAAGTAACATATTTGGCCTGTAATTTTTTGTTTGTTTGTTTATGGTTTAACAAAACATAGATCCATGGATAGATTAACATATTTTACCTTTAAAAATATTTTATTCATATTTTATCAAAACACATTAACCACCATATCTATTGTCCATAATTGTTGAATTAGGATGCACAGAATGGAGATTGCCAACTCAATTACCCAAACGAAAAAAGATGAGGCTCTATTGCAGAAACTCCACACCCATAATTTTACTAGTTGGTTAAAACAACAGGTAACGATATTATTTATATTATAAGTGTACTTAAAAATCAGTATATGGGAATATTGTCATGTAGGAAATTAAATATTTTTTTCAGAGGTTGAATGTATGAATTCTAACTACATTTAAAAATCTAAAACTATACAAGTGGAAGGAGATGGAAAGGTGTCGGATACACTTAAATGGCTAGCGCGTGGCCCAGGAAATTCGTGAATAAGTACAAGGGATTCCTAATCAATGGTTATAGATTCCATACAAAAAGCATAGAGAATGAGAGAACCACCCAAAATAGTGGCGTGTGTATGGAAGCTCAAACAATGATGAGGTCAAGTTCCAAAGATGCAAACCCTGTACTTCAAAACACAACATTTTATGGAGTGGTAGAAGAAATAATTACATTGGACTATTTTTGTATGGAGTACACATTGTTCAAATGTAATTGGATTGATGTATACAATAAGAGAGGGATCAAAACAGATGATTTGGGTTTTACAATGGTGAATATGAAGAAATGCTTAAGTCAATCATTGGCAAGATGATCCATTTATTCTAGCATCGCAAGCTAAACAAGTATTCTATGTACAAGATCCAGTTGAGACTGGCTGGTATGTAGTGTTAACATGTCCTCCAAAAGAATTGAGAAATAATACTTCAAAACACAACATTTTATGGAGTGATAGAAGAAATAATTACATTGGACTATTTTTGTATGGAGTACACATTGTACAAATGTAATTGGATTGATGTATATAATAAGAGAGGGATCAAAATAGATGATTTGGGTTTTCCAATGGTGAATATGAAGAAATGCTTAAGTCAATAATTGGTAAGATGATCCATTTATTCTAGCATCACAAGCTAAACAAGTATTCTATGTACAAGATCTAGTTGAGACTGGCTGGTATGTAGTGTTAACATGTCCTCCAAAAGGATTGAGAAATAATACATCATATGAACCCGAGTATGTAGATTTGTCACAGGTTGTAGACTTTCAAGAAACAAAATGTGTAAGTGAAGAACATATCGATGATGTCGATGTCAACGTTGACGTGAACGTGGATTATGTCAATTCAGATTGTGAAGGAATATGGTTGAATATTAAGAAATAAAAGATATCGATTTTGCTATTTTGTTTTGAGAACTCCAAAATTGATATTTGGTTATGAAGAGAGATTCCTTTGTTTCTTATCTATAAAATGTTTAGACCCATTTAGTAGATCTATTTTTAGTCCTTGCCTACGACAGAGACTATTTTTTCGGCTTGCACCATTAATCTTGTCAAATTGAACACATAAAAAATTGATATGTGAGAAGTTTCTCTAACTTTTATATTTTTATATTTTTTAAGATTGAAATGAGAATTTTCTATATTATTATTGGACCAAAGCCCTAAAATTTACTCATTTAAAAGAACCCAGAAAATACAAATTTATTGGGCACATGCCATTTGTTTAGCCTTCTTTTGCGACTGTTGGTTCCGCACATTCAAACAAACAGAGGTAGGTCTTGGGAATGATGTGGGTGCGCTAAGGAGATCACCTACCTCTTGATTGCACAGGACTTATGCATGTTGGATGTGTAACACCCAACAACAACATATTTTTATCTCATGAGGAGAAAAGTTGCTATAATATAGTAGGGCTCATCTTGGGACACTACTAGCAACTCTACTATGGGATGGCGCTTACTCATCTCATCAAGCAGACCTTAAATAGGTCGCCTATATCACATATATTTGGAATTGCTCTTGTTGATTACGGGATATCCCCAAAGATCAATTTTAGGAAATTCCATTCTAACTAAATAAGAAGAATCTTCTTTTTTATCCTCGATGAAGAAAAATAATGGTCATCGGATACATCGAAAATAGATTTTGGCTATTGCAAAATGCCAAATGATAAGGGTTTTGATTTAAGATAAGATGATCTAGTCCCACTGATGGATTCTTTTCATCATAGTTGTAAGGATGAGAAGAGGTTTGCACTGCAGACCTTAGCTAGCAGGAAGGAATTCTTGGTTGAATATAATCAACTAGTAGTGGTAACATCATGATCCCAATTGGCTAATGCTATATGTTAGATGAACTTGTTTGCACCCCTTGTTGGTGCTTAGCTTCTTTTATGCCATAGCAGCTTATTGTTGTCCCTTAATGGAAGACAAGTAAAACATAGATATTGGGCAAGCTCTATATCTGCCTATCACAAAAGGTTAGAGCACCATCCACACTCACATAGGAGTACACTCATCCCTAACATATATGGTATGGGTTTCTTATGCCACGGGGTGAAACCCTCATAAATCAATAGGACACCCTTAATGGCTCTGACAAGCCTCTGACCTCCCTCCATATAATACTTGACGGGTTGAAACCCTACAGCTGGAAGTAAGGAAGGAAGGATGGGTTCACATTTTGGTTGCGGACCATCATAGTTGGATGGGGAAAGTTCAATGTCTCAATGCAAGTTTCGTCGAGCCTCTCAATCGAAGGCATCCTGCCACTATTATGGAAACCCTCGAAAATGCCAGTTTTCCCATTTGATATCGCCAATGTGGGATTTCCTCATTGAACCACTCAAAATTAGGTTTTGATACTATGGAAAAATGTGAAATGAGAGGTATCTGTTGGAGTAACTATCATGCTAACTATTTACAAGGAAGGAGGGGTTCGCATAACGGACCATAATAGTAGGCAGGAAGGAATTGGTGTTTGCATAGCTCTCAACCATAACTGCTCTCATGGTGGTGCCCTTTCATGGTGGATAGTTCAGTTTAACCACCTCATCAACTATGCGGTTACTAAAAGCCTCTCCTATTTGTTTTGTTGAACCTCACTAACTTCATGGGGAACAACACATTTGGTTATCCAAACAACCATACGAAAAATCTCTGGCTCGCTCGACCTCAAAGAAAGCCAAGGGGATATGGCTCACTTACGGCCTAACACTTATTGACTTAACACAACTACCTGATAGTGCAAACAAAACACCTATGTGGTTGAACCTCCCCAGTCTCGTCCACGACAATATAGGTGAAAATTAGGTCCCCCATGGGGATCTCCACAGGCTCATGCAGTAGCCTTACACCTGGGCACATGGGGACCTGAATCCTGAATAGCTCTATTGCTTGCTTAGTGGAACCTCTCCTATCAGCAGTTGTGGAACCTCATCTAGAGACACGACTTTCCTTATGGTACAATCAGTTGCCAATGGATATACCGTTTGAGGTGTTGATGTTTCGACTCTATCTTGGTCAGTACCTACCACCTCATCCTATTTGGTCGATTGAAACTCATCACCTATTGGTTGAACTTCGTCTCTAATTAAAGGAATCATGGAAGGAATTAACATGTTCATAGAAAATAATCTCTACTTTATATCATCCTATGAAGAATGTGATTCATCTGACCCTGTAGAATTTGGGCTTACCTCATCATAGTGCTCACAATGGGGATATGGCCACTTACCCACATAGGCTCTCATGTTGCTGCTGGTAACGCCCAATCGATTTACCACGGGTTCATTCACCCTTACCTGGTAAGAACCTGAATCCTGAATAGCTCTTCTCGATGATGTGGGAATTTCCTCGGAACAATCAAATTGACATAGTTTAGTCTCCCTTCGTCAGTAACCATGAGAATAGGAAAAAATATAGAGAAAAATATTTGGATATTTCCCATTATTCCCTTTCCATTAGATAGAATGGTGATGAGATCTGGACCATAGACCTGGTGAAAATAGCAGAAGCTGGAGTTCAGGATGGGGCTTTGGAGATGGATGGACTAACCCAACTGAACTAATTTGTATTAGTTAACTAGGATCAAGGTGCTAAAAAATGGCCTACTTGTAGTATGGGAGGAGGGGGTCTCGGCAACTTACCATACATATTGGTGTTTTGGAACCTCCTCTTGGTGTTCCCTTATGAGAAGCGCCAAAGCTTAGGCCTGCCTGGACACTCATTGTGGAAAACCTACTCATGCGGGAGATCCCAAGCACTAAGAAAGTTTTGGGGATCTGTCTATCCCAACCAAATGTAACATGGGGAGGACATGTATAATGTGTCTAGTGGGTTACACTCAGGATGAAGCGTTGTGGTAGCAAAACTTCTATCACTGGTTGTAGAAACTCATATGGAATAGATCTTGACCAATACCAGGCCATAAGAGGTCTTGGGGAATGGGTGGGTGCCTAAGAGATCACATACCCTCTTGAACAAGTAAGGTTTTGAATCTGTGGTCCAATAAACAAATGAACATGGTGAAATTACTTCAAAATTCAAGTTGTGCACTTAGGGCTAATTTTGTAAGGTCTAGCTGCTATGGCAACATCTAAGTCTAGTGGAGGAACGTTTTTGGTTCTGTTAAGTAGTTAAGTGCTCACTCTAATAGCCAAGAGAAAACTAGGAGATAAACTACCTGAGATCTAAGCCATATATTTAAGTCAAAAACTATTAATTTTAGGTATGTTCTATGCTTAGAGCAATTTATTTCAATTTTCACAGTTAGCTCAATATCTTTGCCAAATTAGCAATCACATTAGCATTAAAGTAAACTACAGATAGAATATAAACATAAATCGCAAAAGACAAGCCAAGACAAGAGGACACAAGATGTGGCGCTAGCCAAGGACAACCCCCAATGTGGGGAAATTTGGAAACCCTTGATCAATTCTTCTTCTATGTTCTTCAATAGTTCAGCAAAGAGAGAGAGAGAGAGATAGTACATTTACAACAGAAGTCAATAGTTTGACTTTCTAGATAAGAGAATAGATCATCTCTACATGAGATCAGTTGAAGACATGTTGCTTCAACTGATTCTCCAAGGTGACTCCTTCACCTATCATTGTGTTGCATCTCGTCCATGTGTTGCACCTCACCATGCTGCACCATGTTGCACCCATCATTACTATGCTGCATCTCATCATGCTTTACCAATCATGACTGTACCCATCACTGTACTGCATCATGTACCTTTGTTGTCCCAATGTGCTTGTTGCACCATGCTTGCCACCATGTGCTTGTTGCACCTTTCTTAACATACTGTTGTCCCAATGTGCTTACTGCACCATGCTTGCCATGCTATCGCATTATGTTTGCAGCACCATGCTTGTTGCTATCCCAATGTGTTTGCAGCACCATGTACTTGCTACACCAAGTACCATTGTTGCTATCATGCTGCCCATGCATCTTGCTACACTATCACTATGTCTTAGTATGCATTTAAACTTCATGGGTCACCTAGTTGTCACATCTTATCATGGACTGTATTGGTTCATAGTTAAGGATCTTTGTTTTATATGTAGGATGGAAAATGGGATAGCCTTCATCAAGAAAGATCTAACATCCCTCATACATAAGTAGCAACATCCATGCTTGTCCAACCTTGCTTGTTGTTAACTGTTAGTGTCAGACTGGTTAGGGCACATACCTGTGGCCTTAATCTTCTCCAAGCTGCCCCAAACAAACCTTGGAAGATTGTGGCTTGCTGAAGGTGAATTTCTCCCTTACTAGGTTGCTGCCTTAGGGCATATGACAGCAAAACAGCCCGTGCTATTTCTTTGTTGTGGTGGTATGGCCTACGACCTACCACACAGCCTTGTTGTAGCATATGGCCTCCTCCAAATGTGCCCAAACAGCCATCGTTTTACTCATCTTCTACTCAACCTAGCAGCCTATCCTTTCGGTCCTATTTTCAGCCTTAAGACTCCCAAACTCAGCCTCTTGTAGCAACCCTCTTCGACGATGTTCCTTGACTCTTTCTGTTAGCGGTTAGGGATTGTATTTGGCCTCCTCCTTGACTGCGTCTAGAGCATAGCTTGTGGCACTTCTTGGACTGCAGTTAGGGCTAGTGGAGACCTTCTCTAGATAGCGTATAGGTTTCCCTTAGACAGCCTATAGAAGACTTATCCTAGTAGCACTTGGACATGACCTCCAACGTCCTTCAAACCCTTGCTGGCCTATCTTCCTTGCTGCGGCTAGGGCAGCTCCAAGATTCCTCCTTTATGGCTGCGTAGAAGGCACCTTCATGACAATGTATAAGATAGGGCATCCTCTAGGGCAACGTATCCTCTTTAGGTCTCTCCTCCCACCAAAACCCAAAGACAAGAGGAGAGGAAGAGATCAACAAGAAGATTATTGTCTAAATGACTTGAAGTCCTCCTTTATTTATACTAAAACATTGAGCACAAGTGGGGTTTATTTGGTTGCTGGCCAAACTTGACGACTTTTCCCATAACACAAATAAATTCATATCTCCATGAATACTTATCAAAATCAGATGATCTTTAGATCAATCCTACACCTCTTGATGAGAGGGATCCAAGAAAAACATCAGCTACCATTAATAAGATGACCCACATGGAGTTTGGCCCTAGTTGCCAATTTTAACACTCCCTCTCAACTAGGGAGAACTCCATCCGCTGATCCATATGTCCGACTATACTATCTCTGCCATCAGTGCCCTGCATTGCTCTATTCTGCTCTACTCTACTGAGCTTTGCTCTGCTCGGTTCTGCTCTGCTCTGCTGAACCATGAAGAAGAAGAATTGATCGAGAATGTCTCATACCATTCTCTACTGACCCGAAGTCAGTTTCATCTTACTGACCCGAAGTCAGTTTTATTGATCCTAGATCAATATCACAAGAGAGTGTCTCAAATCACTCATACTGATCCCAGATCAATTACATTGATCCCAGATCAATTACATTGATCCCAAATCAATTACAATGATCCCAGATCAATGGAGGTCATCCTAGCATAGGGAGTACAGTAGATACAATGATGTGTCCATCGATAGTACTACTATGGTCCCTAACCCCACTTCCCTGCTCATTGATCAGATGAGAGGTACTTCCCATGAGTCCCAGACTGCATGGCTAGGATGCCTCGACAAGAGAACTAATCATCCTATCGATAGGAGAACGAATAATCTTGTCCATCGATTGCCACAAGAGAACTAATCATCCTGGCCCACATGAGAACTAATCATCCTAGCTCACAGTCGCCAAGGGAGAACTAATCATCCGACCCACAGGAGAACTAATCATCTTGTTTCATAGTTTCCACAGGAGAACTAATCATCTTGGCCCACAGGAGAACTAATCATCCTGTTCCATAGTCGCCACGAGGTGTCACAGGGAAAGATTGAATCTGTCACCCTGTACATAGCGCATCACTAGGGGAGGGTGAGTCGCCTTGTGGTCGTATGTCACTCCAATAAGTACCTCAAGCCCCCCAGAGCTCCCAGAGCTCAATGCATGCAACATACAGGACCCTTTTACAAAGGTCTCTCAACGACTCCAAGTCGTTCGGGAAAATCACAGATTTGATCTTTCCCTGGGGCTTTGACAAAGTGTCTGCGACCTGTACATTAGTCTCAATGCGATGGAACCTCCTCGCTCATCGACTTACCATATCCCAGATAAGGTAGTATCTGATGTCTATTTCTGGAGCAATCATCGAATACGGGATTCCTCAATAATCGAATCCCCTAGTTGTCACAAAGGATCACGGATGGTATTCATCATATGTACAAATAGCTCACTGAAGAGCTTCCACAACCAGGCAACTTCATACGAGATCATACTTGTAGCTATGTATTCGGTCTCGGCGGTGCTTATAGCAACCGACTTCTGCTTCCTGCTCATCCATGATATCGAAGCAGAACCCAAAGAGAACCAGCAGTGAGAAGTGCTCTAGTGATCCTCCACACTGCCTGCCTAGTCAACATTCGAATAATCATGCAGCTTCATATTTCCGACAGTGTATCTCAATCCATGAGAGATTATGCCCCAAAGATATCTCAGAAGATTCTTGGCACCAATCCAGTGAGGTTCAACCAAATATGAGCTCACCATGCTAACTGCAAAACATATGTCTGGACGAAAGTTCACCAAGAACATCAATGCAAATGAGTTTATGAAACTCAGAGGCATTTCCCAAATCTGGTCTGACATCATCACCATATAACTTCTGAAAGTTAAGATCCTCGAGGTAGTCACGAGCTTGCAGTTTACCATTCCATATCTGGAATCCAACTCCCTCTTACTTCTGCAAGTGAGAGGGTTTGCACCTATCAGAAATAGGTCATCCTCATAAGGTGCCGGTATGAGAGGTCTATCATCCACAACCTTCGAGCAATGGTTTGGATTGGTTTCACTCCTAGTGAATCTCAGCTTCATCAGACAGCTATCAATCCTCTCATACTATGTCCGGGGTGTTATACTTCAAGCCATAGAGGGCTTTCTTCCACCTGTATACATGAGATTCCTAATCATGAATCTCAAACTCCTCGGGTTGTTCCAAACCTGTGGACCTGCTACATGAGGGGAATGGTCCCCTTGTAAGATTTTCCTTTGGTACATCTCAGACATGTACCTTCATGCTCTTCTTGAATTCAGGCATCTAAGTCACCATCTGACTCATATCGGGTAGGGCCCCATAAGTAGACCTCTGGTGCTATAGATCAGATGTGTCAACTGATATGGTCCCTAATGGACCATCCTGCAACTTGATACAAATTGCCAACCCTGAATCCACAAGTAAAATCATCTTAGAAAATTATATTGTCAAACACGTACCTTTCCATCAATGAATGCCACCCTGAAACCTTTTGACTTTCATTGCCGAAATGGACACTAGGTTCTTCTTGCAATTAGGTACATAAAATATATTCTTGTAAATGAATCGAGTTACCCTCATTCAATTGAGGGGTAACACCCTTTCCAGGATAGGTGGCATTGGCTCCAAGTATAATCCCACAAATGTTTCCATCTCTACCAAATTAGAGAGAGAGAACCCTTCTATTCGATGGAGTGCCTTGAAGCACTGTAATCAATAAGCCAAATTCCCAAAGAATCTGAAGGGGAGGGCTAATACAAGATAGCACTTCTATATCTTATCAGAAACAACATTTGATTCTTCATACCTGGGGTTCCTTGCTTTCTTGAAGGGTCAGCCATTACTTTGATGACCTGCACTATCATTCCTCTGATCATTGCAAATGTACCTAGAATGATTGTTATCATCATCAAGTGATGTGTCCCTGCCATTCGGACACTCTTTGCATAATGGCCGAACTAGTTATCTTCCTTTCCTTCCACCCTAAGTTCTGGTCTTCCCAATGAAGTGATCTTTAGGTAGGCCATATTCCGCTGCGCCATTCTGATAATATTCTCTACTTTGATTTCACCCTCGGTGAATTTGAATAGAAATGAGGAACCCATTGATCCTTTTACTCATCTTCTAACTGTCTTCGGTGATTTCTCTTTCACTCTAGCTTGGGCATTGCCTTCACCTCAGCTCTGATACCATGTTAATTTTAGGTATGTTCTATGCTTAGAGCAATTTATTTCAATTTTCACAGTTAGCTCAATATCTTTTCCAGATTAGCAATCACATCAACATTAAAGTAAACTGCAGATAGAACATAAACATAAATTGCAGAAGACAAGCCAAGACAAGAGGATACAAGATGTGTCGCTAGCCAGGGACAAACCCCAATGTGGGGAACCATTGATCAATTCTTCTTCTATGTTCTTCAATAGTTTAGTAGAGAGAGAGAGAGAGATAGTACATTTACAATAGAAGTCAACAGTTTGACTTTCTAGATAAGAGAATAGATCATCTCTACATGAGATCAGTTGAAGACATGCTGCTTCAACTGATTCTCCAAGGTGACTCCTTCACCTATCATTGTGCTGCATCTCGTCCATGTGCTACACCTCACCATGCTGCACCCATCATTACTATGTTGCATCTCATCATGCTTTACCAATCATGACTGTACCCATCACTGTACTGCATCATGTACCTTTGCTGTCCCAATGTGCTTGCTGCACCATGCTTGCCACCATGTGCTTGCTGCACCTTGCTTAACATACTCTTGTCCCAATGTGCTTACTGCACCATGCTTGCCATGTTGTCCCATTGTGTTTGCAGCACCGTGCTTGCTGTTGTCCCAATGTGTTTGCAGCACCATGTACTTGCTACACCAAGTACCATTGTTGCTATCACGCTGCCCATGCATCTTGCTGCACTATCACTATGTCTTAGTATGCATTCAAACTTCATGGGTCACCTAGCTGTCACATCTTATCATGGACTGTATTGGTTCATAGTTAAGGATCTTTGTTTTCTATGTAGGATGGAAGATGGGACAACCTTCATCAAGACAGATCTAACATCCCTCATACATAGGCAGCAACATCCATGCTTGTCCAACCTTGCTTGTTGTTGACTGCTAGTGTCAGACTGGTTAGGGCACATACCTGTGGCCTTAATCTTCTCCAAGCTGCCCCAAACAAACCTTGGAAGACTATGGCTTGTTGAAGGTGAATTTCTCCCTTACTAGGTGGCTGCCTTAGGGCATATGACAACAAAACACCCCATGCTATTTCTTTGTTGTGGTGGTATGGTTTGCGCCTACCACACAGCCTTGTTGTAGCAGATGGCCTCCTCCAAATGTGCCCAAACAGCCCGCATTTTACTCATCTTCTACTCAGCCTAGCAGCCTATCCTTTCGGCCCTAGTTTCAGCCTTAAGACTCCCAAACTCGGCCTCCTGTAGCAGCCCTCTTCCACGTTGTTCCTTGACTCTTTCTGTTAGCAATTAGGGATTGTATTTGGCCTCCTCCTTGACTACGTCTAGGTCATAGCTTGTGGCACTTGTTGGACTGCAGCTAGGGCTAGTGGAGACCTTCTCTAGACAGCGTATAGGTTTCCCTTAGACAGCCTATAGAAGGCTTCTCCTAGTAGCACTTGGACCTGACCTCCAACGTCCTTCAAACCCTCGCTGGCCTATCTTCCTTGCTGCGGCTAGGGCAGCTCCAAGATTCCTCCTTTAGGGCTGCGTAGAAGGCACCTTCATGACAGCGTATAGGATAGGGCATCCTCTAGGGCAGCGTATCCTCTTTAGGTCTCTCCTCCCACCAAAACCCAAAGACAAGTGGAGAGGAAGAGATCACCAAGAAGATTATTGTCTAAATGACTTGAAGTCCTCCTTTATTTATACTAAAACGTTGAGCACAAGTGGGGTTTATTTGCTTGATGGCCGACCTTGACGAATTGTCCCATAACACAATTAAATTCATATCTCCATGAATACTTATCAGAATCGGATGATCTTTAGATCAATCCTACACCTCTCAATGAGAGGGATCCAAGAAAAATATCAGTTGCCATTAATAAGATGACCGACATGGAGTTTGGCCCTAGTTTCCAATTTTAACAAAAACTACATAGTGCAAAGCCATACATAGGGAGTGTAGCTCCATGATTTGCTTTAGTACTTGCCCACGTACATATGGAATGATTGATTCCTATGTAGAAAAGGTAAAGGTAAAAGCCTCCATGGCTTCCTATATTCACATAACAATGTGGTTGTTACTATGGTCGTATTTCCTCTCCATGGTTCCTTCGGAAGTCAAAAAGCTTTTGGCCTTCCACAGCTCATACTTGGTTCATTATTTATGGTTAAAATCCACAAAGCTCTTACCTTTCCATGTTCTTGGTTCCTGACTTCCATGGTTGTTCTGTATTTGTTCTTTTAGGAGCAAGCCTACTCCATTAAGCCCTAGCTTCCGCAATAGGTGTGGTATGTATGTGTTCATCAGATCTATTGAGTGCTCACTGGGATATGGATACCACTTTACCACACGTAATGAATCTACCACGGGCACGGGCTCACTCATGCTGGTTACTGAACTAATATGGGGAAAATGGCCCACCCACGCGGACTACACTACATCATAGTGCAACTTAGATTAGAAGAGAATGTAGCTACATTCGGAGGGTAGGGTTTGAAAGCACAATTTTTCCAGTAAATGTGCACCTTAAAACCCTTGCTTAATCCGAAAGAAAGAATTTAAAAGTCTATTGAGTGTGAGCCAGAGCCTGTGCTGCAATAGCCATCATAGACAGACTTGGAGCCATAGCTAGACCTATAGCCATAACCAGGAGGGCCATAGCCGCCTAAGCCAAGGAGAGATTAAAGAAAGCCTATAAATGATGATACAGTGCCTAATTCTGCTAGGTATAATTTAATTTGAACAATATAATTAAAAAACATAATTGAAATCAAACTTCTATTTTTATTTTTACATTATATGGAACATAAAAAAGAAACATTGATTTTTTTTTTTACATAAATAGAAAACATTAATTTAAAATACACAATCATAAAACAATAAAATATATATTTTATTGTTCTAGAAACCTTCCCGCCAATGCAACTGTGCACCACACAAAATATCTCCCCGTCCACCCTTCTCCACCCTAGGCCTGTACACGGCTCCATCCAACGTTGGACGGAATACCAATAGGCACAAGTGCTGACCAGGCCACATGCAAAATATCCACTCAGGTGTCAACAATTTTCTGGTTTCCTCCCAAAGCCCTCATTTCCAGTTTCCACGGGCCAGCAAGGACTTCAACTCGTTGTTTTCATTTGCACCCTTCATCCGCTCCATGGAGCTTCACATCCACAGTTTCATCTGTCGAGCTGCATCATGACTTTCGTTTGCATGAGGGTTTCATTTGTTGAGTTGCATCAGGGTTTCATATGCCCATCTGCATCAGGGTTTCATGTGTCGAGCTCCAGACTACAATTTTACTCGCTGCTAGCAAGTTCGATCTTGGCAACCATGGATGAGGTGCCATCCAAGAAGGAGCGGGCTCCACAAGGCATTCCTGGAGCTGCATTCCCATTCTTCGGCCCTGGTAAACTTCAGTGTCCAGTGAAAGGAGCTCAAAGACCACTTCAACGACTTGGAGAAGTGCATGCAGAAGCACTTCGAAGAGCTAAGATGTGTTGTGGACCCGGCCAAGCTGGTTCTACATACCCTGAAGGGCTTTTATCCGAACAGTAAATAGACTACGAGCATTGACGCATAGAGACATGCCTGTGTTTTGCTCTTGGAGTCCCTTCCTTTTGTTTTGTCGCCAGACGAGGTCTCCTCGGAGGCAAAAAAAGAGGCTCAGAAAATTGCTGCTAAATGGAAATTTAGGGTCACTAGAATGATAAGCTTTGGATCCCTGATCACTAATGGAAGGATCCGACATGGAAGCAGATCTGCGAGTGAAGGAAACAGATCCTGAGCCTATGAAATGGATCCTGAAACTTCCAGTGCTTTTTTGACCATTGATCCCCTAAATTTTTTTTTTTGAAAAACTCTTAACAGTAAAACCCTAGACCCCATTTCTCGTCAAGGTCTGATGTATCCTCATGTCAAAATATGCTCTCGACGTCTGATCTATCAAGGTATTCTCTACTTACCTCTTCAGGCAATGGCCAAGGATCCATGAGTAGTTTTTTTATTGGCTTGTTTGTTGAGCAATAATTTTGATGTGAATGTGTCAATAATAGGTGCATTTATAGGTGGCTGCTTGTGACATCATATCTCAATGAATGAAAATCATCAAACCTGATCCAGAATTTGAAGTGCTAAAGATTTGAACGATGGATTCTTGGAAAGCACATAAGCTTAACCCAGTAGAGTTTCAAGAGGAGGTCTCCTTCAAGGAGTTATACTAACTCTGAGGAAGTTTAGAGACAATGGAGTAGAGGGACCTGTAGCACAAGATCTTCAACAAGCCTTACCTCAAAAATTAGGAATTCCAGCTTTTGATGGCAAAAGAAAAATCCATGCAATGACCTGGATTCACAAGTTAGAGACATATTTTCAATGAAACCAAGGAACTAAGAAGACATGACCAATTTCCAGTACTTAAATTGGAGGGATTCAGCTATGATTGAATCAGTGGATACAGTCTATACCAGAGGACATATCCATGGTTATGACACTTCTGAGGAAAAATTTATATCTGTTTTTTTTATAAAACTGTTGCCGATTACTTCCTTCAATAAAAAAAAATTAAGACTCCTGATGGGAGCTTGTATAAAGCGGTGGAGGTGATATTCTCCCACCAGGGTTCATTCCCTCATGTACATGTTAGCCCTCATGAGCCATAAAAAACAGCTTCCGC